>OX422142.1:54040346-54532846 GCA_949129095.1 Volucella bombylans | reverse complement strand
TATTATTATTATTATTATTATTATTATTATTATTATTATTATTATTATTATTATTATTATTATTATTATTATTATTATTATTATTATTATTATTATTATTATTATTATTATTATTATTATTATTATTATTATTATTATTATTATTATTATTATTATTATTATTATTATTATTATTATTATTATTATTATTATTATTATTATTATTATTATTATTATTATTATTATAATTATTAGTAAAGGGTCCGCCATGTAAGGTTTTTTTTTTCAACTAGTACTTATTTCGTGAATGGTAACACTTAGCTCATGTCTGTGTTGAGTTTGCGATCGTGTGTGAATGATCCGTATTAATTTGATATTTCATTTGCTGCATGAATTCTTAGTTCTGATGGATTGAACATGTGTGGGTTGGTGTGTTGACATGCGAGTGTGGGCTTTCGTAGTGTTTGTATATTTAGTGTAGTATATTGGGTGAGTCGTAATGTGGAATGGTATTGGTATGGCTGTGTGTATGCTGTGTGTATGCTGTGTGTATGCTGTGTGTATGAAATTTTGTTGTTGTCATATTGAATGTGAGACTAAATTCTCCAAACAGATCATTGCAAAATTCGAGCAATTGACAACTGTAGAAGAGCGCATCCTCACGAAAGTCAACACAATTGAGTGTAGCATGAGAGGTGAATTAAATCACCTACAAGCTCGCTGTAAGGACCTGGAAACTAGAATTGACACTCTAGAGAGGAGAGAAACCAATGCGGATGCTGTGTTGATAGGTGTTCCAGCCGTAGAGGGTGAAAAGCTTGAGGAGGTGCTCGCCAACATTTGTTCAGCTCTAAATGTTACCACTCCGGCCATAAAAAAGGTATTTAGAGGTAAACCCGCAGTTCCCAAAGGAAAATTATCTTCGTATGACGGCACCATTATTATAAAATTTGCTGATGCCTATGAAAAGAGTAAGCTCTTAAAAAGCTGCTTAGCTCACTACAAGCAAACAAATATCGGCTTGACGCTTGAACTCTGACAAGAAAATCTAAATGAGAGTCTAACAAAGGCGAACTATCTTCTGCAACGAAGTGCACTCAAACTGAAGCTGCTAAAGGAAATCTCTTCTGTCAGCACGAACAATGGGCTTGTATATGTGCGCACATTAAATGGAGAGCAGTTACCCATAACAAGAAGAGAAGACCTGGAGAAGCTATGCAATCAGCCATGCATACTACAAGACAACAACAACAATTAAGTGATTTCAAAATTTATTACTCTTTCTTCTATTTTTCCTTCACTTCTGTTTTTTCCTTTACTACTTTCTTTCATATCATCTTTTTTTATTACTATTTTATTTTCCTATATCTAAATGTTTATTTTCTTTAATAATTTGTAAAGGCATGTCATCGTTAACTGTTTCTTTAGTGATCTAAATTTTAGTACGTTACTATATTTTTCTGTGTTCTCTACTTCGTTTCACTCTTCTCCCTCGCAGACAATGTGACACGGGTGTGAGCTGCGAATGTCCACTGGTGCGACACTTTGAAAAGTCGAAGATGTTGCTAAACATTTTGAGAGCAAGTAATTTGGGGATCAGGGTTTGTCATTTCAATGTGCAAAGCATTGTCAACAAAATAGACGAAGTGCACGTTTTGTTTGAGAGTGGATCTATGACATTATTTGTATTACAGAAACTTGGTTAAATCCGGATATGGAGACACACATTTTTAAAGTATACGGATATAAAATGTACCGCCCTGATCGACTCAAAGGCCCTTGTGGGGGTGTCGCAGTGTATGTGATGAATAATTTGCAGCGCAAAGTAGTGAGGCAATCCACAATTTTGGACGATACAGAATACATTTTCATTGAAATAGTTGTTCAAAATACAAAACGCCTTATTGGAGGCCTATATTTGGCACCTAAGGTATCGTGTTATAAAAAGTAAGGAATCATCTTAAAGGCTTAGGACCCCTGTATACTAAAGTTGTAGTATGTGGAGACTTTAATCTCGATATTCTTAGAGGCAAAAATAAACAATTTGTAGACACAGTCAATTCACTGAGATTCCATTTTGCTAATGAAGTCCACCCCACTCATTTTCAACCTGGCAAAGTGCCGTCGCTGATAGATGCTTTTCTTGTTTCTGAAACTAACTTGGTATTACATATGATCAAATTTCTTCACCAGAATTCTCATACCATGACATGATTATTCTTTTCTTAAACATTGCTTCTCCTAGTTTAAGTGATGTCCTTGTACAATTTCGTCAGTATTCGTCCATTGTTCAATGATTGTGAAAACCTGAATTGGTCGCCTATATACTGCACATCTGACGTAAATTTGCAATTTTCTGGATTCAAAAACAACCTATCTTTTTGACAAACATGTACCCCTTGTAAAAGGAAGAATACAAACCTAGCAACCAAGGGTTCACTCAAAAGGTTGTATACCTTATTAAAAAAAGAAATTTGCTATACTTTAGATGGCGCAGACACCAATGTCCATATATATATAATGAATTCCGGCAAGTGCGAAACGCTGTTACCTGCCTAATTCGTAAAAATAAAAGTAAGTACTACCAAGGTAAGTTTAACTCCAATAGGTCGAGTTCAGGGTTTTGAATCTGGATGTAGCAATATTGACTTAAATGAACTTAATAGAAAGTTTAGCAGCAGTGCACCCTCAACTAATAAGCAGATTGACTTATTATTATCCTTTTTTGATGGGCTCCAACCAGAGCTAGAAGCACTGAAACCTTTTTCCTTTCAATGTGTTGATGAGATGACCGTAGGTAATGCTATTCTCTCTGTCAAATCAAATACCGTAGGCTAGGATAATATTCACCCGAAATTTATTAAAATCTTGTTGCCAGTTCTCTCCAAACACATTAAAAGTTTGATTAATACAATTATAAGACGGGAATTATTCCTGATGAATGGAATCAGGCAAAAATCATACCTGTTCCACAATCACGATCGCAAAATAGTTCAAAGTATAGGCCAATAGCTATACTACCTTTTCTTTGTAAGGTGTTTGAGCATAAATGCACAAATGCGCTATTAAACTTCTAGTTTTCCTTGACTTCTCAAAAGCATTTGATTCCGTAAACCATGACATTGTTTTATACAAATTAAAAAATCAATTTGCTTTTGATGATAAAGCGTGTAAACTTGTAGCATCATACCTCATAAATCGCAACCAAGCTGTATTTCATTGTGATCGAATATCATCGATCTTGCCGGTATCATCTGGGGTGCCTCAAGGATCCGTCCTTGGCCCTCTTTTGTTCACGATGCTCATAAATGATATACATAAAAGGCGATAAATACTGCGATTATCATATCTATGCGAATGATGTGCAGTTATACAAAAAAAATACCCACACCTGCAGTGTCTTCTAGTGTCGAAAACCTTAACACAGACCTCAATTTCATATTTGTTTGTTTACAAAAAACTGCCTTAGCCTTAATCATTCAAAGACTAAGTCACTGCTGATTGGTAGTATCAATCAGGAGACTGTGATTTTGTCTCTTGTTATTAATAATGATGTCAATGAGTCTGTTATTAAAATTAAAAATTTGGGAATTTATTTTAACAAACAACTCAACTGGACCGATCACATAAACTTCGTTGTCTCAAAAATATATGGCGTTCTAAAGAGATGCAATTCAATTCAATTTCAATTTTTATTTATCAAGGTACAAATAAGAACAGAAGTCTCTTATAGTACATGAAAGCTCATTTAAGTAGTTCACAACATTAGATTAGTTTATCCAAAAAAAAGAGCACAATTAAAACATTAAGTGAAAGAAAAAATTAAATTTACAGGTTTTAAATCAAATCTTAAACTAACTGAAAGAATATTCGTTACTTATACTGTGTGTTGCCAAACGCGGTCATCGAAGCAACATCACTGAAGTCTGCCGTCCAGGGTGAACAACATTAAAAAAATAAAAGTAAAAAAAATGCTGGCAACGTGGCTTCCGGCATTTTCATTCGGCTTTTTTGGGATTTGGAGGTTTGGCGAGAAAGATCGTTGCCGTGAGATAAGAAATAAAACAATTTTTAAAGTTCTTCTTCTAATTTTTTTCTATTATTTCCTTTTCGCACATGTACATATAAAATTAAGAAATAAATAAACAAATAAAGAGTTAAACTAAAAAGGTGAAAGTATTATCTCTCAAACGGCTCGAACATTCTTTAAAAATTGTCATAAGCATCAATCACCTCGTGCCCACATTTGAAGGCACGTTCGTCATAACCTAAGCAGGAAGATAATCAAATCCAACCTCAAGAATAATCTGCAAGAAGACGATTACCTCCCATCAGCCACCAAAAGCAAAGGAAGCTACTCGGAGCTGTCTTTATAAAAATAATAGTAACCTGTAGAATAGCCATCACCTCGAGCCAAGGGAACGTAAGGTAAGTGTCTACAATGTCTAATAAAAGTCCCAGGGGTCTAGAGCCACGATCCACACACTCTCTTCCACCATTGAATGATCACCCATCTTTGGAGTACAACTGTAAACTATGCAATGAACCAGACAGCACAGGTGACATGGTCCAATGTGATCTTTGTCCCCAGTGGTTCCACCAAAAATGTGTAGGCGTAACCAGCGGCATAAGGTTTAAAAAATTTATGTGCCATAATTGCAAGAAATCCGAAAAAAAATCTCGTAAAGCAGGCAGAGATCCCAAATCAGTAAAAAATCAACCATTACAAACACAAACACAAGATGTAGAAGAAGCTGTAGAACTATTGCCACCATCACCTGTCATTAACAAGAAGGAAAAAGAAAAAAACACATCCGAAGTTGCGTCATCGTCATCTTCAGCCAAAATACTATCACTGAAGCTAAAGCGGCTGGAAGAAGAACAAGATTTAAGGAAACAACGCGATGAAGAATACCTTACCAAAAAATACCAGATATTGGAAGAAGATATATCAAGGTCAAGTCAGTGTTCCAGTATGCACTCAGATTCTAGGGACAAAGTTAAAAGCTGGCTTCAAGATGTTGACTCGCGCAATGAGAGTCCGAAAGAAAATGCAGGAAATGTCACACTCAACGACACGTGGGCTGGAGCTATTCAGACCGAAACCAAACGAAAAATTGGCACTAAAGACGACGTAAGAGAACAGCAATCAAGTAATATAATTACACATGCCAAAGCACCAAATGCGAGACAAGTAGCAGCCCGTCATGTCATGCCCAAAGAATTGCCAAACTTCAGTGGCAAACCTGAAGAGTGGCCACTGTTCATAAATGCCTTTGAGAACACCACACGCACTTGCGGGTATACAAATGATGAAAATCTAATAAGGTTGCAAAGGTGTCTTCAAGGTAGAGCATTTGAGTCAGTCCGTTTCCGTCTCATGTTACCGCAACAAGTGCCGAGCGTTATCGAAACCTTAAGAGTGCTCTTTGGGAAACCGGAAAAAATAATCGCGTCATTAATGGTAAAGATCAGAAACGACCCGGCACCCAAAGCTGACAAATTAGAGACTATTGTGACCTTTGGCTTATCAGTGCAAAACATCTGTTCAATAATGGAAGCAAACAAGCTGGATAGCCATTTGAATAATCCGTGCCTGCTCCAAGAGCTGGTCGATAAATTACCCGCGTCCATTAAGCTTAACTGGGGTATTTATAAACAGTGTCAAGAGGAAGTTAACCTCACACATCTAAGTAAATGGCTGTACCAGTTAGCTTTAGCCGCTTCAGATTTGTCACCAAGTTCCCAAATAGAAAGCCGATATGAGACAAAACAGAAAAGGTTTGTAAATGTTCATAAACAGGAAATTAAACACTCTCACCGATCGGGCAAATGCAAAGTGTGTTCTGGCGATTGTCGATCTTTGCAACACTGTAAGCGATTTGCTGAAATGAATTTAAATGAAAAGTGGCGTGTAGTGAAAAACAACAGCCTTTGTCGCACCTGCTTATATGACCATAGAAGTAAACTATGTACCGTAGATAGAAAATGCGGTGAAAATGGATGTGAATATAGACACCATCGGTTGCCCCACAAACATCAACAACAGAATTCGAAAGACATTTATCCATCCACATCATATAACACTCGAAAACCTAATGCAAGCCCAGACCATGAAAACGAGGATATTCAGGGAAGTCATGTCCACAGTAACAACATACAATATGCATCGATGCTCTACAGGATTATCCCAATAAGTATATTTGGTAAGAATTTGCAATATGACACGTTTGCATTTTTAGACGAAGGATCATCGGTCACTCTAATGGATGCTGAGGTTGCCGAGTTTCTTCAACTTAAAGGTATTCAGGATCCGCTTTGCCTTCGGTGGACGTCAAACACACATCGCTCCGAGTATGAATCCAAAAGGGTTAGCGCAAAGATTGCAGGTATAGGGTCAACTAAAATATATGAAGTAAATAATATCCGTACTGTAAAATCGTTGGACTTACCGTTGCAAACGCTCGATGTCACAGCACTTTGTGAGCAGTATCCTCACTTAAAAGGAATTCCGGTTACATCGTACAAAAATGCTGTACCCCGCATACTGCTCGGTTTAGAACATTTGAACTTGTCGGTTCCACTGCGAGTTAGAGAAGGTTCTGGAAAGGAACCTATAACCACGAAGACTCGAATAGGTTGGACGATAAGTGGGCCGTACTTCAGCCCAGATGTTCCTAATGGAGAATTTCAAAATTTCCACAGCATACACAACTGCGATTTGTGCGAGTGTCAAAAGGATTTAGACGGTAAGATGTATGACTTAGTGAAGGAATACTTCGCCCTTGAGAACATTAAAAGGCAACCGAGAATGCTCTCGAAAGAGGACGAAATTGCATTCAACATACTGGAAACCACTACCACATGTCAAAATAACCGATATACAGTTCCACTGTTATGGAAATATAAAGAAGGAAAAATGCCGAACAACAGAGCTGCGGCCGAAAGACGACTTGAGTTATTGGAAAAAAAATTATCCAGAGATCATAAACTAAAAATGATATTAGACGTACAAATAAAGGATTATGAAAGAAAAGGTTACTCACGCAAACTCTCATCAAAGGAAGAGTTAAAAGAAAATAATTTGACTTGGTACCTCCCCATGTTTCCAGTTGTGAACTCCAACAAGCCAGAAAAGGTAAGAATGGTGTGGGACGCAGCAGCGAAAACAAATGGAGTGTCCCTTAATTCGATGCTTATGCGTGGACCGGACACACAACCCGCACTTACCTCGGTGTTATACAAATTCCGTGAACGAAAAGTGGCATTGTGTGGAGACATCAAAGAGATGTTTCATCAAATTCGCGTAAAAGAAGAAGATCAATCAGCTCAACGTTTTTTATGGAGAAATACCGACACGAACGAAGTTGAAGTCTTTGCTATGCAGGTGTTGATATTCGGTGCAACATGCTCTCCCAGTTGTGCGCAGTACGTGAAAAATCGTAATGCCAAAAGATATAGCCAACGTTATCCAAGAGCAGCTGATGCTATTATCAATAAACATTATGTTGACGATTGGCTTGACAGCGTTAATACGATAGACGAAGCCATTAAATTAGCAAAGGACGTCAAATTCGTACATAGCAACGCTGGATTTCAAATTTGTAAACTTCTTAGCAACAGCAGTGAAGTGATGACAGCATTACAGGAAGAGCAAGGCTTGTGTAGTAAGGAATTTAGTAATCACGGAGGGTTAAAGTTTGTGGAAAAAATTCTGGGTATGTTGTGGTCTCCAGAATACGATTGCTTTTCTTTTGCCTTAAAGGGTAAAAGACTAACTGAGGCGAATCTAGTTAAAGAGGACTACCCTACGAAAAGGGAGCTATTGAGAACTTTAATGTCAATATTTGACCCTCTCGGTCTGATTGCAAATTTTACAATTCTACTAAAAATGCTTCTTCAAGAAGTGTGGCGATCAGGCGTTGACTGGGACCAACAAATTAAAAATGAGCAATTCACAAAATGGAAAAAAATCATAGACTACTTACCAACCGTCAGGAATATTTCAGTCCAGCGATGCTACTTAATCGAATGCGCATTTTCTGAAGGCGCGATTGTACAACTACATATTTTTGTTGACGCCGGTGAGGCCGCATGTGCTGCTGTAGGGTATTTCCGTGTCGTATTAAATAATTACATTGAAGTCGCTTTAATTGGGGCAAAGACCAAAGTAGCGCCTTTGCAAGGAATGTCTATACCAAGAATGGAGTTAGAAGCAGCAATTTTAGGTGCAAGATTATCGCGATTAATAATAGAAAGGCATCACATAAAAATTACGAATACCTTTTTTTGGACTGATTCTAAAACAGTTCTGGCATGGATCAATTCTAAGGAGCGAAAATATAAGCAATACGTTGGATCAAGAATAAGTGAAATTTTGGAAAAAACAAATGAACGGGATTGGAAGTGGGTGCCGAGCAAGCAAAATGTAGCCGACGACGCCACGAAATGGAAAGCTAATCCGGACTTTCAAAATTCTTCAAGATGGTTCTGCGGCCCACCGTTTCTTGGCCAACACGAATCTGATTGGCCAAAACTTTCAACAGAAAACCTTTCCACTCAAATTGAGGCTAAGGAACATCTAGTACATATGTCGAGAGCAAAAACGGAAAGACACTGGTACTTAAATTTCTCAAGGTGGAACAAGCTGCTTCATGTAACAGCATATGTGATTCGATTTTGCAAAAAAGCCAAACGCGATTTTCGAAATACCGGCCTTACACAAGTTTTAGAACCAGAAGAGATCAGTGCAGCGGAAAAGTATTTATATGGATTATGTCAATCAGAATCGTTTGCAGAAGAAAAGGCCATGTTTGAAAAGGCTAAGGAAGAAAAAATTGGAGTGTTACTCAATAAAAGTAGCCCATTATATACATTGTCCCCATATATCGATGCGGATAATATTATAAGAGTACGAGGACGTATAGATGCTGCAGAAAATATTGCCTTTGATACGAAAAGGCCGATAGTGTTACCTAAAGCTCATTTAATTACGAATTTAATAATAAATGAATTCCATATCAAATACTTACATCAGCACAATGAAACGGTAGTCAACGAGATAAGGCAAAAATATTACATCCCAAACTTAAGGGTTCTGTTGAAAAAAATAAAAAGTAAATGTCAAAAATGCAAAAACATTAATGCTAAACCGATTTTTCCGATGATGGGAGAACTTCCGGCAGCTAGGCTGAAGTCCTTTACAGCACCGTTTTCCTACGTAGGTATCGACTATTTTGGACCACTTTATGTTACAGTAGGACGTCACACGGAGAAGAGATGGGGTGTATTGTTGACATGTTTAACTATAAGAGCAATACATATTGAGGTTGCGTATAACCTCACTGCTGATGCCTGCATCTTAGCTTTGAAAAGATTTATCTCTAGGCGAGGAACACCAGTTGAAATAATAACGGATAACGGTACCAATTTCCGAGGAGCATCAGAGGAGTTAAAAAATATGGTTTCCAATATTAAACAAGAGGATATAGCGAAAGAATTTGTTGACTGTAGGATCAAATGGAAGTTCATTCCTCCATCATCGCCGCATATGGGTGGTGCATGGGAGCGTTTGGTGCGCTCTGTAAAACAAACTTTAGCAGCAATACAAACAACAAGAAATCCTACGGACGAACTTCTTTTGTCTATGATGGCGGAGGTGGAGAGTGTGGTAAATTCTAGACCTTTGACTTACGTTTCCTTGGACGATAACAATGAAGAGGCTTTAACCCCGAACCATTTTTTGGTCGGTTCATCCAATGGCCAAAAACCAGTAGGAGAGTTTAATGGCGAAAGCGAACCACTAAGGAAACTTTGGCAGAGATGTGAGCAATACGCCAACCGGTTCTGGAGAAAGTGGGTTCTTACTTATTTGCCGACGCTGACGAGGAGAACTAAGTGGTTTGAGGCAACTAAGAACCTGGAAGAAGGAGATATTGTAGTCGTCTGTGATGAATGTCATCCAAGAAATTTTTGGCCGAAAGCGAGAGTTATCAAGCTTATAATGGGCAGAGATGGACGTTGCAGGAGCGCTATTATACAAACAGCAACAGGTATATTTACAAGACCGGTAGCAAAATTAGCCCCTTTGGACATAAAGCGGTTTGGCGATATTTGTAACCAGAGCAATCGATCTTGCCCTAATTACCAGGGGGGAGTGTTGCCAAACGCGGTCATCGAAGCAACATCACTGAAGTCTGCCGTCCAGGGTGAACAACATTAAAAAAATAAAAGTAAAAAAAATGCTGGCAACGTGGCTTCCGGCATTTTCATTCGGCTTTTTTGGGATTTGGAGGTTTGGCGAGAAAGATCGTTGCCGTGAGATAAGAAATAAAACAATTTTTAAAGTTCTTCTTCTAATTTTTTTCTATTATTTCCTTTTCGCACATGTACATATAAAATTAAGAAATAAATAAACAAATAAAGAGTTAAACTAAAAAGGTGAAAGTATTATCTCTCAAACGGCTCGAACACTGTGGAAAGGAAAGAGAAAATTGAGGAAGCATAGGGGGAAAAGAAGAGGGCAAAGCAGAGAGCTGAAAAGAAGGGTGAAATAAGGAGATGAAGAGAAGAATAGATTACAAAGTTGAAAAGTGTGCAAATAGGCCACATTTAAATTGCTTTGCTCCTATTTCTTGTTAGGCAGTGAATTCCACAGTCTGGAAACATGAACAAGGAAGAGGCGGGACGAGTTCAGATATTTTATGTAAAAACACACAGCATCTTATTGTCCAAAAATCAGAAAATGAACACCCAAGGACATGCTTATTATAAAGGGTTATATGGTCGTTGTCCGCAATAGTTTTTGGGACTTCGATTATTTAAATTTTTGAATTAATTTTCTTAAATAATTAAAAAAAAAACACACACAAATTGCTAACGGTGGAATCGACGAACTTTATTGGATGGCGGTCTGATCAAAAAAAGGCGCCGAATCGTTTCTTCTCATTTCTAAAGTACAAAATCTGTTATACAATTTTTTAATTCAGCCCTGTACATATACATATGTTGGAAATATTGGGATTTTGTTATTAATTTTTAAGTCATTCACAATTTTAAATTCATTTTAATTCAAGAGTAATAATAATAATAATAATAATAATAATAATAATAATAATAATAATAATAATAAGAGTACGATATAATATATGTAAAATTGATAATGTATAAACATCATGCCCGCCTTGAAGAGACTGACATGGTGGAGATCTCTTCAATCAATAGGCAATGGAGCCAAGTAATGAACTGGTCGCCGTAATATGCTGCCTCTCACACGAACGTCTACCACCCGTATCTTTGAGTCGCTACCAGGTAAAATTTTTTCGATTCGACCCATCATCCACTGCTGCGGCGGCAATTTATCGTCTGCGATCAGCACTAGTCTTCCAACACCAATATTTTCAACTGAAGATTTCCATTTTGTTCGCTTTTGAAGCTCCAGTATGTCAGATACGCTAACCTGACTGTCCGATACATGTGTGTTTTGGCGGACTTTACCGCCGCTTCCCACAAACCGCCAAAGTGTGGCGATCTGGGTGGAATGTGAATGAGCCCCAACAAAATTTGTGCCGTTGTCACAATGAATCTCGCTGCACAGTCCTCTTCGAGCGACAAAACGTTTCAGTGCCGCGATGAAGCCTTGCGTTGACAGGTCCGACACAACTTCGAGATGAGCTGCTTTTGTCGCAAAGCATATAAAGACTGCCACATATGCCTTGTGCGTGCAATACCCTCGTCGTTTCTGCGATATATGAAATGGCCCATAGAAATCCACGCCAGAAATGGCAAACGGCCTGGAGAAGTTGACTCTGCTTGCAGGTAAATTGCCCATAATTTGTTGCCTTAATTTCGGCCGGTATTTGAAGCAGTGAAGGCACTTGTTCACTACTTTTTTTGCCAGATGACGAGCGTTGACTATCCAGAAGCGCTGCCTGATAATCGCAATTAAAGCTTGAGGACCTGCATGAAAATTAGTTTTATGTAAATGGACAATGACATTTTGAACAAAAATGGAATTTTTAGGGAGTAGGATAGGACATTTGGAACTGTACGGAATGTTTGCTTTCTGCAAACGCCCACCTACTCGAAGGAATTCTACTTTGTGCTCAGTGTCAAGGAAGGGGTTGAGGTTACTGATGGCACTTTTTGGGCTGATCTTCTTTGTTTTCCACAAATCTCTTATTTCCTCCCGGAAATGAAACTGCTGAATGCTCCAGATCATACGAAGAAATGCGTCTTCCAATTGGTCCGATGTAAGTGCCGAGCTCCGATAATTTGCGCTTTTTGGGGGGTTAGATGATTTGGCTATTCTGTTTTTCAAATTGTAAAATTTAATGGCGTATCCGAAAATTCTATTAGTTTTTTCGAAACTATTAAATCGTGTAAAGTTCTCTATAAATTTTTCACGTGGGGCGCCAGTTTCATCTGCGTTTGATAGCAGGACAATTGATTGCTGATTTTCAACTTCCATACCTGGAATCCGTACTTTTTGCCTTGGCCAGTTTTCCTTACTCTGGTATAGAAATTGGGGTCCAGTAAACCAAATACTGTTGATAAGTTCCGAGCTATAAGCACCGCGTGATACTATATCCGACGGATTGTTTTTGGTATTGACATATTTCCAGTTGGCTGTAGGTAATAAGGACTGGATTTTCGAAACGCGGTTACCGACGAATATTTCCCAAGACGATGGATAAGCGGAGATCCAGCGCAATACAATTTCGGAATCTGTCCAAAGATAAATGTTTTCGATTAAAATGTTAAGATTGGGAACTACCTTTAGGACCAAATCAACGAGCAGAGTAGCAGCACAAAGTTCCAGCTTAGGAAGAGATTTTGTTTTAATAGGAGCTACCTTCGATTTAGCGCTGAGCAGTGTACATTTAATTTCTCCGATAGTATCGCTGATCTTCAAGTATACACAACACCCATATGCTCGCAAGGACGCAGCAGAGAATCCATGTATCTCAGCCCTGGTCTTCTCCGAACATGTAAGTGAAATGTACCTATGTACGATGCTTCCCTCCGAAACTCTTCCCAACGAGTTTGTATCTCCATAGGCAAAGATTCCTCCCAACCATTTTTAAGAATCCACATGTCCTGCATGACGATTTTGCCCTTTACCACTTCCTTCCTTCGTGATCGTTTTCATGATTTCAGCACTATTGCTACACCATTTCCTAAGATCGAAACCAGCGCTCAACAAAATCATTTTAACCTCTGAATAGATTCTTGATATGATTTCTAATGAATCTCCTCCAGTGATCATGTCATCCATGTAGAAGTCTTCATTAATTATTTTAGCGCCCAACGAATACTTAGATACATTTTGATCAGCCAACATTTTGAGACACCTTAAAGCAATAAACGGGGCAGAAGTTGTGCCATATGTGACAGTCCGCAAGCGATATGCGCCAACTTCCTCCTGCTCTGAGTATCTCCATAAAATACCTTGATAATTCTGATCTTCCTCATGGATAAGTATCTGTCGATACATTTTTGAGATGTCGGCAGTGACGACAAATTTGTACGTACGAAAACGTAGAATTAGATCATACAATTCGTCTTGAATAACTGGACCCTTTAGTAAAATGTCGTTCAATGATAAATTTAAAGTTGTCTTGGCACTACAGTCGAAGACAACTCTTAACTTTGTAGTTAAGGAGTCAGGTCGCAGCACAAATTGATGCGGCGCAAAATATTTGATGTGATGAACTTTATCTTTAGGAACTTTTTCCATATGTCCTAAGCTTTCATAATCTTTCATAAATTCAATATATTTTGCCCTGATGTCCTTATTTCTTGAGAGTCTTCTCTCCAGATTAAAAAATCGCTTCTGAGCATGACCGAATGAATCTCCCAAGCTGCTATCATCTGATTTTAACAACTACAAATCTTCCATCTTCCTGCCGGCGTACGCTTTTCAAAAACTCTTTCTCACACTTCTCCTCTTCTTTTGACAAAAATGGCTGCTGTCGATTTATCTCCTCTATCTCCCAAAATGTCTTTATTACTTCATTTAGGTCGAAATCCGAACAAGAAACTAAGCTGCAGATAGCTCGAGGATTAGAAGAGCGCTCATATTTGCCAGAAACAATCCATCCCAATAAAGTTTTTTGGAGAATAGGAAGCTGAGGGCCCAATGTTATCTGGCCGACACACAACAACTGAAAAAAACTGTCAGCCCCTATTAGCAGATCTATGCGACTTGGAAGATTAAAGTTGGGATCCGCCAGTGAAATATTTTTCGGTATTTTCCAATTTGATATATCCAACTGATTTGCAGGAAGAGTATTGGTGATGTTTCTTAAGACTAATAAATCTAACTGTAGCTCAAACTCAGAAATTCGAGATCTGCAAGTAGCTTCTGTCTTGTAGTTTATTGCGGCATCCGCCTTTCCAATACCCGAAACTACTATCTTGGATTGACTTTTCTTCAACCTTAACCTTTGCACCATGTCCTCCGTAATAAAATTAAGCTGCGATGCTGAATCAAGAAGCGCACGCACAGGGTACCATTGACCACAAAATTTTAAATTCATTTTAATTCAAGAGTAATAATAATAATAATAATAATAAGAGTACGATATAATATATGTAAAATTGATAATGTATAAACATCATGCCCGCCTTGAAGAGACTGACATGGTGGAGATCTCTTCAATCAATAGGCAATGGAGCCAAGTAATGAACTGGTCGCCGTAATATGCTGCCTCTCACACGAACGTCTACCACCCGTATCTTTGAGTCGCTACCAGGTAAAATTTTTTCGATTCGACCCATCATCCACTGCTGCGGCGGCAATTTATCGTCTGCGATCAGCACTAGTCTTCCAACACCAATATTTTCAACTGAAGATTTCCATTTTGTTCGCTTTTGAAGCTCCAGTATGTCAGATACGCTAACCTGACTGTCCGATACATGTGTGTTTTGGCGGACTTTACCGCCGCTTCCCACAAACCGCCAAAGTGTGGCGATCTGGGTGGAATGTGAATGAGCCCCAACAAAATTTGTGCCGTTGTCACAATGAATCTCGCTGCACAGTCCTCTTCGAGCGACAAAACGTTGACTGACTGTCCGATACATGTGTGTTTTGCCGGACTTTACCGCCGCTTCCCACAAACCGCCAAAGTGTGGCGATCTGGGTGGAATGTGAATGAGCCCCAACAAAATTTGTGCCGTTGTCACAATGAATCTCGCTGCACAGTCCTCTTCGAGCGACAAAACGTTTCAGTGCCGCGATGAAGCCTTGCGTTGACAGGTCCGACACAACTTCGAGATGAGCTGCTTTTGTCGCAAAGCATATAAAGACTGCCACATATGCCTTGTGCGTGCAATACCCTCGTCGTTTCTGCGATATATGAAATGGCCCATAGAAATCCACGCCAGAAATGGCAAACGGCCCGGAGAAGTTGACTCTGCTTGCAGGTAAATTGCCCATAATTTGTTGCCTTAATTTCGGCCGGTATTTGAAGCAGTGAAGGCACTTGTTCACTACTTTTTTTGCCAGATGACGAGCGTTGACTATCCAGAAGCGCTGCCTGATAATCGCAATTAAAGCTTGAGGACCTGCATGAAAATTAGTTTTATGTAAATGGACAATGACATTTTGAACAAAAATGGAATTTTTAGGGAGTAGGATAGGACATTTGGAACTGTACGGAATGTTTGCTTTCTGCAAACGCCCACCTACTCGAAGGAATTCTACTTTGTGCTCAGTGTCAAGGAAGGGGTTGAGGTTACTGATGGCACTTTTTGGGCTGATCTTCTTTGTTTTCCACAAATCTCTTATTTCCTCCCGGAAATGAAACTGCTGAATGCTCCAGATCATACGAAGAAATGCGTCTTCCAATTGGTCCGATGTAAGTGCCGAGCTCCGATAATTTGCGCTTTTTGGGGGGTTAGATGATTTGGCTATTCTGTTTTTCAAATTGTAAAATTTAATGGCGTATCCGAAAATTCTATTAGTTTTTTCGAAACTATTAAATCGTGTAAAGTTCTCTATAAATTTTTCACGTGGGGCGCCAGTTTCATCTGCGTTTGATAGCAGGACAATTGATTGCTGATTTTCAACTTCCATACCTGGAATCCGTACTTTTTGCCTTGGCCAGTTTTCCTTACTCTGGTATAGAAATTGGGGTCCAGTAAACCAAATACTGTTGATAAGTTCCGAGCTATAAGCACCGCGTGATACTATATCCGACGGATTGTTTTTGGTATTGACATATTTCCAGTTGGCTGTAGGTAATAAGGACTGGATTTTCGAAACGCGGTTACCGACGAATATTTCCCAAGACGATGGATAAGCGGAGATCCAGCGCAATACAATTTCGGAATCTGTCCAAAGATAAATGTTTTCGATTAAAATGTTAAGATTGGGAACTACCTTTAGGACCAAATCAACGAGCAGAGTAGCAGCACAAAGTTCCAGCTTAGGAAGACATTTTGTTTTAATAGGAGCTACCTTCGATTTAGCGCTGAGCAGTGTACATTTAATTTCTCCGATAGTATCGCTGATCTTCAAGTATACACAACACCCATATGCTCGCAAGGACGCAGCAGAGAATCCATGTATCTCAGCCCTGGTCTTCTCCGAACATGTAAGTGAAATGTACCTATGTACGATGCTTCCCTCCGAAACTCTTCCCAACGAGTTTGTATCTCCATAGGCAAAGATTCCTCCCAACCATTTTTAAGAATCCACATGTCCTGCATGACGATTTTGCCCTTTACCACTTCCTTCCTTCGTGATCGTTTTCATGATTTCAGCACTATTGCTACACCATTTCCTAAGATCGAAACCAGCGCTCAACAAAATCATTTTAACCTCTGAATAGATTCTTGATATGATTTCTAATGAATCTCCTCCAGTGATCATGTCATCCATGTAGAAGTCTTCATTAATTATTTTAGCGCCCAACGAATACTTAGATACATTTTGATCAGCCAACATTTTGAGACACCTTAAAGCAATAAACGGGGCAGAAGTTGTGCCATATGTGACAGTCCGCAAGCGATATGCGCCAACTTCCTCCTGCTCTGAGTATCTCCATAAAATACCTTGATAATTCTGATCTTCCTCATGGATAAGTATCTGTCGATACATTTTTGAGATGTCGGCAGTGACGACAAATTTGTACGTACGAAAACGTAGAATTAGATCATACAATTCGTCTTGAATAACTGGACCCTTTAGTAAAATGTCGTTCAATGATAAATTTAAAGTTGTCTTGGCACTACAGTCGAAGACAACTCTTAACTTTGTAGTTAAGGAGTCAGGTCGCAGCACAAATTGATGCGGCGCAAAATATTTGATGTGATGAACTTTATCTTTAGGAACTTTTTCCATATGTCCTAAGCTTTCATAATCTTTCATAAATTCAATATATTTTGCCCTGATGTCCTTATTTCTTGAGAGTCTTCTCTCCAGATTAAAAAATCGCTTCTGAGCATGACCGAATGAATCTCCCAAGCTGCTATCATCTGATTTTAACAACTACAAATCTTCCATCTTCCTGCCGGCGTACGCTTTTCAAAAACTCTTTCTCACACTTCTCCTCTTCTTTTGACAAAAATGGCTGCTGTCGATTTATCTCCTCTATCTCCCAAAATGTCTTTATTACTTCATTTAGGTCGAAATCCGAACAAGAAACTAAGCTGCAGATAGCTCGAGGATTAGAAGAGCGCTCATATTTGCCAGAAACAATCCATCCCAATAAAGTTTTTTGGAGAATAGGAAGCTGAGGGCCCAATGTTATCTGGCCGACACACAACAACTGAAAAAAACTGTCAGCCCCTATTAGCAGATCTATGCGACTTGGAAGATTAAAGTTGGGATCCGCCAGTGAAATATTTTTCGGTATTTTCCAATTTGATATATCCAACTGATTTGCAGGAAGAGTATTGGTGATGTTTCTTAAGACTAATAAATCTAACTGTAGCTCAAACTCAGAAATTCGAGATCTGCAAGTAGCTTCTGTCTTGTAGTTTATTGCGGCATCCGCCTTTCCAATACCCGAAACTACTATCTTGGATTGACTTTTCTTCAACCTTAACCTCTGCACCATGTCCTCCGTAATAAAATTAAGCTGCGATGCTGAATCAAGAAGCGCACGCACAGGGTACCATTGACCACAAAATTTTAAATTCATTTTAATTCAAGAGTAATAATAATAATAATAATAATAAGAGTACGATATAATATATGTAAAATTGATAATGTATAAACATCATGCCCGCCTTGAAGAGACTGACATGGTGGAGATCTCTTCAATCAATAGGCAATGGAGCCAAGTAATGAACTGGTCGCCGTAATATGCTGCCTCTCACACGAACGTCTACCACCCGTATCTTTGAGTCGCTACCAGGTAAAATTTTTTCGATTCGACCCATCATCCACTGCTGCGGCGGCAATTTATCGTCTGCGATCAGCACTAGTCTTCCAACACCAATATTTTCAACTGAAGATTTCCATTTTGTTCGCTTTTGAAGCTCCAGTATGTCAGATACGCTAACCTGACTGTCCGATACATGTGTGTTTTGGCGGACTTTACCGCCGCTTCCCACAAACCGCCAAAGTGTGGCGATCTGGGTGGAATGTGAATGAGCCCCAACAAAATTTGTGCCGTTGTCACAATGAATCTCGCTGCACAGTCCTCTTCGAGCGACAAAACGTTGACTGACTGTCCGATACATGTGTGTTTTGCCGGACTTTACCGCCGCTTCCCACAAACCGCCAAAGTGTGGCGATCTGGGTGGAATGTGAATGAGCCCCAACAAAATTTGTGCCGTTGTCACAATGAATCTCGCTGCACAGTCCTCTTCGAGCGACAAAACGTTTCAGTGCCGCGATGAAGCCTTGCGTTGACAGGTCCGACACAACTTCGAGATGAGCTGCTTTTGTCGCAAAGCATATAAAGACTGCCACATATGCCTTGTGCGTGCAATACCCTCGTCGCTTCTGCGATATATGAAATGGCCCATAGAAATCCACGCCAGAAATGGCAAACGGCCTGGAGAAGTTGACTCTGCTTGCAGGTAAATTGCCCATAATTTGTTGCCTTAATTTCGGCCGGTATTTGAAGCAGTGAAGGCACTTGTTCACTACTTTTTTTGCCAGATGACGAGCGTTGACTATCCAGAAGCGTTAGTTTTCTAAATAATAATAATAATAATAATAAGTGGTAGTAAGAGACCGATTTACTTTATATCCAAAACTCACCACGGTGTCAGTGAAGATTAGCCCTGTGGAGTTGAGAAAAATAGGCGGTAACTCTTCGACGTTGTAAAAATTTTTTGAAATTAAAATTATCTGACTCTTTTTTGGATTTAGAATCAGACCATTGTCTTGAGGCCATTTTGCAATGGAAGACAAGTCCGAATTAAATCTATCCACAAAATCTTCCAGCAGGCCAAGTGGTCGAGCAAGGTATATCTGCGCGTCATCGACATACATATGTACATACTTGCGACATACTTGCGGTAAATGATTAATGAAAAGACAGAAAAGAATTGGGCCAAGAACTGAACCCTGGGGAACTCCAGAAACTATGTTTTTTGGTTGAGAGTATTTTGAGTTAGCAATAACTCTTTGAACACGATTTGTAAGATAATTCCTAATTAGACACACTGAGGAATCACTCATACCGAAGTAAAGTTTCAGTTTAGAACCTCATGACTGCTTGTGTCGAAGGCTTTCGTGAAATCAAGTAAGCAGAGCAGTGAAAGATATTCCTTGTCATATTGAATTCTAATATCATCAAGCACTTTGATCATAGCTGTAGAACAGTTATGGCCAGATCGGAAACCTGACTGCACTGGCGATAAAAGATTTGCAATTTCTTGCTCTGCAAAACATTTCCCAATTGTGCCAAGTAGAACGTTTTTTGAACTTAGCATATGATTTTCGACGAGTTTTGATAGCATTATGCACCTCAGTGGTAAACCAAGGGCATTTACTATTGGGCACTGTGACAGTCTTAACAGAACATGTATATTAAAAAGATCTTTAATTAGGGTCTGAACGATTTCTACTTTATCATTAAGGTCCGATAGAAAGTAGCACGAATGCCATGGTTGAAGGCTCCCATGATGGTGAAAGATGTTATGATTTATTGCTGCGAAATCACGAAATTGAAAGGTGTTTTGCAGGGGATTCAATGAGAAATCAATGTCATATGTACAAAAAAAAGATCATGGTCTGAGACTCCGTCCAGTGACAATTGGTCTTGGAGTAGCACGTTTGTATGGTCTGAGAAAACCATCAAGTCAAGAAGATTTGGAGGGGCATCAGGGCCAAAGCGAGTAGCTAAGAATTAATGGCCGCAAGGCCACTCGATGGAATAGCATCCAGGAGTGAACGAAATCTACTGTCATTCTTCAGCAAATCCGCATTAAAATCCCTGAATAGTATGATATACTCGTGTGATGCGGAAAATAGTTGTAAAGTAGAAAACAATGAATCGAAAGAGCAATTACGGTTGGGACTATAGACTAAGCCAATAATACACATCACATTCCCATTAGAAATTTCGACCACGATGTATTCAGTGTCATTTCCCAATGACTTTTCCAACATTTTACAAGTCAAACCTGCTTTATGGTAAATAGCTATCCCCCCACCAGTAGTAACTCTGTTATGCGGAACTAAGAAGTACCCAGGAATGCCATAAATATGGTTATAACCATTTTCATCATCTAGACTTTTGAACCATGTTTCGCTCACACAAATAATGTCAACCCCCGAATCATTAAAACTATGCCGGACGTAGTCAAGTTTTGATAGGCTAAGACTACGAGCATTGAAGTGGCGGACTTTAAATCCTTCATAGGCATTCGATAAAATTTTTATTAGCGTCTGAACCCCAACCTCATTCAGCGTCACTATGGGCCATAAGTATGAAAAACACCCCAAAAAAGAAATAGCAGCACAACTGGAATAACTAATAAGGTATCATTGTAAACTATGGGAAAGAAAAGTGCGAAACGTAGGAGAGGGGAAATAGTATAAGTAGAACATTTAGTAGATAATATTATAAGAAAAAATAAAGTAAAAATAAATCAAGAATTCACTAGTAATAATAAATTTAGAAATTCAAAGTTTAACTCATTTAGCATTCAAGAATTAAATTCAAATTAAAAATAAAACTATTTTGGAAAATTCGTAGTTGACGAAATTCTCACTCGGTGTCATTCTTGCTCTTCTGGCATACACAAAACCATTGCGCGTTTTGGCAGAGAACAGCAGGCCCTCACGACGAAGTTGGAGAACATTTCGAAGCAAGGAGTTATTCTCTTTCGTTAAGCTCTCATTAATATAAATACGGGTGGCGGTGTGCGCAGAGGTTGTGCTGCTATCGGAAGCAGACAATTCATTATCAAGCTGAGCGAGCGTAAGGCCATTGTTTGCACGAAAAGCAGCGAGCAGCGAACTTTGCTCTGTCTGAGACGAGAGTCTGATGAGTAGCGGGCTGTGACCATTGTTTGGTGTATTTCTCAATCGAAAAGCAGCGAAGTGAGAGGTGATGTTGTGGTGCAGTTTTCAGCAATGTTTTTTTACCAGTTTGATGAGGTTTTCTAGCGGTCTTTGCGGAATGCCACGAACAATAACATCTCTGAAACGCTCTTTTCGTTGTAGATCAGCCACCTCTTCTCTTAATTTCACGTTATCATTTCGTAGTTCCAGGATGCTAGTCTCAAATTGTTGGACTCTTTGGTTAAGAGAAGCAATGGCTCTTCCTCGAGATTGACCCCGACAAACCGGTATCTGCCTGCCAAAGTCAAAATGAAACTTATTAAGTCTTTCGTCCTGCCCATTATACTGTACGGATGCGAAATCTTCGCATGCTTAGATTCTTCGTCCTTAAGAAAGCTAAATGTCGCATTTAACAGCTGTGCTAAATATATATTTAATTTGAGAAGGTATGATCACATATCCGCCTTTACTAAGCAAATAGCTGGGTGTTCACTGGATACAATTCTAAAATATTGAACTGTCCTTGCACTGCATAGAATTATTTACTCTGGTACAAAGAATTATTTGTTCACAAAAATCAAGTTTGTGCACTCTCAGAGAATCCTTATTAGATTAAATCCTAGGAACAAATTTTTAAATAGCAGTCGTCAATTTTTCGCTCATGCTGTGTCCAGTGGAACAGTCTCCCAATAAACATCAAAAGAGTGAACACAGAAAATCGTTTCAAAAAAGACCTATTAAATTACTACACAAGTCGCAATTAATGATACATATGCCCATTAAAATTAGCGTTTATTACTTAAAACTATATTTATTTATCTTCACCTTTCCTCTTCTTTCATTTTCTATTTCTTTTCTCATTTTTCCTCTGGCTTTCATATTCTATTTATTTTCTTTTATTATTAGGATTAAGATAATTTTTGTAAATGAGTGTGTAAAACAAATTTTAACTGCGCAATGCAATAAGTTGTATAAATTTAAATTTGCGCAGAGATGCTTAATTAATACAAATACAAAGAGTAACTGGACTCACAGGTGCGACCTTGAACTTTGAGAAGAGCAAGTGGATGTGAATACTACCATCTGTATTTTCGACTCTTAGATACACTGCTGCTCTATATGCCTTTTCAGATGCATCACAGAACCCATGTAGCTGAAGGCGATTAGGCGCTGCTGACACGTGAAACCAGCGTGGAATACTTAAACTGTTAATAGCTGGTAAATCATTGTAAACGATTTTCCACTCTTCCAGGATATCGGGATCCCCAAGCCCGTCACAGGATTGTTTTCAGACCCAGAGAAGTTGCATGATCAGTTTCGCCTTGGTGATTGAAGGAGAAACCCAGCCCATCGGATCGAATAATCGGCCTATCGATGAGAGTATAGACCGCATAGCTAGCTTCTGCATATTGGATGCGAAAACATCGTCACGAGGAAGCCACTGCAGCCCCAAAGTCTTCACCCTATCCAAACCATCTGTAGGGAATTTGAAGGATGCCTCCTGATCCTGAATAGGTACACCATCTATAATTTCGTCATGGTTAACAGTCCATTTTCGTAAGTGAAATCTTGCTCCTCTTAAAATCTTCCTTTATCCTCAGCTTCTGGTATGGTATCAGGACCTGAAATCAAATCATCTACGTACATTTCATCGCGAAACATATTAGCATAATGCCTGAAGCGTGCAAATGGCCAGGTATGGTGCAGATGCTGTGTCGAAGGTTACAGTCTTAAGGCGAAAACTCCTCAAAATGAATGGTTGCTTGCGCCAAAAGATAACCTGGTAATTGGCATCACTTTCTGGTACCCTAATTTGCCGATACATCTTCCCTAAATCTCCTGTGAACGTGTGGCGGTAGATGAGGATGATGTCCGTGATGATACGTTGAAGCGCCGGACCAACCATCAGCTGATCTCCTCTGTGTCATTATTGGAGCTTTTCCAAATAGGATCCATCCTAATTTGGTCTTCTGAGCGATGGATAAGTCCCTTTGTGTCAGTCAGCCGATGCCTCGCAACAAAATATCAGCTATAACATCACTGCCCAGCGATACATCTACTTTGGCTGAAATTAGGATCTGCCAAAGACAACCCATTCAAGTGTTCCCAATCTGTAATTCCCAAACTCTGAGTCGGAAGATGCCCAGACAGCGACTTGAGAACAAGAGTTTGAGTAGACTCTCTAAAAGATGAGTTGTGAAAAGCGAAAGAAATATCCACCACCTTTGAGCAGACGCCGCTGCTGACCAAACCCAACCCAGAAACTTCGACAGAAGTTGGCTTTTACGGTAGACAAAGTAGTTGAACAGCTGATGTTGTTATGAAACTAGCCTCTGATTTAGAGTCTAACAAAGCTGGTAAAAAAATTGGTTCCCCAGTCGCCGAGGAAAATGTGATAAGGGCAGAGGCTAACAGTACCTGTGTTCTTGGATTTGTAGAGTAGAATGTGTTGACGTTCGGCTGAGACACTGTTGTTTCCGAGGGTCGAAAGGTTGGCGCAGCAATGTTCATCAAAGACGTAGTTGGAGCCGAAGTGTGTCCTTTGGAAAAGAATTCGTTTGGCCTGCCGATGGATTGCTTTTAAAGTGAAGGAGAGAATGGTCTGGTTGTTGGCAGCAATAGCATCGCCGACTACTCGGACAATGCTCAAAGGTATAATTATATGCTAATCAATTTCGACAAACCCCTACCTGTTTATAAGTTTACATCTATCAGAAATACTTAATTTCAGAAACTTGATGCATTTTCTATTCGCGTGTCGACTTTTGCTGTAAATTTAACAGGAGTACGCCTGGGTGTTGGTTCCTGTATGCAGGACGTTTCACTGAGATGCAGGCTTGCTGGATTTTGACGCTATTGGTACTTGCTGCCGGGTGATTGTCTCCAAAGTTCGGAACCTTGGCTCCAAAATGCGTCGTCGCTGCTACCAAAACTCTTCCCCACAAGGAGGAGTCTGGAGCTCAGCCGCATCGCTTCTCACTCGGAGGGTCCAGGTTCGAATCCTGCCCATGGCAAGTCAGTTTTTCATTTGTGTAATTGGAACTCAGACAGAAAAATTCTGCGTGTGAAGGCATAACACTGACACGTAGATTTGGCTGTTGTAGAGTTTCAAGCACAGAAAAAAATACTGTGAATTATACCTCGAATCACTCTGAGTGAAGAAAAAACTCTCCGTCCTATTCGGACACCCACCCCTGGAGAGAGAATATCGAAACCAAACACACCTGAATTTCAAACCACTACTAAGCAATTTTCCTTTCTCCCCTTTCTACCTTTCCGCCCGCGCCCTGGCAACAGTAAAAGGGTATCTAACCCCTTAGGCGCGCGTAAATTATAAAAAAAATCGGCGAAAAAGTCGAAAGGACGAAATAGTTATCACGGCGATCGATATAAACGATACCGACGGTTCCATAAAACCCGAACGGTGGCAGCTGCTCAAGCTGAAGTCTTCGAGCAACTTCTTGGCCATCATGCGGGAAAACCCCGAACCACCTCCTATCACAAGCGACGCTGGCTGGCACCAAGGCCATGTCAAGCTTATCGCGTGTGCCAACCAGAGGTCTCTTGATCTCTTCACTAAGGCCATAGGTGGTTTAAGAGAGATTTGACCAAGTGCAAAACTCGAAGTCGTGTCTAAGGAGGACATCCCTAGTAGACCTCGATCCCAGGCGAACCCTCCTCTCCAGAAAGTATTCTGGAAATCATCAGGCTCAGTAACCCGACTCTTCCGACTCATGACTGGAAAGTCGCGAAACTGGAGGCACTAAGGGGCTCTCATAGATGCGCGTTGATCGTGATCAATAAAGAATCCCTCAACCCTCTGGCGCAGATGAAAGGCATGATCTGGTTCGGATTTGAGTTTGTACACTTAAGGGTCTACAAAAAGGATGAGCTGGATGCTGACAAGCAACCTCCTCATCCTTTAACGGAGACACCAGAAAACACTAACTTGGATCTTGGAGCGTCGATATCCTTTTCATAAATGGATAGCGACGACACTAATCTATCCGGGGTGACAATTAAGCCATCGGTCTCTTCTTCTGACACCCTGTCGGAAATGGAACCCGATGACGAAGAAAAAAGAGGTCCTACGCGAACTAAGGCTGAAGATGAGCTCTTGGGCACATCTTCAGAATCGTAGGAACTCAACCACACCGTAATGGAGGCTATTCTGGAAGACTGTAGCAATGATACGGTTTCTCCAGATTAATCTCCATCACTCAAAAAAGGCTTCGGTGGCACTCATTCTGCGTATTTCAAAAAACCCAGAATACATTATCCTAATCCAGGAACCATGGATTGTAGAAGGCGTGTTTCGTAGACTTAGGACACCCATATACGGTCCGCTTTATACAAGAGACAAAGGTAAGATCTGAACTTGTATATTAGTCAAACGTAGCCTTAATGTATTTTTACTTCCTAACTCAGCGACCCGATTTCACCGTCGCCAGACTAGAGACTGCCAAAGGCTCCTATAGCCTGGCATCGGCTTACGTTGGCCACGACCATGTGGACCCTCTCCCTGGTGATAACCTAGAAAGGGTGGTACTTGAAGCTGGAAGGCAAAAAAAATGGCATCATCATCGGATGCGACGCTGACGCACATCACACAGTATGGGGCAGTACCGACATTAATGATAGAGGTGAGTCACTTTTTGACTATATTCTAAATACTAGCCTCCCTATATGCATTGAAAATGTGCCCACTTTTATAACTAGAAACTTCCTGTCTCCGACAGCATCACATACAGGTTAACAAACTGGATGGTATCGTCTGAACACTCCTTATCAGACCACAGATACATCCAATGCAGCCTGAGTGATGCTCCCCCAGCCAACCAACTTTCCAGAACTACCGGAAAACTGATTGACCAAAATACAGACGAATACTGTCAGAAACGCTATCCTCTAAGCTATCAAGTCCCCCACGTGACACCAATGAGCTTGACATGAAAGTCAAGGAATTTACTCTGGCTCCCAATCAGGCTATGGGCGCTTCGTGGCCTCTTATTCAACCAAGAGGCAAGAAAAAGCCACATTGCTGGATATCAGCACTAGGACTGCTTAGAAACACTTGTAGAAAACTTTACAATGTAGCAAAAAAGCACATTGAAAGTGACTGACTGAGACTCTTACAAAGAATCCCTCAAATTATACAAAAAAGAGCTAAGGAAGGCAAAGCGACAATCCTGGAGGTCATTCTGTGACAAAATCACAGAAACCTCTGAGGCATCGCGGGTAAGAAAAACCCTCTCTACAAATCCTATGATGCCTAACTGTTTGAAAAAAACCGACGGCTCCTGGACAACCTCAAGTGATGAATCACTCCACCTGCTACTGGACACGCACTTTCCAGGTAGCTCCCAACTCGCGGCCAGTAACAGCCCAAAAAGGCCTACTGCAACTGGAACCAAAATTCATGGTCTGATCACAAGAGACAAACTGCTCTGGGCGCTGTATAGCTTCAAACCATACAAGTCTGCTCGTCCGGACGGTATAATACCTGCCGAGACTTCTGTGAACGGCTCAACATGCCTACTGTACAGGAAAGTCGGTGGAAATGGCTCTGAACTCTTTGACTAGCCCCATCGAATGATCCCTACAATATAAAGAGTACACATAGAGGGCGCCTTTTGCAACGCCAACACATCCGTCACGACTGCGCTGTCAACTCTGCAGGTAGACGATTCACTTGGGGAGTTGATCAGGAGCTGCAACTGCAGCTATTCGCCTTAAAGCGACTAAACAGTGGACAAATAATTCATTTGGCCACGCCAACATTCTTAATACATTAGGAATCCTCACAGAGAACATCGATTACACCATACCTGAACTTTGGTTTGACAAAAACTTCCATGTCAGCTTCCCCTCTATATCAGTCTCGAATAGTCAGGCCGCTTCAAGTCCCTGGACTCGATCTCATTATATTCCAAAACCGAACTTGAATGCCAATCATCTCTCATTTAGATGGCAGAGCAGTTCAACATTCACCTTTGTTGGGTACCGGGCCACAGAGACATTCCAGGGAACTGCAGAGCTGATGAACTCGCAAAAATTTGAAACACTCTACCTATTATATCGGAAAAGGGTAGCATAGGTATACCAGTCGCTACATGCAAACTAACATTAAAGCTAAATGCCAATAAAAGAACAGACCTTAGGTGGACTGTTGGGGAAACATGTCTAGCGACCAAACAGATCTGACCAAAGCTAGATCTAAATCGCTCTAAGTTTCCGATCCTTTTAAATAGGATACATCTCAGCGCCATAATAGGTGTCATCACTGGACACTGCCTCATAGGCAAGCACGCAAGAAGGCGTGGCGCTTTTACAACTGATTACTATAGAAGCTGCACGGACGAGGAAGAGGAGGAGACAGTCCTCCACCTATTCTGTACAAGTTTAGCTCTCTCGCAGACCTAAACGATCTAGAAAATAAAGATGTTAACAGTCTTCTGCACTTTATCACAAGCTCAAACCGTTTAGCCTAAGTGGGTTGGTATTTCCAACGGCCACTCTTACCTAACCTAACCTATTTCAGATGATCTAGACGTAGTTGGTACAACCCCCTTTATCTTGTGGGTTTTCGCTCTGTAACGTATTGGAAGCTTTTGCATTGTCGATGAAATCAAGAAGATCGCTACGATATTCGAGATATCCTTCTCTGATCTTGTCGTAGATCACCTCCGCTGCTGATCCCTTTGGCGTATCGTCGTCACCTAATGAAGAAAGCTCCCTTTCATATTGTACTTCCGCCGTGTCCATAAGTTTTTCCAGCAAGGACTTGTGCAGCAACACAGCAATAACTTCAAGACGAGATTTTTGATGCAGAATCAGCAGATAGATAGTTCTCTATAGATGGTTTCCAGTGAGAAATACTCCAGTCGATGAAATATGAGGAGTTTAATTATCCAATCGACGAATAATCTTGTTGGTACACTTGTCCACCGAAAGAACACAACAGATGCAAAAAAAACAACAACAAATACTTTTCGCAAGAACTACTCGTATGTAACTTGACAATCAAATATTATATCCTTTTTGTATTTATTTAAACGGTGTAGAAGGACCAAATTGTTTTTTTTTTATAATTTACGCGCGCCTAAGTGGTTAGATACCCTTTTACTGTTGCCATGGGGTGGGCGGAAAAGTAGAAGGAGGAGAAAGGAAACTTGTTTTGTAGTGGTTTGAAGCTCAGGTGTATTTGGTTTCGATATTCTCTCTCCAGGGGTGGGTGTCCGAATAGGACGGAGAGTTTTTTCTTCACTCAGAGTGATTCGAAGTTTATAATTCACACTTGTTTTTTATGCTTGAACCTCTACAACAGCCAAATCTACGTGTTAGTGTTATGCCTTCACACGCAGAATTTTTCTGACTGAGTTCCAATTACACAAATGAAAAACTTGGGTAGGATTCGAACCTTGACCCTCCAAGTGAAAAGCAATTGCTAGTACCACTACACCACGGCCACCCCGTAATTGTGGACTTCAAGAAACGATCATTATATTACGGAAAAAAAATTAAACCACTACTCGGGTTTATTTGCAACGTTATAACGTATATTTCTGTTAAAAAGTTTTCTGTTTTTATAATGGAGTTTGACAGTGACACATTACTTGTATTTTTACTTACCTTGTATTTTACTTAGACAAATAATAACTAACAAATTTATAAGTTTACATTTGAGACTTTTAATTTTCACTCGAGTTGAATTTAATAAATTCTAATCTGGAACAACATGTCATTACATAAAAGTGCCTGTTCACATTGGCGCGGGCAGAAGATTGCCCGAAAGAGAGGGAACTCTTTTTATTGAAGTGGGAAGAAGAAAGGTTACTTCCACCGAAAATCCATTTCTAAAGTGGATTTTCGAGTGAAGCACGTCGTTTTTTTGCATATCGTCCCATTTCTAACATATTTTTCCATTTTAGTTTTGATTGTTGATGAGAAGGAAATATGAAGAATAGGAAATAACGTACCTTTTAAGCCAACTGCTAAAATTTTAAAAATAAAAATGCTCAATGCATTTGTTACATCTTGAGATAAGCTTTTTTAAACCCTCAAAAAAATAAATTTCCTCTTTCTCTGCAAAATAGATTTTACTAGAGATAAGACGCGAATTAATAATCACATTTATATGAAATTTTACATGAATGCACTAAAATAATAGTATTACTTGATAAATAAGTCAATTTATATATACAACCACAGCTTCACCCCGATACCGAGAATATGTTGAACGCCCCTCGTACAAACAAACATTATTACTTGCAAAGAAACAGATCAACAGTCTATTGTCCACCGCGTTATAAACTCAAAAAGAAGGAATATCTGGGGTTCCTCCAAACGTTAGGTAAGAACTTTATAAGTGGAAGTGATTACAATGCGAAAAATACATTCTGGGGTTCCATACTTACAACCACAAAACGTAGAGAGCTTCTTATAGCTAAACAAGACCTCAAGTGCGATTTCCACTCTGATAATCAACCAAAGAAGTAGCAAACCTGCTGGACAACTGAAAACAAAGCAATACTTAAAAGATACTGCAACATGTTAAAAGCACTCTGGACGGAAATTAAAAACGAAGCCTTTGCTAGATATATTCGAAACCTATCAGCCGAAAAAGATACGGAATATTCACCGTGGAAATCATCAAAAGCAATAAAAAGACCAATACAGCAAAACCCGCCATTGAAAAGGCAAGATAATGTATGGGCAAGAAGCGAGTTTGAAAAAACTGAACTATTTTCAAACCACCTTGAAACGGCAGAAGAAAATTCTTCACTCGTAATAAAAAACGATAAATTCGATATTCAAGTAGTTAGTGTAGAGGAGTCCAAATAGGCCATCCAAAAAGATATTAAAGCTAAAAAAAGCTCAGAATACGATCTGATAACTGGAGAGATACTCAAGGAACTATTTGAGAGAGCTATACGAAAACTTCAACATATTGTGATAACCACTTAAATGTGAGCAGCGACATCTAGATTTACAGAGCAGAAGATGTCGATACTCAAAGAGCAGAAGATTTCGATACTTGAATAACAAAGTCTCGACCATTGATGATTGGAGAGTGGAATCGAATTTTCTAGCAAATTGAAAGTTGTATGGGACGCTGGATGTCGAGGATTGTTCTCGAAGTATGTCATTCGAGTATAAATACCAGCATCCCCAATGTATGCAGATGAACTGCTAACAGTTGAATTTGAAGTGTTAATTAGGAGAAGTGATTAAGTGCTTTAAGTAAAAGATAAGAAAAGTATAAGCGGTTGAGAAATTAGATTGTATTGAAAGAAACAATTAAGTAGTGAATTGTAACTGTACTGAATAAAGCGATTTCTATCGAAAAGTATAAGTTCTATCATTTGTACCCACACAAGCATTTTACATTGGTATCAGAAGTGGGATAAGGAGTTATTGTGTGTAAAAAAAAAAAAAATTTGTGCCTGTTTGAAAAAGCTAGAATGGGTCCACAATTATTGCAGTTGACCCTCATCCAACTCAAATCCGAGTTGAATAAGAGAAGCCTCAGCGCCAGTGGAGGAAAAAGTGACTTGGTGCTCCGACTTCAAGAGGCCTTGAACAACGAGGGACATGATCCTGATACACACTCCTTTGACGTTGACGAGGATGAACAGATAGGTACCGGCGATGATATGGCTGCGATGATGCAACTCCTGTTGTTAAAAATGGACAAACAGAAGAACAGCCTCGAACAAAAGCTGGATGAACAGAGGTACAGTCTCGACGAACAAAAGAACAGCCTGCAGTGCCTTCAACAGAAAATGGATGAACAAAAGACTAATCTGGAAGAACAAAAAAGAATTCTCCAGCAAAAGTTCGGAGAAATCGATGACAAATTTGTAAGAATAGAGAAGAATGTTGACGAAAAATTCGAACAAATGGACAGCAAAGTTGAGCAACTGGCAAAAGAGCTCGACAGAGTGCGAAAACAGAAACTCCGAGAATGTTCTTTAAGCGGTCCAAGGAGAAAAGAGTTGAAGCCTCCCTCATTCCATGGCCAGACCTCATGGTCTACTTATAACAAGCAGTTTGAAATGGCTGCCTGTGCAAACGACTGGGACAAGAATTGTTGCAAACAAGAGACATCGAAAACCTTAAAGATTATGTGACTTTAGTACAGGCTATCGAGAAACAAACGGTTTGGGGATAACCACATGCATGAAGTTTACAAGGTCCAATTGCAAAGCCGAACGCAGCAACGGGGAGAGGCACTGCAGCGGTTCAAATGGTAAAAGATGCATTTATCAGGGGAATTGCAGATTCAAAGCTACAGTGAGCTGTAAAGATGGCCGGGAAAACAACCCTTGCTGAAGCACTTACCTTCGCTCTGGCGGTGGAAGCAGCCAATCAGACTTCCAGGGGAATAAATTTCGTCAGGGAAGTAGCATCTATTGAATGCTCCTGCGCAAGAATTAGTGCCGAGGAACGAGATACTCGACGGGATAGACAAACAATGCGCTGCTGGAATTGCAATAAAATAGGGCATCTTCAAAGGCAGTGTGGTAACAAGCAAATAGAGGAAGAAACCGGCAGAAAGAGCTATCAAGAAGCCGGTCAACCTTCCCGAAGCCATCAATCGGGAAATGCTTAAGCACCAAATTCGCGGGGCGGAAGTAGGTAGCAGGCATCGACGGCCCCATGACCATCCTCCAAGTCTCGCTGGCAAAACGATGCAATGAAAGCCTTCTAGTAGAAGTAGTCAGTGGAAAAGGAAAATGGATGGCAACAATAGACACCGGTGCGACGGCCTCAATCATCAGGAGGGATCTGGTACACAAATCCAGGTTGCATAAAACCAGCAGTTGCAGCTTGAGAACAGCTACGGGAGAAAAGGCTAAGGTATATGGTGAAGTCCGTATAAAAATTCACCTGGCCGAAATAGTCTTCTCTCACGTTTTTTTGGTGGCTGACATATACGACGAGTGTATCATTGGTACAGATTTCATGAAAGAACATGGACTAGTAGTGGACTTTGGGGCACAAACCCTGAAATACGGAAATATGGAGATACCAATGATATACGGAAACGCCAATACTTCCGTCTTAAACGTCGTCACCTGCAGAAATCAGATTCTAGAACCTTCGTCGGAAGAAATTGTTTGGGCAAAAGTGGAAGGTCGTCCTGGTAGCCATCGATTCTATTTAATGGAGAAAATAGAAAATAGAAGAGACTTCATGATGGGAAAGACCTTAGTGGAACCAAAGAACACCATGGTTCCTCTAAGGATTCTAAACCCAAAGACATTCAGTGTGAAGGTTAAAAAGGGGGAGATAGTGGGAGAATGTGTACCTGTTGAGGCTATATCTACAGAAACAAATGGTGCAACACCGGTAGCAAGAGCATAAAAATCAAGAACAAAATTCTCAGCCTCTGTAATTTGGACGAAGATCAGCGAATCCTGGCAGAAAAACTAATTGGTGAGTACGGTGATAAACGTGAGTATGCTATCTAGTGAGTAAGTTGATTTCAATTGCCGCTCCAATTAAAAATTGATTACTTAGTTTACTGCTTCGAAATATTTATCCGCGATACTACTCGAACTTCTACCGCGAGCATCGAACTTGTCGAGTTGTAGAGGCTGAGTAGGGTCAATGAATCTCGAGAAGAAACCAAAGGATGCTCCCCCCCCCTCCCCAACTCCCAAAGCACTCCATCATTCCCCAGGGCTGGATCAAGGTGTTATACGACCCGTGCCGAAGATCAACCTGGCTGAGGGCCCAGTATCTCCAAAAATAGCTCAGTCGCAAACGGAGTATCCGGATACCTGGCGACCTCCGGATTAGCTAGCCTTATCTGTGTATGGCGGATCTCTGTACAGATGGACATTCCTTTCTCCGCTACTCGTGGGACCATTAATGGAAAACCAAAAAACAAAAACCGAGGCCGGTACTCCTTCATTACCGGGCGGTGGAACGGTGACTACACCGACTACCGGCAAGGCTCCTGCATTGCCGAGAGGAGGCAAAACTGTGGCAGGCCATGGTGCGCCATCCTCTAAAGGCAAAAGGGACAAGCCAAAAAAAAATAAGAATTCAGGAAGTGTTAGGACTGTGGCAGGCCATGGTCCTATCACCTCCTCCACCCCTAGCAGCAGCAAGTTTGTGGCAGGCCACGGACTTGTCGCGGCTACCAAAACTCCTTCAGGGAGTGTTAAGACTGTGGCAACCCATGGTCCTATCACTTCCTCCGCCCCTAGCAGCAGCAAGTTTGTGGCAGGCCACGGACTTGTCGCTGCTACCAAAACTCCTTCGGGGAGTGTTAAGACTGTGGCAAGCCATGGTCCTATCACTTCCCCCGCCCCCAGCAGCAGCAAGCTTGTGGCAGGCCACGGACTTGTTGCTGCTACCAAAACTCCTCCCTCCAAAGAGGAATCTGGAGCTCAGCCGCATCGGCAAGCTCCATCTAAGGCGCTCTACATAAGACGCCGTAATGCTTCACGCATCATCAAAACCTTCGGATCCATTCCGGAGGTTGAGAGAAGTGCGGAAATAAAGAGCAAGGTTGAGTGAGCTAAAAACATCCTAAAAGAGGAAACCGTACCGGTTTCCAAGAGGCCCAAGACACATAGTTCTACAACCCCTGGGCCATCCAACAGCAGCATTGGTGATCGCGGTGATCGACAGAAGCGATACCGATGGTTCCATTACACCGGAACGGTGGCAATTGGTCAAGTTGAATCTCTCGAGCAACTTCTTGGCCATCATGCGGGAGAACCCAGGACCACCTCCTATCACAAGCGACGCTGGCTGGCACCAAGGCCATGTCAAGCTCATCGCTTGCTCCAACCAGAGATCTCTCGATTTCTTCACCAAAGCCATCGATGGTTTAGGAGAGGTTTGGCCAGGTGCAAAACTCGAGGTCGTATCTAAGGAAGACATTCCTAGTAGACCTCGAACTCGTACCTGGATTCCAGCCGAACCCTCCTCTCCAGAAAGTATCCTGGAAATCATCCGGCTCAGCAACCCGACTCTTCCGACTCATGACTGGAAAGTCGCGAAACTGGAGGAACTAAGGGGTTCTTATAGATGCGCGTTAATTGTGATCAATAAGGAATCCCTTAATCCTCTGGCGCAGACGAAAGGCATGATTCGGTTCGGATTCGAGTCCATTCACTTAAGGGTGTACAAAAAGGATGAGCTGGATGCTGATAAGCAACCTCCTCCTCCTTTAACACCTGATATCACAACCTTGGATCTTGGAGCGTCGATATCCTTTCCAGAATTGGATAGCGACGACTCCAATCTGTCCGAGGTGACTACCAAGCCGTCGGTCTCCTCTTCTGACACATTGTCGGAAATGGAAACCGATGACGAAGCAATTAGAGGTTCTACACGATCAGAGGTAGAAGATGAGCTCTTGGGCACATCTTCAGAATCGGAGGACCTCAACAACACCGTGGTGGAGGCGACTCTGGAAGACTGTAGCAATGATACGGTTTCTCCAGATTAATCTCCACCACTCAAAAAAGGCTTCGGCCGCACTCATTCTGCGTCTTTCCAAAAGCGCAGAAGACATAATTCTAATCCAGGAACCATGGATTGCAGAAGGCGTGGTTCGTGGACTTAGGACACCCTCATACGTTCCGCTCTATACAAGAGACAAAGGTAAGATTAGAACTTGTATATTAGTGAAACGTAGCCTAAATGTATTTCTACTTCCCAACCTCAGTGACCCCGACCTAACCGTTGCCAGATTAGAAACTGCCAAAGGCTCTTACTGGCTGGCATCGGCTTATCTTGGCCACGACCAAGTGGGCCCTCTCCCTGGTGATAACCTAGAAAGGGTGGTACTGGAAGCTGGAAGGCAAAAAACTGGCCTCGTAATCGGATGCGACGCTAACGCACATCATACGGTATGGGGCAGTACCGACATCAATGATAGAGGTGAGTCACTTTTAGACTATATTTTAAGTACTAACCTCTTAATTTGCAATATTGGCAATGAGCCCACTTTCATAAAAAAAAACCGACAAGAAGTATTAGATATTACTCTTGTCTCCGACAGCATCACCCAAAGGCTAACAAACTGGATGGTATCGTCTGAACACTCCTTTTCAGACCATAGATACATCCAATTCAGTCTGAGTGATGCTCCCCCCAGCCAAAATATAGAGGAGTACTGTCGGAAACGATATCCTCTAAACTATCAAGTCCCCCGCGTGACACCAATGAGCTCGACATGAAAGTCAGGGAATTTACTCTGACTCTCAATAAGGCTATGGCCGCTTCCTGCCCTCTTATTCAACCAAGAGGCAAGAAAAAGCCACATTGGTGGACATCGGCACTAGGACTGCTCAGAAACACCTGCAGAAAACTTTTCAACGCAGCAAAAAGCACAAGAAAAGTGACCGACTGGGACTCATATAAAGAATCCCTCAAATTATACAAAAAAGAACTGAGGAAGGCAAAGCGACAATCCTGGAGGTCATTCTGCGACAAAATTACAGAAACCTCTGAGGCTTCGCGGCTAAGAAAAATCCTCTCCACAAATCCTATGATGACCAGCTGTTTGAAAAAAACCGATGGCTCTTGGACAACCTCAAGTGATGAATCACTCAACCTGCTTCTGGACACCCACTTTCCAGGCAGCTCCCAACTCGCGGCCATTAGCAGCCCAAACAAGCCTACGCAACCGTGACCAAAATTCATGGTCTGATTACGAGAGACAAACTGCTCTGGGCGCTGCACAGCTTCAAACCATACAAGTCTGCTGGTCCGGACGGTATTATACCTGCCGAGCTACAGAGATCCTCAGATATTATTCTACCAGTGTTGGAAAATATTATGAGGAGCTGTGTAGAACTTATCCACATTCCACTGTTATGGAGAGAAGTCAATGTAGTATTCATTCCCAAAGCTGGAAAATGTTCTCATGTAGTCCCTAAGGACCTCAGACCCATAAGTCTATCATCATTCCTTCTGAAAACTTTAGAACGACTGATTGATATCCATATTCGAGCTAAAGTTGATCCAAGACTTCTGTCTACGGCTCAACATGCCTACTGTAAAGGAAAGTCGGTGGAAACGGCTTTGCACTCTCAAACTAGCCACATCGAACGATCCCTACAATATAAGGAGTACACAATGGTTGCTTTCCTAGACATAGAGGGCGCCTTTAACAACGTCAACACATCCGCAATCACGACTGCGCTGTCAACTCTGCAGGTAGACGGCTCACTTGGGGAGCTGATTAATCTAATGCTAACAAGCAGGATAATCAACTCCAAACTGGGTGAGACTTCTGCTAAAAGATATGTCAGTAGGGGTACGCCGCAAGGCGGTGTCCTCTCCCCCCTTCTCTGGAACTTAGTGGTTAACGAACTACTGATATACCTGGAAGCGGGTGGTAGCAGAGTGATTGCCTATGCGGATGACGTTGCCATAGCCGTCTCAGGAAAACATCTAAATACCATTAAAGAACTTCTCCAAGTAAATCTTAACAGATTAACCTGCTGGGCAGATCGCTGTGGATTGGGAATAAACCCCCATAAAACTGATCTTGTCCTCTTTTCTAGGAAATATAAAATTCCAATCATAGACCCTCCTTCAATAAACGGTACCAGTTTAGCTTTCTCCGATACAGCAAAATATCTGGGTCTCATTTTTGACAGGAAACTAAACTGGAAACCTAACATTCAAGAAAGAGTCAATAAAGCTACAATAGCTTTATTCTCTTGCAAGAAAGCCATTGGGAACAAATGGGGCCTTCAACCTCGCATAACCCACTGGCTATACATCTCGGTCATAAGACCGATACTCACTTACGGGGTGGTTGTCTGGTGGACGGCCTTGGAAAATGCAGTCAACTGCATTAAATTAAGCAGAGTCCAAAGAACAGCATGTCTATGCACAAGCGGAGCCTCTACCCCCTCTGCGGCATTAGATATTCTGCTTCACTTGACACCCCTCGACATTTTTAGCAAGCAAGTAGCTGCGACTGCAGCTATTCGCCTTAAAGCGACTAAACAGTGGACAAATAATTCATTTGGCCACGCCAACATTCTTAATACATTAGGAATCCTCACAGAGAACACCGATTACACCATACCTGAACTTTGGTTTGACAAAAACTTCCATGTAAGCTTCCCCTCTAGATCATTCTGGGAGGAGGATGCTTTCATGGAGGACAAGTCAATCCATCTCTACACAGATGGATCTAAAACCGACAGCGGAGTTGTTGGCGGTGTTTTCTCAGATAAGCTAAATCTAAGCCTCTCTTTCCGCCTTCCAAATCACTGTAGCGTGTTCCAGGCCGAAATTTTGGCGATTAAAGAAGCTCTGTCCTGGCTGAAGAAAAACGTGATATCTGCAAAGGATATCCGCATATTTTCGGATAGTCAGGCCGCCATCAAGTCCCTGGACTCGGTCTCATTGTGTTCTAAAACTGCCCTTGAATGCCGATCATCTCTCATGGAGATGGCAGAGCAGTTCAACATTCACCTTTGTTGGGTGCCGGCCACAGAGACATTCCAGGGAACTGCAGAGCCGATGAACTCGCCAAAATTGGAACCACTCTACCTATCCTACCGGACAAAGGTAGTATAGGTATACCAATCGCTACGTGCAAACTAACACTAAAGCTAGATGCCAATAAAAGAACGGACCTTAGGTGGACTGCTGGACAAACATGTCTAGCGACCGAACAGATCTGGCCAAGGCTGGATCTGAGTCGATCTAAGTGTCTGATCCTTTTAGATAGGAAACATCTCAGCGCCATAAGAGGTGTCATTACCGGACACTGCCTCATAGACAAGCACGCAAGAAGGCTTGGCGTTTTTACTAATGATTTCTGTAGAAGCTGCATGGACCAGGAAGAGGAGGAGACAATCCTCCACCTACTCTGCACATGCCCAGCTCTCTCTCAGAGAAGGAAGCTTCATCTAGGAGCTTTCTTCTACAACGACCTAAACGATCTAGGAAAAATAGGCGTTAACAGTCTCCTACGCTTTATTATAAGCTCAAACTGGTTCCAGTAGTAAGAAGATCATAGATCCACGTGGCATCACAATGGGCCAATAGGCCTAAGTGGGTTGGTATTTCCAACAGCCACTCTTACCTAACCTAACCTACTACTCGAAAGTAAGCATCGGTTGCACTTGTCAGAGATGGATGGGTTCAAATCAAATGATGCCGTCTACATTAATGAAAGTTTAACGCCAAAGAACAATGCAATTCTGCACAAATCCCTTAAATTGCGTCGGTGTGGTAAAATTGTTGCTGTTAGAACAAAGAGTGGTTTGGTGCACATAAAGCGGAGAGATGGTGGAAAAGAAGAGCATCTCGTGTCTTTCCGAGCTTTTCTGAGATGTCATGTTGTCTTACTGATTGCAGTGATCCCACTTTTTTTTTGGCTTTGAGTCGGCACTTTTAATGGTAGTATTTTTCGTTTTGTTTCTTTTTTTCTTCTTTTTATACATATTTTACTTTTGTTATAAATTTATTTATTTTTATATTAAATTTTTTGTATTAAATTTATTTTGTTCTTTACATATTCACTATTTGTGTATTTTTCCTTTTTTCAATTTATATATTTTTATTTATTTTGCATATGAGTCACTTATTCTATTCCTCGCGTTATGCTTAACATTTTCAGCAAATTTGCAAATGGGCTAAAAATATGTAACTTTAATACGCAAAGTATACACGCACACATTAACGAGTTACGCGATTGTTTCTCGGAGGGATCAATTGATTTTATTTGCATTACCGAAAGTTGGTTAAATGAGAATATCAGTAATTATGCTATTGATATACCAGGGTATTATATCTTACATAAAGACAGAAACTCGAAACGTGGTGGTGGGGTTGCCATATACTGTAAATCTAAATTTAAATGTGAAGTAATTGAGTCGTCGGAAGATTCCGAGGTTGAGTTTATGTTTATTGAAATAATGAAGAGTGTTACAAGTGTGCTAATTGGTTGTGTGTATAATCCAAACAAAAATTTAAGTGTTAGCCAGTTTTTGAAAGTCTCAGTATGCACAGTCCTATATATTCATCCTTAGTTGTGACCTTAATATTGATCTCTTACTAGGCAATAATCTATCACAAAACTTAAAAAATGAATATTCTATGATTGATCTAGATATTGTCAATATTTCCAGAGCTACTCATTTTCGTCCCCATTGCAAAGAAAGTCTTCTTGATATAGTGTTAACGTCAAACTTAGAGCTAGTCACAGAATACAAACAAGTAAGTTTTCCAGGTATTCCATCATACCATGACCTAAACTTTGTTAACTTAGATATACAGATTAGTGTAGTGCCATGTCCCGTGCAATTTACCTTCCGGAATTTTAGTAAAATTAATGAGCTCGATTTGACTCGCGATGTTCTTAATTGTCCTTGGCATCTTTGTTGGGAAACTTGTTCAGTCGATGATAAAGTAAATACTTTTCAATAACTTGTCCAGTCTCTTTTCGAGAAACATGTACCAATTAAAGTTAAGAAAGTCATTAACAACTGCGTCCCCTGGTTCTCTGAAAATATTAAAAAACTTATTTTAAATAGGGATAGATCGCATTCTCGTTGGCGGCAAAATCGTAGTAGAAATAATTGGAATATCTACAAATTTCAAAGAAATAGAGCTACGACCGAGGTAAGAAAAGCCAAAGCAGCATTTTACTCCTCAAAGCTTAACACTACTCAGCCTAGCTCTACTCTCTGGAAGAACCTCCGGTCCTTAAGAATTGTTGAAATGACGTCAGTGGGATGCGATCTAGATCCGAACCACTTAAACAGATGTTTTCTTAGAACATTGGATAGTTCAGTTACAGCTAATAACTGCAACACTAACCTTACTGTAACCAATCATGATAATTTTAATTATTTTTAATTTCACTGTGTGTTAGAGAGTGATGTGGCTAAAGCCTTATCCAACATCAAATCAAACGCGGTAGGAGTAGATTGTATATCTATTAAGTTTATAAAACTAATTATGCCCTGGATATATTATCCTCTTACGCACATTATTAACTCATGTATCATGAGATCTGAGTTTCCTTCAACTTGGAAATATGCTAAAGTTGTACCAGTGCCTAAAAATACTACGAGGAACCAGCCAGAAGATTTTAGGCCTATTAGTATTTTACCGTGCCTATCAAAAATTTTTGAGATTTTATTAAAAAACCAAATCAATGAGCACATAAGTTCAAATAAAATGTTATCTCAATCAGGCTTTAGAGAAAATCACAGTTGTACCACGGCTGTAATAAAAATTCTAGATGATTTAAGAAGAGCGTATGATAAGAATAATATATCTATTCTGTGCTTATTAGACTTTTCTAAAGCCTTTGACTGTGTAAGCCATCAACGCTTGATTGCGAAGCTGAAAAGTCAATTCGGTTTTGGTAATAACGCTGCATCTCTTATATTTAATTATTTAAATGGCAGATTTCAACAAGTATATACTAGCCAGGGAAGTTCAAATTTTCTACCGGTGCATTCAGGTGTCCCACAAGGATCTATTTTAGGACCACTCCTGTTCTCATTGTTTATAAACGACATGCCTAAGGTCTGTCTTGATGCATCGGTGCATTTGTATGCAGACGATGCTCAGGTATATCTGTCTAGACCGATTGGCTTAATGGATGATTGTATAGCAAGACTTAATGAGGACTTGGAACGCTTTTATAACTGGTCTGTTCTCAATAAGCTGTCCTTAAACCCTGATAAGTCTAAAGCAATTGTTATCTGTAATGACACGATTCATTCCAGTTGCTTGCCACAAATACATTTAATGGGACAATTGATTCCATATGCAAATGAGGTAAACAACTTAGGAATATATATCAACTGCAAACTTTCGTGTGAAAGCCATATCAATTATGTTATCAAAAGAATATATGGTGGTCTACGCCAACTTTATATCTCATCCGCCTTTGTCCCTATCTTAGCAAAGCTTAAACTCGTAAGAGCTCTGTTTATGCCCATTATAAACTACAGCTCAGTAGTTTATAGTAATATTGATGCAATGTTATTTAGGAAACTAGAATTAGCATTTAATTCGGTGGTCTCCGTAAATATGACCACATTTCCAGATTTTCCCTTAAAGTTACCGGATGTACCCTTAGACAACATATAAATATACTAAACTGCACATTTCTGTATAAATTGCTCAAAACTAAACAACCGATATATGTCTTCGATAAACTAAGTTTGGCTCATTCAAATCGTACCCTAAATACCAATTTTAACTTTTTAAATAGTCAACGTTTATTTTTTGTTCATGCTATAAGACTTTGGAATTCCATACCAATATACATACGTCAATCTAGTTCGCTTTTTATTTTTAAAAATTTGCTTGTTTCTTTTGTAAAAAGTAATCGTAATAACCACATTTTTGATTAATAGTAATTTTTTGTCGACTCATATTAATTTAAAAATATATATATGTATATATATAAAAAAAAAATTTTTTGAAACTATGTAACCTAGATACCTTAATGTTAATTTTATATGAATAAGTACAAATAATGAGAATGTAATTCTTAATGTACAGTCCAGAAATAAATGAAATAAATAAAAAAAAATATATATATATTTGCTACTCAAGACGAAGAATATGGACGTACGCATATGGCTCAACATCATATTGACACCGGAGACGCTCGACCAATCCGTCAACCTGCAAGGCGTCTTCCATTGGCAAAGCAAACAGAAGTCTCCGAAATGGTGTCGAAGATGAAAACTGAGGGACTTATTGAAGAATCAGAAAGTCCGTGGACATTTCCAGTAGTCCTCGTGAAGAAGAAAGATTGCAGCACTAGATTTTGTGTAGACTACCGACGTCTTAACGATGTTACTAAAAACGACAGCTGCCCACTTCCGAGAATCGATGACACTTTGGACATGCTTTCTGGAGCTAAATGGTTTTCAAATCTCGACTTGAAAAGCGGTTACCGGCAGGTAGAGATAAATCGTACGGATCGTGAGAAAACTGCCTTCACTACAGGAAGCGGTCTTTGACAGTTTGCAGTGATGCCGTTTTGACTGTACAACTCTCCGGCCACCTTCGAGCGACTAATGGAACGAACATTGCAAGGACTCACCTGGAAAACCTGCCTAGTATATTTGGACGACATTATCGTCATAGGCAAGACGTTCGAGGAGCACCGCGAAAATGTAAAAGAAGTGTTTGAGAGGCTGCGAAGTGCTCATTTAAAGCTCAATAAATAAAACTGCGTCTTATTCCATCCGGAAGTAAAATATCTGGGTCACATTATATCAGCGGAAGGAGTAAGGATGAATCCTGACAAAATCGAAGCCGTGAAAAGTTGGCCTTCTCCAAAAGATAAACACCAACTGAGAAGCTTCCTGGGACTGGCCACGTACTTTACAGGTTCGTAAAGGATTTTACTGGTATTGCAAAGAGCCTGCATCAACTTACGGAAAAAGGCCGACATTTCAGGTGGTCTGGAGAATGTGCAAAAGCATTTCAAGAACTGAAGCGACAGCTGTGCAATGCGCCCATCTTAGGTTACCCCACGCCCGGAAAAATATTCATCGTGGACGCAGACGCTAGCAATATTGGGGTCGGGGCTGTGATCTCCCAGGTTCATGATAGTCAAGAGTACTCGACGCGAACTCCTCGCTTTAATTCTGGCTACGAAGCATTTCCATAAGTACCTCTACGGACAAACTTCATTCTTCGGACAGGCCACGCAGCTCTGAAATGGCTACTACAATTTAAGAACTCTGAAGGCGAAGTTGCAAGATGGATCGAGCGGTTGCAGGGCTACGACTTTGATGTGCAACACCGCAAGGGAAAACTCCACTCAAATACTGATGCTCTCTCTCGTCGACCGTGCGGAGTAAAATGCGAACAAAAATGATCAGGACTGAGCCAGTAGAGGGTTGTAGTATAGACGAAATCCGTTCCTCCCAACAGGCGGACATTGTCATCGAACCAATATTGGCCTGGAAGGAACACGAGGTAAGACCAAGCTGGCAGCAGATATCAAATCGGAACCAAACTCTGAAGGCATACCGGGCAATGTGGGACTCGCTTTGTGTGCAAGATGGATTGCTGAAGAGAAAATGGGAAAGTGTAGACTTGACAACATCTCGTATGCAGCTAATAGTGCCACGGTCCAGAGTCAGCCAAGTACTCCATGAAATACATGACGGAATCTTAGGATAAATAAACAAAACGTTGGAAAAGGTAAGGGAACGTTTCTATTGACTAAGCGCTAAACAAGATGTCGAGAATTGGTGCAAAAAGTGCCTAAGATGTGCGGCTACCAAGGGTCTAAAAGTAAAGCCACATAGACAAATACAACAATACAATGTCGGAGCACCTTTCGAACGAATAGCCATCAACATCGCAGGGCCGTTTCCTGAAGCCTTTAGTGGTAATCGATATACCCTCGTAGTCATGGATTACTTCAGTAAGTAGCCGGAAGTGTTTGCTATCCCAAATCAAGAGGCTAAGACCGTAGCCGAACAGATAGTCAAGAACAGTCAAGAACTGGGTGAGCAGATTTGGGGTCCCAATGGAGCTACACTCTGATCAAGGGCGAAACTTTGAATCAAAATTCTTCCAGGAAATATGCCAATATTTGGGAATAAGAAAGAGAAAGACAACGCCACTACACCCTCAATCTGATGGAATGGTCGAGCGATTTAATAGGACCTTGAATGAGCATCTGTCTAAAGTCGTCAGCCAGTAGGATTGGGATCGACATATACCCCCCTTCTTAATGACCAACCGAAACACGGTCCATAGCTCAACAGGACACAAACCATCCGAGATCCTATTTGGTTAAGCAATTCGGTTGCCAAGTGAAGCAACGGATCCCCACCATCGGAGCCCAAAGAGGTGAACGAATACGTGAATGACTTGCGCAGCAGGATTCGTAAATTGCATGAAGAGACCAGAGAAAAGGTGAAGCTAGCAAGCAGCCGCATGAAGACTAGGTACGATATCTAGGCGAAATTTTCCGGCCTCAACGAAGGAGATCTGGTCTGGTTGTATAATCCTCAGCGTAAGAAAGGTAAATCACCAAAATTGCAACAGGACTGGGAAGGTCCATAAAGTGATAACCCGCATTAATGACGTTGTCTAACGGATCCAGCGTGGTAATCGAGGAAAATTTAAAGTGGTCCATTTGGATAGAATGTGTCATTTCAACGGGATGATGAATGACGAAGTTGTTCGGGACGTACAACTGTAGGGAGGGAGCAATGTTATAACCACTTAAATGTGAGCAGCGACATCTAGATTTACTAGATTTACAGTGCAGAAGATGTCGATACTCGAAGAGCAGAAGATTTCGATACTTGTATAGCAAAGGCTCAACCATTGGGGACTGGAGAGTGGAATCGTATTTTCTATCAAAATGGAAATTGTATGGAACGCTGAAATATGTCATTCGAGTATAAATATCAACATCCCCAATGTATGCAAGTAGTTCATCAGTTAAGTCTGATATGTGAATTAAGAGAAGTGATTAAGTGGTTTAAATAAAACTAAGATAGGTGCAAGGCTGAGATACTCGATTGTATTTAGATAAACGATTAAATAGTTTATTGTTACTGTATTAAATAAAGCGATTTATATTGAAAAGAATAAGTGCTATCATTTGTAACCGTCACAAAAAAACATCATCAACCAACATGAAAACTGTGAAATCCAAAGCCTTGTGAATCTACCGAGATCCAGACAACTCCAACAGTCACCGACTAGCTCTCGCAGCGTTCACATCGTGTTTGACTTTCCCTGGTGCAAGTGCGTTGGTAAAGAATTTTTTTTTGTTTCTCGATAGTGTGTATATTCTATTTATCCCGCTTACTCTACATACTTTTCTTTTGTCAAAGCCGCGTGTTCAATTTTACGCGCGCAGCTAGGGATTAATTACATAACCATGGCCCTGGGGCCAAATAAATTAAAACACGGGAATCGTTTTAGTAAACTTGCTGATGATCAGCAATTCATTGAACCCCGAAAAAAAAACCATAAGAACCCTAGACTTGTCATGATTTCTGCAAAGGAGACTGATAAACCACTTACTTCTGTTAGCATCTGTGTACAACGGAAAGCAATAGATGCTATTAGCACTGACATTTTCGTGTATCGCAGTTAAGAGACGGCAACATACTTATCCTAACCAAATTGCAAAAAGTAGCGGAGAAATTCTTACGTATCACCAATTTAGCAAACCAGTGCGCAGTCACTGTAAACTTGCACACTAGCCTCAACTCCTCCAAAGGTATAGTAAATATATGCACCCTGTTTAATAAACATAAAAGAAGAAGAAATAATTTCGGAGATGAAGTCACAAGGTGTCACTGACGTGTACAAGTTCACTAAGCACGTGGACGGCAACATTCGCCCCTCAGGCTTAATTTTATTTACTTTCGACCTCTACCAAACCCCGGCATCAGTTGAAATACAAAGCCAAAATTCAAGAATATATCCCAAATCCTATGAGATGCCAAAACTGCCAGCTTCTCGGCCACACAAAGAAAAGGTGTAATCGAAATAGTGCTTGCCCCACATGTAATCTTCCCCCACACAGCCCTCCGACTGCACACGGCTTATTTGCGCTAATTGCGCCGGTGATCGCTCTTCTCTTCAAGAGACTGCCCGAAATATCTTCAAAGCAACGAAATTTTGAAAATCAAATCTCGCAATAAGTGCAAAATGGCAGAAGCCAAACGTATATATAATCAATCAGTGCCTCCTTTACTCACATCTAATAAAATCTCATACTCAGTACAAGCCCAAAAAGCCACATTAAAAAACAATACAATAAACAGCATGGAACCCTCCACATCATTAAGCTCGAGTGACACTGTAACACCAAACTCTCAAACTAAACCTATTACCAACGATAAAATTACCCTCCAAACTACCCTCGCAAACACCACAACTACATCAACACCAACCAAACCTCATACCATATCAACAACACAAAGTAAAAATGAAAACAGCTCAAATTCCTCTTTCATCACAAACAATCCATTTCAACATATACCTCTTCCCAATGCATCACTAACCAACAGCAGTAAAATGCAAGCTCAAAATTACTATTACTTCACTTACAAAAAAAATGTTAAATACTAATACGTACTATATAAATACATCTGATACGGATGACAATGCATAAAAGCGTCGTGTGCTTTTAGTGCAACCAACTCTGTATCTCCTTGCTCTGGTTCCAGCAAGTTGTCCCACGACTTTCGAGATCTCAACGACTTAATATACACCAACCTAAAATTGATATCTTACAATGTAACATGAAGGGCTTTTTAAACAATTACGACGAACTAAACATACTAGTAAAAGAATATAGTCCTAGTATCATATCCATTCAAGAAACACAATGCGCATTCAATTTCAAACCAAAACCACCAAAAACATATTTAGGGTATTTCCATAGCTTCCCTACAAACTTATCATCGAAATAAGGTTTCGGTATTTTAATAAAAAATAACATCCCGCACAAGCCAATATCTATAAATTCGAATATCTTAACCCTAGCTTATGAAATACAACTCCAACGCGTATTTACTATATTTTGTATTTACATTCTTCCTGACCAAGTTTTCACGGCAAATGACTTAGCCAATATCCTTGGGCAAATTATTACTCCAATTATAATAACAGGTGTTATTAACTCCTGGAGTTCGCTTTGGGGTTCGCCTATCACCAATCACAGAGGAACCATTCTGGAAAAAATTTTATCAGACTCAAATGTTATGATCCTAAATGATGGTTCTCCCACCCACTTTTCCACGCACAACACTTTCACACATATCGACCTAACGTGCTGCTCACCTAAATTATATGCTAAAACCTCCTGGTAAATTTTGGATGATCTTCATAGTAGCGATCACTTTCCTATTATTTCGTCGATCACCATTGGTCCAGCTTACCCTCAAACACTAGTAAGCTGCAAGTTTAAAACTAACTTTGCTAATTTGGATTTTCTCAAAAAGCACATTTTAGATTATCTTTCAGTATGTAACACTTCGACCAACATAAACAAGGGGGCTGCTCACCTTCACAAAGCCATTCGCACTGCAGCAAACAAATCAATCCCCCAAAGTTCGCCAAAAGTCCCTAAACTAACTGTACCATGGTGGAGTCAAGAGCTAAACTTCATGAGAAATGAAAAAGTCACAGCATGGAGACGTTTCAATAGGTATCCTAATCAGTATAACTTAATAATATTTAAAAGAAAAATGCTAATTTTCGAAGGCAACTAAAACAGCAAAGCAAAATGTTTGCAGAATTTCACCTCGTCACTAGGGCCAAATTGATCTTGTAGTAAAATATGGCATAACATTCGCTGCCTAACCTGCGACCATAGTCAAAAAACTATTAGAGTCATAGAAACTCCCACTGGACCCCTATCCTCCCCTGCTGACATTAGTTCCCACTTCGCTCTTACTTGGTCAAACCTATCTAAAGATGCAAATTTCCACCCCAACTCCATCAATAGGAAAATTGCTACTCTATCCACCTCCTTCCATAGTGGTCCTATCTCTCCATTAGCTCGACGCATTGAAGGACCAATCACAAAATTAGAGTTCGATTGTTGTTTTAACAAGCTCAGCGGCAAAACTCTAAATAGAGATAAAATTTCATACCCTATGCTGAGTAACCTCCCTTCTTCAACTATCTTTAGGCTGGTGTCATTATATAATAATATCCTCAATACAGGACATATTCTCTATAACTGGAATTTGGCAACCATACTCCCTCTACCAAAACCAAAGAAAAATATAAGCGATGTTAACGGTTTTCGACCAATCTCACTTATTCCATGTATGTCGAAAGTACTTGAGAAAATAATTGCCAAAAATATTATTCTGGTTTATCCAATCAAAAAATCTCATAAGCCCAAACCAAGCAGCATTTCAACCAGGCAAAGGTTGTGCTGATGTATTACTAAATATCGACTTCTACATTTCTAGTGCCCTATCTGCCCGGAATCATGTCACAATTCCTGCATTGGACTTCGAAAAAGCGTTCGATAGAATAGGCATCCACCTAGTCCTAGATAAACTTAGATCATGGGGTATTGGCCCCAAAATGTATAACTATGTTTATTCATTCCTTACCAATAGAAGAACCTGCGTAAAATCTAACAACTGTTTTTCGCCTTCTTTTGCACTTTTTAACGGAATCCCGCAAGGGTCGCCATTATCAGTGGTGTTATTCATCATTGCCTTTGACTATATGAGCAAAATTTTAGACATATATAAAAACTCTCGATCACTGTGTTTACGCGGATGACATATACATTCTGAGTAAACACAGTGATGTTGGTGTAACAAAAAATGTATTATTGAATGCTATTAACGACATATCAAAATGGACTACCTATTCTGGTGCTAAAGTTTCTGTCGATAAATGCAAAACCTTACACATCTGTCGTAAGATCTCTTGAAACAAACTTAGTCTTAATTATAACAATATCTATATTGAAAATGGTTACCAATAAAGTATTCTTGGCATAGTATTTAATAATAGATATAAGTGGAAGTATAATTGTTTAGAATTTAAAAAAAGCCTAACTGCGAGGACAAGCATTGTCAATTACCTAGCAAGTAAAAACTGCAATGCGCACATTAACACCCTTTGTTCAGTTTCGAGAGCTATAGGTTTAAGTAAAATTGACTACGGTTTATTCCTCTAAGGCAACAGCCCAAAAACTACGATTAATATTATAAAGGCACCCTACCATCAAGCGGCCCGTAGGAGTATTAATGCTTTCCCACAAGCCGTGTTAAGAACATATTAGTGGAACCTGGACTACCAACCATAGAAGACGGGATACAAGCAACAAAAACGATACTGTCTATAAAACTCTCTTTCTCAAATGGCTCAATCATTGACAGTGACGTCATATCTTGTGTGAACAGGAAAAGCTCCAAGCGCCTCCAATCTGCTATTTCCTCATCTTTAACAATGGCATAAAATATGGAAATTCCAATAGGTCGCTTTGGCAAGCACACTCAATTGCATCCACCATGGAACATTTGCCCCTCATCTTTCTTAATGGAACTGGCACAATATCCTAAAATAAACACGCCACCATCAATTTACCACGCCATTTTTGCCGCGGTTACCTCCGATCTAAGATCTAAGGGCTGGAGTTTAGTTTTCACAGACGGATCAAAGACTAAGGACACTACATCTTTTGCCGCCATACACGAAAATGGTGACATACTCACCATTGGGCTTCTATAAACCAACGCATCCATTTTTATCGCCGAGGCACTGGCTATCCTAAAAATCATAGAACTATCCTCAAAAGTACTTAGTAAATTTGTAATAGGAACAGACAGCTTATCTGTAATACATACTGTTTAAAATCCTAATAACAACGCCTTAATCATCAACAAAATCAGAGACGGTCTCATAAGAATGCCTCACAAGTTGAAGCTGATGTGGATCCCTAGCCATGCAGGCGTAATGGGAAATGAACTTGCTGACTTCACCGCCAATTCTGCACACCGTGCTCCAGTTTATAGATCGGCCACATACACCAAACTCGACCTATTACGACTCGCTAAAAACAAAACAACTCCTGGATTGGTGCTGCTACATTCATCACTACTCAACCATTAACACTGACAGATCACACCCAATGTATCACAGCTCTTCTTCCAAACCGATGAACACGACGTATGATAGACTACGTTTATGTTACACTGAGTCTACCCACCAACACCTCCTCAAGAAGGAAGATCCGCCTACGTGTCATTCCTGTAACTCTCAAATCTCAAATAAATCTATAGAGCCGAAAGCCCTCGCAGCTAGTGCTTTCTCCTTTTTATCATGTAAATCTAGTTATATGGTAATAAATTATAATAATAATAATAACAGATGACTCCAAAGAACATTACCAGTGGACCTCGCGGTTGTTTCGTACGTGAGGACAGCACTACACGTATGCACATACAGATTCATATTTTTACTATATTATTCTGTCACCATAATTTTAAACCAATTTTAATTCAAGTTAAATTAATCTTATTTCCTAAAACAGTAACAATCATAGTAAATAAAACCACTGGGGTTTACCCTTTTTTCAACCAATCTATGTATTATGAAATGTAAATTGTTAAATGGGATTTTATCTCAGTTGTGATGACCAATACCAAAAAAAAAGCATAAGCCTCTGTTCCAACCGCTTAGCCTACAACCACAAATCAGAGCAGTGCCCCAGTAGCTATAGATGCTACTATTGCCAACAACCGCATCACTCTTTGTTACATATTACTACCACCTCCTCCCAACAACTAATCCAATCACATCCACCATCCAACACCTTCATCCAATCACAAAGATCTTCCACCTCAAACGACCTTACACCTGCACGAGGGGAGCATCAACAAGGACAGCCATTTTTCAACTCCACCATTAATACAGATGAGCCAAATTTCCAGTCAACCAGAGGAGATAAAGTGAATCCCACCCTCAATTCACTTAATGCAATTACGAATACACCGACGCAGGTTTTGCTAGCTACCGCTTATGTTTAGGTGAAAGCTTCTACAGGAGAAGAATTTAAGCTGCGTGCACTCTTAGATTCAGGTTCAGAGGCAACCTTTTTAACTTAATCAGCTGCTCAACTCCTACGTTTGAAGTCGAGACGCACTCAGGCTGTATTTTCTGGGCTAGGAATGGTCAGCAGTGGCACCTGCAAGGGGATTGTCGATATTGTTGTTGCATCTCAATATACAAACTTCGAGACAGCCGTTCAGGCTTTCATTTACAAGTCGCTGTCTGGCCATCTCCCGGCCCGGAGGATTCCAGTTAGTGACTGGAGTCATCTCAAAGACCTGCTCTTGGCCGATCCAACATTTCACAAACCATCCAAAGTCGACATTTTATTAGGCACTGACGTGCTAGCAGAGGTTTTGCAACCCGACTTACTTCGTCCACAGGATAAGACATTGCCGAAAACACGAAGTTAGGATGGATCCTATTTTGTAAAGCGTCTCTGGAACCGAGGCCCGTTCACAGCTTTCTTCAAACCACCAACATTGATGCACAGCTTAGCAAATTCTGGGAATTGGAGGAGGTTCCAAGGCCATGTAAAAAGAGGACATCGAATGTTAAGAACAGTACCTGAAAAATGTTAAGAGTTTGGCAGATGGTCATTACCAGGTGGCTCTTCCATTTAAAGGAAACACATTTTCGCTCTTAGGGAGATCCTTCGAAGGTGCCTGTTGGCGGCAACTGCAGAGGACACACGCAAATAAGAACACACATTTTCTTCCTTTATTGCTTGTGTGTTTTATTTCCTAAGAATAATAATAACCTTTTATTACAGAATTATTTAATGGATTTATTACTTACGTTTCTGTGCGTACTCCCTCTGTGAGTTGCGAAAAAGAAATGGCGAAAAGGGGGAAACCGAAGTGACTTAAGGTATACGTCAAATACAGAGTTTATGTTTGATTTGACAAGTTTCGGTAAGACATTAATGGGAGTACGCACTTACAATTTGCTTTGAAAATAACAATCAATTTCTACATAAAAGATAATAATAATTCTCTACAACATCCCCACCCCCGTGAATCTACCCACAGTCCGTGGTTGGTTTATACCTCGGCTGCCCTTACTTGACGATCTTTTCCAGGGAACAATCTTGTTATAATTCCTATGGGCCACTTGGAACGATGAGTGTCCTTGTCACAAACGTTTTAGCTCTCGATCCGCTCCAACAAAATTTGTTCCGTTGTCGGAACGAATACGCAATGGGGTCCCTCGACGACTAGTGAAATTTCTGATGCACATTAGGCATGTGTCGGTAGAAATGTCTCTAGCAATCTCCAAGTGTACGGCGCGTGTTGATAAACAAGTAAAAATAGCGATTCAACGCTTTTCGGTGTTTCGACCATTAATCACCAGAAACGGTCCCATATAGTGCCCGACGTAAGAAAATGGCCTCACAGAAGGAGTCAGCCTGTCCTCTGATAGCTGACCCATTAATGGTGTAACTGGCTTCGCATTGGCTCGTTTACAAACTGGACAAGCATTTGCAATACGCCGAACCACGACTCTGATATGAGGTATCCAATACCTTCGCCTTATCTCCGCGATGATGGTGTTCTCGTTTTGATGTTTCCAAAGCTGATGGTAGTGACTTACAACAAGATCTGTTACATGATGAGTTTTAGGGAGATGGTCTGCGAGTGTGAAGGGGAACCGCTACTGCTCCATTTATTCATCCGTTGACACAAATCACACGATATTCATTTAAACAAGGCGTTAATTTCCAAAGCTTGCTGTTTTTCTCTACTTTACCACTGGTACGTAGTAAGTTGTATTCTTCTGTGAATACAGTCAGTTGAACACTGGGGCATATGGATATCTCTGCTTCATCAAGCTCTTTTACTGCCAATCCTCCGAAATCCCGGTCATATGGGGCTATCAAGCAGTTCCTTCGGAATCGTAAGATCCATCCTATAACTCTTTTCAATCGGATGAAACGGGAAAAGTTACTAAAATCATCAGGTCTATGTATTAGAAATAATGTAGCTTTGGTGCGTAGTTCCTCGTCGGTTGATGGTGGGCGCTGGTTTTGCGGCCAAAAATGTTCATCCTCCCTCAGGAACTTTGGACCAGCTATCCAGCTTCCCCTTTTTTAGGCGTGTACCGAAATCGGCTGGATTAAGCACACTGGGAACTCACCTCCATTCTCCAACTTCGCTGCTTTCTAGGATTTCGTTAACTCGGTAGGCAACATAAGGCTTGTAACGCCTGTGATCGGACGTGATTCAAGAAAGAACTGTGCGTGAGTCGCTCCACATCACTACTTTAATTGGGCTTATATTATGCCTCTGCAATATTGATTGATGGAGTCGTGTAGCTAAAACGGCAGACTGCAGCTCCAGGCGTGGGACTGATGTTAATTTGATTGGCGCGCACTTTGTCTTTCCAGCCACGAATGCTAAGTCGGCTGTACTTGCTTTCCCAGGAATTCTCCAATAGCCCACAGCAGCGTAAGCTGTCTCACTGGCGTCAGCGAACACGTGTAGTTCAGGCGGTATGTTGGAGAAGGCTGCGTTGTAGCACTGAGGAATGCTTATGTTCTCTACTTCCTTTAGCTTATGCAACCAATCTACCCATAGAATGTTGGCTTCATCCTTTATACCTTGGTCCCACTCGATCTTCGCCCGCCAGATTATCTGCAGAATAACTTTCGCAATCAACTCTACTCAGCTGCTAAACCAAAGGGGTCCAAAACAGACATTGCTATACTTAAAGTTTCACGCTTCGTTGGTCTTCTTCCACCTTTCAGTAATGCGGGGTCGATTTTCCCAAAGCCCATTACAAAACGAAGAACATCTTTCGTGGTATCCCAATACGTGCCCAGTACCTTCTGGAAACTTGCTGTATCGCTTCTTTCAAGATTTAAGATTGGAGAACTTTCCTGACCATCGCGAAACCTTTGTCTAACAGCTTTTGAGTTCGAAACAAATCTCTTTAAATTAAAACCACACTGTTTGTGAATCCACACCACCTGCTCGGAGACTCTTATGGCTTCGCCCTCATTTGCAAAACAACACACGTAGTCATCTACGTAATGATTTTTTAAAATAGCTGAAACAGGAAACTCTCTTTGAAAATCTAAAGCATTCTGATCCTTCACAAATTGTGCTGAATAAGGTGAACACGTAGGTCCAAACATCATAGCTGTCATAACATAGTCCTTGATTGGTCCATTTGGTGTTTCCTTCCATAAGAAGCGCTGCCCATCTTAATCCTCTTTGCGTATTTTCACCTGGTGGAACATTTCAACAATGTCAGCGCACACACCGACTAGTTTTTCCCTGAACTGCATCAGAATGGTCAAAAGGTCTAGGTGTTGGTCTGGCCCAGTAAGTAAAGCTGAATTTAACGATGTTCCGTTTGCTTCAGTGGCAGCATCGAATACCAAGCGTAATTTCCCAGGTTTGCTAGGATTGTAAACGCCGAAATGAGGTAAATACCCTTCTTGGCAGTTTCTTCCTCACTAAGTCTTCTTGCATACCCCTTTGCTACATGCTCGGCTATGATGCAATATTATGCTTTATAAAAACCCTCATCCCGCTTAAACCTTCTCTCCAATGCAAGGAACCTTCTCAGCGCCTGTTCACGACTTTCCGGGAGGAAGATGTTGTCGTGCTTCCATAATAAGCCCGTTTCAAAATGATCGCCTTTTCTAATTGTTGTTTCCTTCAGCAACGCTTTTGCTCGAACAATTTCTGAAGGTTCTACATGCTCCTTCACCTCTCGTACACCTAAGTTCTCATTGGTTATGTAGTCGCTGATAAGCCGCTCAAAATTATCGACAAGCAGTGTATCAGGCCTTATAAAAAATATATGATGCGTTTGCATCCCTCTCTCTTCATTACTCGGGCCATATACCACCCATCCGAGCTTGGTAGAAACTACTGCGGGACCTTTCCAACAGTCGGCTAAAATCTTGCGTGGGACTCCTAAATGAGCGTTGTCAAGTCCAATCAGCAACTCTGGAGTTGCTACTTCGTAGCTGGAAATCGGAAGTAGCTTCATATGGCGATGTTTCAAATGTAATTCACTAACCTTAAGCGTCTGTGTTTTTAACTTGAGATCACTAACTGTTCTTAAACTCTTGAGCGTAAAACGTCTACTCTTTTGTCGAACCCCAGATATCTGCACATCTACTTTACTCGACGTTTCCGTCACACTGATATTCCCAAACCATTGCAACGTTAAATTTTCCTTGTGATCCCGAAGTCTTAGGCGGTCTGCCAAACCTTTATTCATTAGAGATACCGAAGATCCTTCATCAAAAAACGCATACGTAAAGACCACCTTGTCAGCTGCATATAGCTTTACAGGAAAAATTTTGAATAAGATTTTCATTATCGAATCCTCCTTAACCGTATTGCTGAACACTTGCCCCTGGACACTTGTTCAGGTGTGTCCTGCATAACCGACTTATTTCCATGAGAAATCGAACCACTAGAGTCATGGGGAAGTTTATGAACCTTCCTCGTACAGCCCCTCGTGTCGTAATGATGTTGCTTCTCACACTGTGTGCTTCAATGACCGCTCTGCAGACATATGAAACACAGTCGTCTGCCGAATTATTCTCCATCGCTGTCCAATAGTCGCTAGCATCTCGAGATATCATGTTGGCCGAAACAAACTGTGTAACCTTTATCATTTCTTGTCTCCCCTACTGCATCGTTTACATGGAAAAACCGTGATCGACCAGTACCCTTAGCTAAAGACTGATGTGGTTGTTCGCTGAAACTAACACACGCCACATTAACCATGCCTGCTAATTCCTGTAACCAATCACTAAAATGTCTTATTGTTGCCCTAGGCACGATTCCAATTGCATGCCTAGCCCAATCTAGCCTTCTTTGAACAAATGGTGGTCACATTGTGCTGACTCAAGAAATGATGATAAATTTTGCTCCCTAGTCGCAAATGGCACAAGTTGTTTGATGCAATTCTCCGGAATAGATGGAAAGTTCCGAATATTTTCAATTTGACTTTTTACTAAAATCTCCGGCCTACCAAAACGATCCTTCAATCGATAACGCACTGGAAATTACTACTATGAATAACAGACACTCGACTGTCTCTCTGGCTCTACCCTTAATCGCCTTCTGCAGCCTCATCAAATTCTGTCGTTCTGAATACTGGTATTCCTGGGTTGATATTCTAAAGGACTCTTGAAACATGGGCCAATCTTCCCGACGACCATCGAATTCCGGTAGGTCGTAAAGCCTACACCCATGGTCTGCTCTTTGCACTGACAAAGTTCTACTAAGCTCCCCTAATGCAACAGTTAAATCTCTCCTAGAATTTTCCCCGCTAATACCAATTGGCGATGGACCAGAACCTTCAGTATTTGTACCAGTCGCCGCACCTTGTTGAAAACCCCGTCGTTCCTGGTTATCTTTTCGTTGCCTTTGACTTGAAATCTCGACTTGAAGTTCTTGAATTAACCGCATCATGTCATTTAACCTCTTTTCTACAGATTGTTCATGTGCAGCAGCTGTACCCCGTTCGTGCATAGTCCCGTTTAGATCATCTGCACTGTCGCTATCTCGTTCTTGTACGTTGGAAACATTACTGGCTGATCGTAGAAGTGGCATGACACGCTATGGCAAAACCGTTATCCCGAAAAATTTCTAGTTTCAAACCTTACTTAACACCCTTAACAATTTCAAAAGGTTCAAAAAACTCACCAGATCAATTTCTTTTCCCACGCCGTCGTCGTGTTCAAACTGCAGCGCTCCGCTGGTGTGAAAATATATATAATCTCTTCGTATGTCGGCTTTCGATTTTAGCTGCTCCTCTGTTGACCTGCTGGATTACGTTCTCGCTCGCTTTTGAATGAAGACTGATGATGATCGTTATATTGTGTGTGGTGGTGCTCCGGTGGACAAACTGTCGGTGTTTGCTTCTTAAGAAGCGAAATAAAAATTTGTTGGCGGCAACTGCAGAGGAGTTTGCAAATAAGAACACACCTTTTCTTCCTTTATTGCTTGTGTGTTTTATTTCCTACGAATAATAATAACGTCTGATTACAGAATTATTTAATGGATTTATTACTTACGCTTCTGTGCGTACTCCCTCTGTGAGTTGCGAAAAAGAAATGGCGGAAAAAGGGAAACCGAAGTGACTTAAGGTATACGTCAAATACAAAGATTGTGTTTGATTTGACAACTTTCTCGCCACAAATATCCAACTACGTTATCAATATACGGCTTGTATGGATGAATATCTGCAATTGAATCACATGGTTGCCGTGAAGGAAGAATCTCTTGCCAACAGCAATCATTATTTTCTACCTCACCACGCCGTATGTAAGTAAGCTGAGAGTAGTTTTCGACGCATCGTTTCGAACCACAGATGGAAGCTCTCATTGACCATTTGATGACGGGCCCGCCCTTGCAACAAAATGGCATAGACGTAATTCTGCGATGGAGATTTTACCGATTTACCTTCTCTGCGGACATTGAAAAAATGTATCGGCAGATTTGGGTGACAGAAAAGAACTCAAATTTCCAATTAATACCCTGGCGTACAAATCCTGTAGATCAGTTCAAGGTCTTTAGGCTCAAGACTGTCAGTTTTGGAACAACTGCAGCTCCATATCTCGCAGTACGAACCTTGATGGAAGCAGCCAAGCAGGCCGAGAATGCGAATTCCAGAGCCGCTAAGATGATCCAGGATGAAATGTACGTGGACGATTTATTTTCAGGAGCAGACACCATTCAGGAAGCTGAAGAAAAATGCAGAGAGGTAAAATCGGTATTACAGGAAGCGGGGTTCAATCTACGAAAATGGACGTCAAACAATGCCAAGCTTCTCAACGGGATACCAATGGAAGAAAGCGATTCCACTTTTGCCATACCATTTGAAGGTTCGATCCAAGTCAAGGCCTTAGGAATTCAATGGTTTCCAGTCGATGATCAGTTCTGCTTTCATTTCACTCCTCCAAACAATCCACAGCCAACGAAGAGATTCATCTTGTCCACGATCGCACGGTTGTAAGATCCCATGGGATGGATTTCACCATGCGTCCTACAGTCTCCAAAAACTATCCTGGGATGAAACAATTGAACCAATGATTTTGCAAGAATGGAACACATTTTACAATGATCAATGGATCCATGTGGTTAGCACTTCCTCGGCTGGAGCTGTGTGGTGCAGTCTTGCTTGCCAAACTTCTCGATTACACTGCACACGTAATTCGGAGCGACGACATAGCCATTTACGCCTGGACTGACTCAATGATTACCCTCGGTTGGATTTTAGCACCAGCGTCGAGATGGGAAACTTTCATCAGAAATCGTGTCGGTGAGATCCAAAGACTCACACCGGGCAATATCTGGAGACACATACCCACACACATAACCCAGCAGATTCAGCATCCCCAGGTTTATCACCTTCCGCATTGGTACACGCAACTCTTTGGTGGAATGGGCCTGCATTTATGAGATCCATAGTGGAAATTTTAAATTCCTGAACAACCATCAAAGTTTACTACGGAAGAAGGGAAAATAATTATGCATGTTCATCACACTGAAGTTTCAGAAAATTTTATAATTTCACTAGTAAAGCGCTTTTCACGCTTAGGCCGTCTCATCAGAACCTTAGGTCATTGCCTGCGGTTTATCAACAACGCTCGAAAGCCCCATGGCAGTAGAGTCTCTGGTCCCTTATGTCCCGAGGAAACGAACAAAGCGCATAACATAATTGCACGATCCGTTCAACACCAGATGTTTCCCGAGGGGATTTGCCGGGCCAGAGGCATGGGAGCACTTAACCCGTTTAGAGAAAATGAAGGAAGTTAGCAGCATCCCTGATCATACGTGATGTACACGAGAAAACGCTTCATAGCGGGAACAAAAGATGATGTGCTAGTTGAGAGCCAAATATTGGATCCTTCAAATGAGACGCATTCTAAAAAGGTACTTGCATAGCTGTGCCATTTGCTACCGGTTTCGTAGTAAGGGAGCTCAGGAGCTGATGGGAGAACTGCTAGCTCCGAGAGGTACGATGTCCAGACCTTTTACTCATGTCGGAATTGACTATGCGGGGCCAATACAATAAGAGCATGGAAAGGACGCGGAGCCAAATGCTACAAGGGTTATGTATGCATCTTTGTCTGCCTATCGACCAAGGCGATACATGTAGAAGGTGTCAGCGACTTGACGACACAGGCCTTCCTGGCAGCATTTCGTCGATTCGCAGCTCGGAGAGGAGTTTGCAGCCAGATCTACAGCGACTGCGGGACAAATTTTGTTGGAGCAGAGGCCGAATTAAGCCGTCTTCTAAAAGCTAGACTCCACGATTGGAAAGAGGTAGCTGAGGTGTTATCCACACAAGGAACAAAATGGAACTTCATCCCGCCCGCTTCTCCCCACTTTGGAGGATAGTGAGAAGCTGGGGTGAAGAGTGTTAAGTACCACTTCCGACGGATTGCTGGTACCGGAACACTTACATTCGAGGAGCTCGCGACCCTTTTGACACAGATTGAGGCGTGCTTGAATTCTAAGCCACTGTGTCCCTTATCAGAAAACCCAGATAACTTCCAAGCGCTGACCCCGGCACATTTCCTGATAGGAGAGACTCTTTTAACAGTTCCTGAGCCACACCTTACAATCTTTTTTTTTTTTTTTTCAATTCAATTCTTTGTTGATAACATAAATAATTAACATTTTGATATAATTATCTACAAAGCCTAAGGGCTTATCTGCAGAAGACTAGTTACATAATGTTTATAATATTTATGTTTTACTTGAGTTGAGTTAAATATACATTATACATCCGACTTAAATTTCAAGTTCACATTTTGTATATAAAAGATTCAAAAACTAAAAGAGAAAAAAAATGTGAATATAAAGATACGTACGTTGATATTTCATTCTAAATTCAAAAAGTAATGTTTCGCTTTTTTCAATAAAAGAGGTTTTGAAAGGTTTCTGAAATCGCTTGGAAGTTCATTAAATATTTTCGGCACTACTACTTCATATCATCTTCGTCCGTACTCATTTCAGTGTCGCGGGATGTTATATCGTCCTTGTTGTCATCTTAGTGTGAAACAATCCCTTCAAGATCGATGGAAAACTCTGCAAGCACACTTACAGAGCTTTTGGAAACAATGGCAGGTACCTAGCTTGACTACAACAGCGCCCAAAATGGCTAAAGACGTGTCCTCAGTTAAAGGCAGGTGATCTCGTATTGATCAAGGAAGAACGGCTTCCCCCAGCAAGATGGAGCCTCGGGCGAATTACAGAGACGTATTCTGGATTAGACCAGCTGAGAAGAGTAGTGAAGGTCAGAACCCAACATGGAGAGTTTTGACGACCAATCACTAAATTGTGTCTACTGCCAACCAAGGAACCATCCAGCAACACACCATAATGTACTCGGCCAGTATACATGTCAACAATAAGGAGTCAATTCATACCCCGAATTTCACAATCGACGCCAATCTGTTTTATTTCACCAGTCGCTCATTACAACAACAATTCAAACGCACTAAATCTCTAATAAATTCGTACCAAATTGCACACGACCACATTTCACATTGCAATATTCATCCCTCATAATGATCGGGTTTCTATGCAAACAAGTTACATAGCCCTCATAGTCCAATACAGTCCACTGAACTTGTCCACCGACTATTATTAAACACATCCACACGCAACTCTATCTTTCACACACATTCACACGCAACTCTATCTTTCATACAGATACTCGCAAATCTCTCTTTTACTCACACCCACACAAACTTCGTTAAATTAATTAAATTTCACGACATCGAATAGTTCAATACGTAAATCACGTAAATTTTCTCACCATGGGCCAACAACGATCCCAAGCGCTAACACAGCAACGCCTCTCATGCTCTCGACGGGACAATGCATAAGGGCCCCGTTAAAAGTATAGGCCATCAATGCTTCCACTTGTTTGTTGTTGTTTGTTGTCTATATACATATGTAACTACTAATTAAATTGATCTCTCTTTTCACACTCTGACGAGAGTCGCCAGTATCAAGACCTGATAAGACAACGCATAACCAGACCACAAAGGCCGAATGCAGTCCCCGGGCGGGAATCCAAAACGAACAGCACTAAAACACAAACGTCATATCCATGTATCATACATATACATGTTGTTAGGTGATGTTTCCACCAAAGCTAAATCCGCGATTTAACAAAGATTTAGCTTAACCTCCCTAAATCCCGAGGATTTGTCATACGAATTGACGTTTATAAATCTCAACTAAATTCGAGATTTATAATAAATCTCAGTTAAATCCTCATGTGAAACAAAACGTCAAATAAATGAAAGGATTGACATTGACGGCAGAAATTTCATAAACAAAGTAAAGGCGGCAATTTTGGTAAGAATTTTTGCAATATTTTGATTAAAATTAAAAATTGTTATGTTTGCAGACAATGGATAAAGAATCAAAACAAAAAGGAAGGGAAAGGAAAAGATGGAATAATGCAGATGAAGATCTGCTGGTGGAGATGTGGGCGGATAAGCTTCCGGAGCTGCGTGGAGTGCCGAAAAACTCATGCATATATAAAGAGATGTCGTCGGATTTGAGTAAAATTACTACCTTTTACTCACCTGTGGAAATCAAAGTAAAGTTGCACAACCTATCCAATAAGTATAGGTAAGTTTATAATCTTTATTTATTTATTTATATTTTTTATTCTTTATTCTTTTTTTCAGGAAAGAAAAGCGTGCAGTTGGTTCCACAGGAGGTTCTCCTTTAGAATGGTGTTTATACCAGAAAATACATGGCATTCTGGGAGAACTCAAAATCAATAATCTGGACTTTTTAATTGAGGACAAAATTATGCAAAGTAAATATTCAACTTTAGAGTTTCATGTGATTTATTTATTATTATTTTTGTTTTTTTTTTTATTAAACAGATCCAACGCCATCTACTTCACCGCCAGCAAATTCGGATGCCTCAACTTCCGCAGAAGCACTTCCACGTGTGGCTCCACCAGAAAGTAATACTTCATCCACCCCAAGAGCTGCAAAAAAAAGAAAAATTGAATGTATTGACAACCTCATAGAAACACAATTAGAGGCAATACAATAAAATTATGATAGAGTTCTGCAACTAGAAGCAGAACGAAATACAATTTTAAAAGAATTTGTGAACTCTTGCGATAAGTTTAACGCAGAGATATTGAAATTATTAAAAACTGAATATATTTTAAAAATATGAGTTTTTTGTCTTTACCTAAATATCTAGTGATAGCTTTTCTTATGTTTACAGCTGTGCGATTACTGTCGCTGATTTAGTTGGGACACTCCTGCTGGTCTCTACTTGAGGGTTCACTTGGTCTTTGTAACCACTGCTGGTTGATGTGGTCATTGTGAACATTAAAAAAATTGTGAAGTACACAACAACATTTTATAATTATGTTCGTGTTGGTGATTTTGTTGTCTAGTCCCTTTCCAATTCGTCTAAACCTTGCCTTTGAATGTCCAAACGCATTTTCAACAACCCTTCGCATTTTGATAGGGTATAGTTGAATTGCTTTTCTTCTGCAGACAGTGTGGTATTAAACGGGTAAGGTTTCATAAGGATATCGGAGAATCTAAAGGCCGAAACTCCAATGAGAAGTACTGGAACATCTACACCGCAAATATTTTTTGACATGTTTTTAAAAATTGGGTTTCAATGCTGTTCCCTTACGGACGAATCTTCGAAAATTTGGGAATCGTTACAACGGCCTGGACTACCCACATTAATATAGAGAAATCTATACCTATGAGAAATAAAAATAGTAATTCACCATATGTTATAAAAAACATCCAAATACTTACCTGTAATCCACTATAGCCAGCAATACAGTAGAATACCATCCCTTGTAATTAAAATAATCTATGGCATCTTCTGCAGGCGGCTTTACTTTAATATGACAGCCATCTTAAAATACATATTATATTGAGGATGCTTTTATTATCATTTCTACTTACCGATAGCACCAAAGCACTGAGGAAAACCGAGTTTTTCAAAACCTCTCACGTTTTCCGCTACTAGTTCCTCCGTTACGGGATATGCATTTAAAAATAATGGTGCTAGCACATTCCAAGTTTCTTCACAGAATTCTTTAAGGATTTTTCCAATCGTACATTTTCCCACCCCAAAAAGACCAGCAATACTTCGATACTCTGGTGAAGATCCCAAAGCGTACAGAGCTATTGCAGTTCGTTTTTTCTGCTGCGATATGCTTTTTCTGTAATTTGTGTCTCGTTTTTCGATTCGCTGTAGGTGGGCGCACAATATTTCAAACGTTTCCCGAGAGAATCGCAAATTTTCCTTGAAGAATACGTCACTATTTTGAGCCAGGTCATGTTCCCAGAACTTAACCCTACGTACCTACAAATATTACAAAGTTTTCATTAAGTGATTGTTAATGCCATCTATGGACGAGTAGAATGCAACATGAACTACTACAATTCTATAGATCGCATATTTACAAACCCCAACCAACTTCAGCTATCTCCATTTTTTTTTTTTGTTAAAGAATAACTTCTGGCCGCTCGTTCACTTCCTTTTTGATCGTAACGGCGATAACACCTTTTGTAGTCGGTTGACTAAAGTTTTTGTACAGCAAATTCGCAAATATATATTTTGTCTCAGACCTTGTTGCTTATTGGGAAAAAATAAATAAATAAATAAAAAACTCTAATACGTGAACTGTGATGTATTTTTATAATATTAACAAAAAACCCAATTATGGACAAACCAGATACTTCTTGTTTTTGTTTGCTTCTTTATTCCATATATTTTTTCCTCCATTGCAAAAGATTAACAATAATCTGATGCCGTTTTCTCCGGTGGTAGGCAATCCTCCTACCTATATCTATTAACATATGCGCTTGATTTTTTCGCTTCATATTCATTGCGAAAAGCAATTTTAAGTTAATTGAATCCATTTTATATTTTATAATTATACTGCAAATTGAAGCAGCTAAATTATTACTTTTGACATTTTTGACAGCGAACGTCAAAATAAATCCTAAATCCCGGTGGAACCACCGCACATAAATCCAAATCTTTTTTAGCTAAATTTCGGATTTATATTTGGTGGAAACGTGGTATTAGAGTCAAGAGAGAGAGCAAATAAACTCTTTTGATTATAACGTTTAACCAAAACGGTCGTTCTAGTTTTCATTCTTCTATTTTTTTTGATTAACCGTTCAAAATTAAATGCGGTACAGAAACCGCTTTTTGAATCTCCTCCGCGTTCCTTAACGAACGGTTAGGTTTGTTTAATTTAACGTTTCATGAGCCACAGCCGGGCTGTTACAATTTTAAAGAAATTTGTGTAATATTTTCTCAACAAATTTATTAAACTTATTCCGTAATGAATTTTCACTTCTCATAGGAATTTGTTCCCGCCAACGATCTGTCAGAAATTGGTATAGGGGTTTAAGTACTAAATATTTCCGCCGGAATTTTTGTTCCGAGACCACGAGCAATATTTCATAGAATGCTATATATCATTCTACGAAAATTAGCAGTGGAGACTACTAATAGTAAAATGCTATGAAAAATTGCATTATATGGATTGCTTAGCTCATAACATTCTATGGATAAGATTCTATGAGCTGTCATTTACATTGCAGTTTGTCATTTGTGTTCATTTTTGACTGAAATATTATGCTTTGAAATGTCCACCCTTCATTTTATATCATTATATCATTCTTTATTTCTATAGAAAGTGACAGATAGGTTTCTATGAAATATTGTTCGTGGAGACGCCGGCGAGTAAATACGGCATGGTTCCTACGTTCATACTTTGGTGTAAAAAAAATACACTTACAAGACCAGATACAACGAAACGTGTATACCCTAATATGTGATAAAAAAAATATTCTCGAATATTTTCCTAGAACGCTAAAAAAATTATTAAAATTGTTAATTTATTACTTATTAAAATGATTTTAAAATATGCCCTTAATTAACAATCCTTATTGATTACGTGTCCAGAAAAATGTTTATACAATTGACTTATAAAACTTTTTGATAATTGATAAGCTGATTTCAGAATTGTTTTAGGTGCAATTCGTTTATATCTTTAAATGAAACGTTCAAAATATGATTCTTAGGCCGTTTTTTAATTTTTTTTTCTGACACGATCCTCTTTTTGTGGTCTTGAATCACAAAAAAGAGGTTTTTTTCATATATTCTATTATCTTTACTTTTTCATCATTTTGAAATAAATATCCACCAGCAAAAAATATTGTATTTTTCCTTTTACTTTTATTATATTGTACATTCTTAGTCAACATTACGTGAAATATGCTGTCATTTTAGTCATTCGGGCAGTTTAAAGAGATGTTCAATGGGTTGGTAATTCACTTATTGCGTTTTCGTTTCGGCTGTCAGAAGGCTTTTTTTTGTTTACTACGATTTTTATTTAAATGGAACACTAAAGGCTTCTTTCGACTTTTATTTTTTAAACATATTTGCTTGCGAATCAATTTTCACACTCAGTAAAATGAATTGGCCAAACACAGCCGATTGCACGAAAACAGAAATATATTTTGACACACTATAAGTTCAACTAGGTACGTACTATCCATTCATTTCCCCTCTTTTGATCATTTTAGTCTAAGAAATTTGTTCGGGCAATTTTGTAAAAACTGTCAAACAGATTTTTTTTTTATTTCAAACTGTTATTTTGTTTGCTTTTATTTTGAAATAGAAAACAATTTTTACTTTATTTTGCCAAAAATAAATGAGATTTTAACAGAAAAGTAATGAATAATTACATTTTTAAATGGAAAATTGTTTTTAGAAAGTGTTTGTAGACAAAATATATTGAAAAGCAAGCAAATGAAATGAAAGTGCCCCCATACAACTTCTGCCATCTACAAATGGCATATAGGTGGACAATACAAATATAAATTATCGGAAGAACTAATTCAAACGTTCTAGGCTTAAAGTCTTCTACCTGAAATATCAGATTTTGAATAAACAAACTGCTAAATTTATTTAAACTGGTTTTATAATTCTTTATTTTTTTGAAAAAAATTAAAATAAAGACAGTTGACATATGTCTATACAAAACAGTCTCAAATCCATTCGCTTACTTTTTAACAAATGTTCTCTCTGAGAGAGAATTTTATTCCCACTCCTCCGGACTTCACAGTTTTTACATAGTCCAAAAAGACCATATAAAGGGTCCGCCATCTAACGTTTTTTTTTTTTCAACTAGTGCTTATTTCGTGAATGGTAACACTTAGGTCATGTCTGATTTGACAGATAATTAGTTTTATCCTTCCGCTGAACGAATATGTTTGTGTATACGCTTGAACAACGCTGGGAAATATTGCGACATTACTTTGAAAATCATGAAAATCATGCAGAATGTGTGCAAAAATTGCGTACGGATTTTCGAAGAAGAGAAGCACCGTCAGCTCCGTATGTTCGTTATCTTGTGAAAAAAGTGAAAGAAACTGGCATCCTCATCGATAAACCAAAGCGTGAAAAGCCAAAACCAGTGCGTACACCCGAGAATATTGCTGCTGTGGCAGAAAGTGTGCGTGAAGTGCCATCAACATCAATTCACCGTCGTTCTCAACAATTGAACATTTCGGAGACATCATTGAGACGAATTTTATATAAATACCTTGGTATGACGCCATACAAAGTCCAATTGGTTCAGGAGTTGAAGCCAACTGACCATCCAATGCGTTTTCGCTTCGCTAAGTGGGCCTGCGATCGACTTAGAGAAGATGCCGATTTTGCCAAAAAATCATCTTTTCAGATGAAGCTCATTTTGATCTTGGCGGGTATGTAAACAAGCAAAATTGTCGCATTTGGGGCACAGAAAACCCGCACGCATACATTGAAAAGCCGATACACCCAAAACGAGTCACTGTTTGGTGCGGATTTTGGTCCAGAGGCATAATTGGGCCATTTTTCTTCGAAAATGAGCAAGGAGTGGCCGTTACAGTCAATGGCGATCGTTATTTCGTGAATGGTAACACAATTTTGCTTGTTTACATACCCGCCAAGATCAAAAGGAGTTTCATCTGAAAACATGATTTTTTTTGGCAAAATCCGCATCTTCTTTAAGTCGATCGCAGGAAATATTTCCCAGCGTTGTTCAAGCGTATACACAACCATATTCGTCCAGCGGAAGGGTAAAACTAATTATCTGTCAGATCAGACATGAGCTAAGTGTTACCATTCATGAAATAAGCACTAGTTGAGAAAAAAAAAACGTTAGATGGCGGACCCTCTATAAATATTTAAAATATAAAAGTCTGAAGAAGTTTTAAGAGCTTTTCAGAATGTGAACCTGAAGCTTGAATCTTGAATCGCTGTCAAACGCAGATACACATCAATCATGAATTTGTATATCGAAGTTGGGTGCTTTTGTGCGCGTTCACATTGGTGCGGGCAGGAAGATTGTCCGAAAGAGAGGGAACGCTTTTGATTGAAGTGGGAAGAAGAAGATTTACTTACGGGTGCAACACATCGTTTTTCCATATCGTTCCAGTTCTGACAAATTTTTTCATTTTAGTTTTGATCGTTGATAAGAAAGGAAGTGTGAACAATAGGAAAAAAGGTATGTTTCAGGTCAGCTGTGTAAATTTATAAATTAAAAATGCTCCGATTCAAGTGTTCCACTTGTTAAAAAGTCTTTCAACCCCTTGACAATGTGAACAAGACGTTCATGGTGAGGACTTTCATCCCGTCGCCAATGTAAACAGGCATTTTCAACTTCGACTTTCAACTTAGCGCTTACATGTACATGTATTCAACTTTTGACAGTTCGATATCAGATACAGATTCAAGCTTCAGATTCACATTCTGGTCAGCCATTTAGTGTTCCCTTTAAATAAATATCGGAGTACATAAAAAAAAACCTTTTGATAAGCCAAATGAAAACGACATTAGTTTATCTGTGGTTGCAACTGTGAAAAAATATTTAATATCATGGATTGTTCAACTTGTCTTAATGAAAATTTTAATATAATTGAGACAAATAATGATTGTGTTATTGAAAGTTTGGAAAAAATAAAAATACATTACTTAAGTAGGTACATTATGTGAATTTAAGAATTGATCGTATTTAAGTTTTCACCTAGAAATAAAAGAACAGCTTAAAAACAACGAATTGATCATAAAGGCTTTAAAAGACAAAAATAGTAAACTGGTAATTACTGAAGAATCAAATTAATTTAACGAAATTACACAAAATATGTACATGTATTAATTTGACTCTTTTTCCTATTTGCAGGTCTCTGGTATATTTGACAATGCAATCGTAAATAAATCTATCGATGATCTCAATAGAGCTTTAAACGATGAAAAGGCATTTGAAATTTCGTTTTTGAATGATTCATCTGTAAGGTGTAAGGAGCAATTATTTAGTCCCAAGGAAATGATACCACATTCTGCGTTACCATTCAAAAATGATTTAGTGAACAACAAATCAAACGTAACTGATGATAGAAGTTTTTCATTGCAAATTAAAAAAGAACAAGAAAACAAAGATATTTTTAGGACACCAAAATTGTTTTTCAAAAATTCTAACAAAAAGACTAGGTTTTTAGAGGAAGAATCCATGTCTCCAAAGTTTTGCTTAAAGTCCAGACGACTAAGACAAGCACGACTTCAGTTGAACATCAGTAGGGACAATTCTATTAGACCAGGTCAAAAAAGCGTAAGTAATTCTTATATTTGTAATATATTTAATGAAATCTAGATGCAGTTAATTTCATTAACGGATTGTGTCTTATATTTGTATGTAATGTTTGTATTATTTTGATTTCTTGTGTAACAGGGAACTTTCCATACAAAAAGGTTTAAGAAGTTCTTTGCAGTTACAATCGGATAATTAAAAAAATAGTTTTGGCAAACGAAAAAAAAGTATTTCAATACACTTTGAGTATTCGCTTTCGGTCATCGTATATAAAACGTTAAATGCTTTAATATATTTCGGATGGCGTCGAGCTGGGGGAATCACGTCATATGCGAACCACCTCTCACATAACCGCATTGGCTAATGATGTTTAATAATATCACCTAAAATCCTATCTGAAATTTTTATAGTATGCGACATTAGTTTCACCGATCCGTAGTTGCAATTTCACGAGTCGTTTTTTCTTTCATACAGCGGAGCAAAAAAACTCGACCTTCACTGGTTAGTCATCCGATCGTCTCTTATCATTTTGTTGAATTAGATCGCAAGTCATTTAATTTAAATCTAAAATTTTCGTAATCCGCTGCACGGTTAATTAATTTATTTTTACTGGTTCCCAAATTTCGGCTTCGATAAAATCCATCGTTTTCCCTTCATGCGCGACAGCATGAAGACTACATGCTATCGTAGGTAGATTACCGCTTTTTACGACTCTGTTTTTTGTAACATTAGTAGTCTAACTCAAAAAGCACTTTATTGTCTGCCCTATTTCTGCTGTGTTATTCCACCCTTCAAAGCCTTGTCTTTTGTTTCTAACAGCTAATTTCGTCTCATTGTTTCACCAGCACGTTTCATTACTTATGTGGAGCCTTAATAGGGTTGTGACAGTTTATTTCCTCGACTGATGTCGGTTATCGTTGATTTTTCTCTGGTTTATTCACGAAAAATTAATTCAAGAAAAGTCGATGCTGACTTGCTAGTAGTTCGCCAAGATCACTTTAGAATTATTTTCATCATAGATGGTAACCTATTGGTAATCTACATGTCTGGGCGTGGTGTCCATTGCTGCAGTGTGAAATCACATGCCGCTCTTTCTTAATAAATAAGGTATTTGGCAAAGTTAGACCGTGTGATTTGTATTGGTTTAGTATATATTGTCGTCTTGGGTTTCGCATTCGCAGACTGTTTCTCCATGGCAGTCCTCGCATTCGCAGTTCGATTCCCCGACGTGCACATTTAAATCTCCACCAATGAAAAGCATTTCCTCTCTTGATATTCCATTTTAAAACTCATCAAATTTGAACCAGAATATTTCTTTTTCTGACTGCCTATTACCTACTTGTAATAGGCCTACTTGCGTAGACATTAACAAAGTAAGAACTAGTTCTGCTTCTGATTGGGGGAAGTTATGAGTTTCATGTGTTTGAAAATTCTGCCCTCGTTTAAATCTCTTTGAATGCAATTACCCTGCCAATCATGTTAATTCCAACTCCTCTGTTGTTTCGTTTACATCAAAAATAATCGTTGTATAAAAGCGTCTAGTACCGTATGGTCTAACCAGCTGTATCAATGAACCTACCAAAATTGTGTTGGGAAAGTATTGACCAATTTTTCCGTGAACTCCTGCGGTAAATTCAATTTCAATATCTTCGCTCTCTGACCGTTCTGTTAGTAAACAGCTGGAGTCAATATCGCTAAACTAAAACTGATTACTTAAAGCTTAAAAGCAATCTTTTTTTTATGAGGTTTGGTATAATGTTTACGAGGAAAATTATGCATCTCATTTATATTCTTTTTATTGATTCTATCTGTAAACATATTTCTTTGTGCACATCTAATGTGCCTTTGAAAGAAACTGTAAAAAGACTTAAGCCTTACATTACAAGCTCACTCTTTCCATAAGAAGGTTAAACTAAAGAAGCTGAGAACAAAATTGTCAAAGTTTTGATGGTATCTCAAATACTGTTGCTGAATGCACTCAAAAGTAGAATTCGCCCATAGATGGCGTACGAAATATAACTGCGGCTAACTTTAGTTTCCATCTCCAGTCTCTATGAGCCCCTTGACATTTCGGAATTCTGTGTCAAGGAGTCTGGAGGTGCAAACTGCGATAAGCAATTGACATTTGTAAAAATATATACCAATTATGTATTTTCTTAGAAACAAACATCTTAAACATCACAAACAAAGCCGATTGTGCATTTCGAGCTTTCAGTTCTTGTAAACATCGAAGTTTTTTATTTTTAGATTTTTTTTAGGAATTCTTCCTGATGCTCTCAAATGCGCCTACGTGATTCCAATCTATAAAAAAGATTCGCCTAAGGATTTGTGCAATTATAGATCAATTTCACTTCTTCCAGTTTTTAACAAGATATTTGACAAAAATGTGAAGAAAAGATTATTATCATTTGTCAACATGACAAAGTTTTTCAGTCCATTGCAGTTTGGTTTTCAACAGGGTAATCCTTTTACATCTTTATTCTATTATAAACCACAATATTTTGTTAAGAAAACTTGAAAAGGCTGGATTCCGCGGCTTTATTCTTAATTGGCTCAAATCATATCTCTCAAATAGAACTAAAATTTTGCGAAACCAGGAGTGACATTCAATTTCTGAAGCTGGGAGTTTGGAATGTATTCTGCTTCCCGTTTATATTAATTCGTATTTTGAACTGAATTTTAAAGGATCACTTACTGTCTTTGCAGATGACATACGCTATGCATATCTGACCGAAAGTGTAGTGCATTTGGCTGCTGACATCAACTGGCACCTTAATATATTGTAAAATGTTTGTGTGGGTACAAATGATAGAACTTATTCTTTTCAATACAAATCGCTTTATTCAATACAGTGACAATCCACAATTTAATCGTTAATCTCAATACAATCCAATTTATATAAGCTAACCGCTTATACTTTTCTTATCTTTTACTTAAAACACTTAATCACTTCTCTTAAATCACACTTCAAATTCAACTGATGAACTGACTTGCATACCTTGGGGATGCTGATGTTTATACTCGAATAACATATTTCGAGAACAATCCTCGCCATCCAGCATCCCATACAATCCCCCTTTTGCCATTCTCCATTCACCAATGGTTGAGTCTTTGCTATTCAAGTAAGGAAATCTTCTGCTATTGAAATGTAGATGGCTCTGTTTACATTTAATGGATATTACAATATTGTGATATCCACGTGCAAGTCGGTTTTAAAGTGGAGTTTGAGTATCGTGTTGCCTCCCGACGAGCACAGCCGTCCGCAAAGGCATGCTTTCGCTAATAAAAAGAAAAAACAAACACAAAAAACACCGTGAGCATAATAAATTATTTAACATTACTTTTCGCGAGTGCTAAAAGAATGAAAAAAAGTTTCGGATCCCACACCCCATCCCTTGGATCTGTACGAGGGTTGTCTGAAGAGTTTCCGACGGAACAATGATACAAGACATTTTTTCTCAAAATTGTTTTTTATTTTTCTACATAGTCTCCTTGTAACTCTACTCTACACACTTCTCCCAGCGATGCTCCCATCTCTCTAACCCGTCCAAATAGTACTTGACGTTTTTGTTGGCAAAATAATTGTTCACGAAGGTGATTGCCTCCTCATTTGACGAAAATCTCTGTCCTCCGAGCATAGTTTTTAGATGAGGGAACAAAAAGAAGTCGCTTGGGGCTAGATCTGGTGAATAAAGCGGATGGTCAAGCAGTTCAAACCGTAATTCATGGATTTTCGCTATGGCAACCGCTAAGGTGTGAGACGGCGGGTTGTCTTGGTGTAACAGGATGTTCTTTTTCTGTAAATATTGCCGTTTTTCCGCAATTTCTGCCTTCAGCTTGGCAAGTAATGATTTGTAGTATGCTCCTGTAATGGTTTTTCCTTTTTGAGGATAATCGGTTAAGATAACTCCTTTACTATCCCAAAAAACAATCGCCATCACTTTCCCAGCCGAAAAAACAGTGTTTGCTTTTTTTTGGAGCCGGCTCGCCCTTTGCAGTCTACTGTTTTGACTGAATTTTTGTTTCGGGCGTATAATGGTGTATCAAAGTTTCATCTACAGTAATTAATCGGCGCCAAAACTCGGATTTATTGCGCCTAAACTGCGCCAACAGAGCGTTGGAAATGTTCATTCGAACACGTTTTCGGTCTAACATAAGCGAACGCGGCACCTAGCGCGCAGACAGCTTTCTCATGCCTACAAAAAACACACACGTCGATTCACTCCAAACGACTGTCAACTAAAAACTGCGCGTCAAAAATGACTGAAACTTCGGTAAGTAACTAGCATTCACTAGCTTTTATTGACGAGTACCGCTATCTTTCCGTTGCGGTTTTTCAGACAACCCTCGTAATTCATTTTGCTGTTGCATGGTATCAATCATTGTGTATGTTATCACATTACACAATGCATCTGATGCATAGCGGGTTATGTGTGTAGATTTCTGTTGTTAGACAGATGCAAATCGTCGTAAGTCCATAACACCTAAGGCATTTTCGTTAGAAAACTTATCATGAATTTACGCATTACATAACACTACTTAGAAGTGACGTCTGAATTGTGTGTAACATGTTTGTGCTTATATAAAAGCGACTTGATGCTTCGACTTCACGACGCTTTATACAACGAGGGACATGATCCAACTACATACTTCTTTGGCGTTGGCGAGGAAGAACAGATAAGTACCGGCAATGAAATCGTTACGGTGATGCAACTCCTCTTGTTAAAAATGGATAAACAAAAGAATGGAATCAAAAGAACAGCCTCGACGAAAAAAAGAAAAATCAGCAGAAAATTGATGAACAAAATCATAGTCTGGAGAACAAAATAACATTCTACAGCAAAAGTTCGATGCCAAATTTGATATAATAGAGAAGAATGTTGGTGAAAAATTCGAAGAAATGGACAGCAAATTGAGCAACTGGCAAGGAGCTCGACACAGTGCTAAAAGGCTCTTTAAGCGGTCCGAGCACTTGTAGCAAAAATAGAAATAATTGACATAGAAAAGCACAAAGTCTATATGGCTTTAATACAGGCTATTAAGAAACGGTTTAGGGATATCCACACGCAGGAGGTTCACAAGGTTCAATTTCAAAGCCGAATGCAGCATCGGGGAGAAACATTGCAACAATTTCAAGCATACATGAGTAGATTAGCACATTTTTACATATCGCAAATATTTTTTTAAATAGTTTGGTAACATATCATGCTTGATTTTGAAAATAAAATTTAAAACATTAAGCAATATTCTCTGTTTTATATTTAACCACTTTAGTGTATCCAGCATTGTTCTAATTGGCGTATAGTGATTGCATTTTAAAATTATTCGCTTGGCCCTATTTTGCATACGTTGTAACTGAATAATCATAGTGTCGCATAAGAGATACAAAACTGATGAGCAATACTCGAAGTGAGGTTTGATCATGACATTATATATGTGTATTGCGCTCGTTAAGGAGATCTTACTTCTAATTCTAGAAAAGAAACCTAATTTGTTTGCTATTTTTTTAACAGTGTACTCTACATGTGGACTTAATGTTAAATTCAAGTCAATGACTACTCCTAGGTATTTTATATTTTTCTACCTGTTCAACTATTTCATTTTCTATAAAGAGATTTACATTTACTTTATGTTTAAAAACCATGCATTTTGTTTTGCTAACATTTTATTTAAGTTTATTTGCATTTAGCCAAACACTTAATCTATGTAAGCCCTCTTGCATTCGTCTTTCACATTCCTCCAAGCTGAAATACGCAAACTTATAGAAACTCAAACACTTTCGTCTAAAAAGTCTTCATCTGCCGAAATAGGTCCTAGAGCCTTCGTCGGAAGCAATTATTTGGGCAAAAGTGGAAGGTGGAAGCTCTGATTGAGTTATATTTTCATGTATCGATTCGTGTCGCGTGTAGGGAAGGAGCTTATATGAACAAAATCCAGGCTCTCTTAGTGTAAAAGAAATATATCTCAAACTCGTAATCGCCTCTTAGAATTGTGAAAACAAACAAAATCTCCCAACTGCAAAGTGAGAAGATTTCAATTTAAATCGTACCTGGTTTTGATTCGCCACGCAGATCAATGCATTTCCTCTGGCTCGGTCATGAATTTCTAGCAGTTGGTTCTGTATCTGCTGGGCGAACCCAAGATAAGAGCTGGGTTCCGGCGGGCTTAAAAAACTAAATGTTTCGGTAGTCGCATATACCATAGCAAGTGCAGTCTCTTTGATTAATTCTTGCTGTGAAGAGCGATAAGCCAATGCAAACAAAGGGAGAAGATCATCCCAGTTGTCCTGTTTATCGCAGACAAATTCGGCTAGATAGTGTAGTATTGTTCGATTCATCCGCTCTACAAGGCCATCGGACTACGGAAGTAATGGTGTGGTGCGCGTTTTTCGTATCCCCATTATATGCATTACATTCTGAAACACAAAATTCCGACCTTGCTGCTGCAGAAAACTTCGTGGATCAATGCCTTTGCAGCGGTATCGGCAGTTTGATTTGGCAGTGCAATGAGTTCGACCCATTTGGAGAAATAATCTATGGATACGAGCACGTACTTATTACCTCGGTTAGTCGGTGCCAATGGCCCCAGCAACGCGTTGGAAGGGTTCAGCAGCCAAATAGTGCTGCAGGTCTCCTCGGATTCTGCTTTGTGGATGTCGCTTAGCGGCACAAATATCCCATTCCGTAAAATAACATTCAATGTCTTTTCTCGTTTTGATCCAATAGAACCGGGATCTTAATTGCCCACCGAATGCTGTGTCGTGATACACCTGAATAAACTTGCTAGCAAGTGACTTAGGAATGATGGGTAGTTAATACTCTGGATGCTGACGAGCAATTCGACCTTTCACGAGTTTGATGTGCTGTCTGACTCTATTCTAAGAATTGTATTCCTGTATCCTCATACTGAAATCGTTATTACGGGCGATTTCAATATCCACAATTCTGGGGGCTTCTGCATATATGCGTAGTGATATACGAGGGGCGTTCAACATATTCTCGTTATCGGGGTGAAGCTGTGGTTGTATATATAAATTGACTTATTTATCAAGTAATACTATTATTTTAGTGCATTCATGTAAAATTTAATATAAATGTGATTATTAATTCGCGTTTTATCTCTAGTTAAACAGAATCATAATGGCAACTGAGACGATGATGGTGAAAATTGAGCATCGCGCTGTAAATAAATTTCTCACTAAGCAAGCAAAAAGTCAAAAAACTATTTATGAAGAGATGGTGGCTGTTTACCAGGGTTCCGCACCTTCATTATCAACTGTGCAAAAGTGGTCAAGTGAGTTCAAGAGAGGCAGTGAGAGCATTGAAGACGTCCCCCGCTCCGGCGCCCCGGCTACTGCTTGTACGGGAGAAAGCATCAAAGAAGTCGAAAAACTTGTTCTTGAGGATGCCCGAATAAAGGTGAAAATGATGGCAGAGATCACCCAGCTTTCAATTGGTACCATTCACACCATTCTTCATGACCATTTTAACCTTTCAAAGGTCAGTGCAAGGTGGGTGACACGAATGCTCACAGCGCCTCAGAAAAAAGTGAGAATCGCATGCTGTAGAGAGCTTTTGGAGATGTGTAGTGAGAACGCGGACGGTGTTATGGATCGAATTGTTACTGGGGACGAAACATGGGTCCAGCACTATAACCCTGAAAACAAACAAGAGTCCATGCAGTGGCATAAAAAAAGAACAAACCCCCCGAAGAAGTTCAAAGTCACTCCGTCTGCCGGGAAGCTCATGGCCACAGTTTTTTGGGACTCAAAGGGAATCTTGCTCATTGAGTACAAAAAAAAAGGTGAAACCATCAACGCCACATCCTACGCTTCCACTTTGCATAATTTGCGGAGGAAATTAAAAAGAAAAGACGGGGTAAACTCGCAGCGGGTGTGTTGCTTCTTCATGACATCGCTCCTGTTCATACGGCGCGAGTTTCCAAGGCTGCTGCGCGAGATTGTGGTTTCGAAGAAATCCAACACCCACCCTATAGTCCAGACCTTGCCCCTAGTGATTATTTCCTGTTTCCGGATTTGAAAAAATGTCTTCGTGGAAAAAGATTTTCGGATGATGAAGAACTCAAGTCGGCAATAAATGGGTATTTTGCAGAGAAAGAGGAAATTTATTTTTTTGAGGGTTTAAAAAAGCTTATCTCAAGATGTAACAAATGCATTGATGTTAGGGGAGTTTATATTGAAAAATAAAAACAATTTAAATTGAATTCGCATTTTCCTTCATATCGATACCGAGAATATATTGAACGCCCCTCGTAGCTTACTAAATTCCAGCACAATGTAGTCCCTGTTCCAATCCGGAATTCAGTTTAATGTGGTTAAAATTCCATCTCCGTTAACTAATTATCCACTACTGCTTTATTTACAGAAGCCCAAACTGGACAGCAATTCGACCTTTCACGAGTTTGATGCGTTCCATTTTAAGAATTATATCCCTGTATCCTCATACCGAAATAGTTATTACGGGTGATTTCAATATGAACAATTCTGGGCGGCTTCGAAATTCTGGACTTACAACACCCGGTATGTTAAGTTCTCCGCTGCGGAAAACAACTCGACGCAACTTGTAAATGAGCCCATATACCAGACGTTGATAGTCATACCGCCAACACTCTGGACTTGTTTTTAACTTCTCACCCTGATAAGTACACCGTTGATGTACTCTCATCTCTACGCTCGTCGTACCATTGTGTTATATCAGCTAATTTATAGAAGAAGGTACACCGACCACACAGTTACAGAAAAAATTCCTAAAAGAACCGTATGGCAATACGAGAAAGCCAATTGGAACGGTCTTAACACTTTGCGGCTAGCTTAACGCTTTCAGATTGTGCTTTGCCTCCACCTAGACTTGAGTATAGGTCGGCTTTACTTTCGCACTCGTGTAGTAGCAAGAGTACTTAAATATCTTAATATACACAAATCCGCTGGTCCGGATGGTATATCTCCCCTTCTTCTGAAAAGGTGTTCTTCTACGCTGGCAAAACCACTGCGTAAGATGTCGGCATGTTTCACCGAAAAGTTTAACTAAAGCGTACATCATTCTGCCGAAATCAAGATAGTTGCACTTGATATTTCTAAGGCATTTGACTGAGTTTGGCATCAGGCTCTTATGTTGAAAATGTGTGCTTTTGGGATCAGAAATTACTTTTCTAAACTTTCAATTCAAGTTATTGCTGGTGTGCCCCAGGGCTTCGTTCTGTCTCCTAAATTTTTTTAATTTTCATAAATGGTCTCTTGTCTGCTACCTCTAATCCAATACTGATGACAGTATTGTCTGCTTTTCATAAACAACAAAGTGTAATTTAATGCTTAAAAACACAATGTGTGCTTATGTGTCGTTAAAGCGAAAACTATATATCCAGCCATTTTTCTTGAATGGCACTTGCATCGTCGAAACCGAAAAACTATCCATTCTCGGTATGTGTGTAAAAAACTTACGTTGTGCTCCACTGAAATTGCCAGTAGCATTCCGCCCCTCCAAACTTTTAACCGTAACACCCGTCTCGCTATAAATGTCCATTCTCAAGCACATCTTCGGACGTACTCTGAAATATCTTAAGGGTGCATAAAATCCCTTATACGCGCGCCTATTATAAAAAAGGAGAGATCTGCCAAGAACTCGGGAAACGGCATTGCCTGAGAGTGCCACTTCGTTACTCTTAACCTCCTCAAATAGGATAGTGCTAGTATTCACAGGTAGAGCCACAGAATGATCCGCTAGATTGGCTACTCGTTCGAGGACATTCTCATTGTTGAATTTGTTTAAAGGGGGAAGGTCCCGAAAGAAGGTAATTTTTTTAAGATTTTTTAGTCAATGAAAAATTGGTATTTTATTAAAAGAAATCTTTTATTGTCAGATAGAAACATCTGTTAAATAAATTTTTTTTTTTCAAGATGGCGGCCCTGCACGGCGTCAAAGTCGAGCGTTTTTGAAAATGGCATGCAAGCTGGAGACTTTATTTTTCATCTGTAATAAAAAATCAAAATAGGTCTTGTTAAAAATATTGTTTCTCCTACTCCAAGCCTTTAAAACACAGAAAAAAATTGTATTTGCAAAAATAATAGAAATCAGAAAAAAATCACCTTTTTACCAATTTGTTTAAAAAATTTACTTAATATGCATTAAAAATCATGTTTCAAAGGTTCAGAGTATAGCTAAAAGTTTTCGGAGCAAAAAAAAAAAAGACAGGGACATTAACATGATCGGTAGGATCCAAGTTGGCAAGTACAGCTACACTTTCTCCACGAAGTAAAGTTGCTAACATTTGGGCCTTTTCTTTGGGATTCCATCCATTTGCCTCGGTGACAATGTTAAATTGGAGTTGCTAAATGGATTAGATTGCCGGATGTGAATAGCTGTTCGGGAGTCCGTGTTTTTCATTTGTTTTCGCCATTTATGATCAACAGGTGGGTCTGCAACCCAACTTCGTTGACAAAATTTGTTTCGCTTAATGTGAGTAATTCCTTTGTGTGTCGCTGCTGCTAATGCCTGAGTTTCGCGATTGCTCTGGTTTGCTGCTCCACTCCTCAATTACAAATTGTTAATCTAAGTCCCTTTAAATGTTTATAATGCTTTGTGGCCGCGAGTCCTTTGGTGAGTACATGCACAGTCATGTGCTGAGTATCAATATACTGTAAAATTACATCTCCTCTTTGTACAGCCTCACGAACAAAATGATGCCTGATGTCTATGTGTTTAGTTCGTGAATGTTGAACTGGATTCTTGTCAATTGATTGAGCACTTTTATTATCATTGTAAATGATGACTCCTTTTTCCTTTGTAAAAATAATTTCACGTAGGAACTTTCGAAAGTACATTGCTTTTTTAACTGAGTCAGCAATCGCCATGTACTCTGCTTCAGCGCTCGATAGCGCGACTGTCCTCTGTTTCCTTGATTCCCAAGAAAAAGCTGCTCCAGCAAGTTTAAACACACACCCAGTATTTGATCTTCTGTCATCCGAACTCGCACCCAGTTTGCATCCGTGTAACCAATAAAATCATTTCCAGCCTTTAGGTACGATAGCCCATAGTCTTTTGTCCCTTTTAAATATTTAAGCACCCTTTTCGCTGCCACCCAATGTGGCTTTCGACAATCCTGGTTAAACTGGCTTAGAAAACTGACAGCATACGAGATATCAGGCCACGTCGTTACTACTTTGGGTTGTATTTGCGTTGACTCATAGTAATCTCTCCATTTGCTTTTTGATTAAACTCAATCCCTAGAAAATATTTTAGTTGTCCCATATCCTTCATTTGAAATTTTGATTTCATCGTTTGCTTAAATATATCGATCTCTTCCAGATTATTTCATCCCACAATGATGTCGACATAAATTGCAACAATAATTATGTCATTACCCTTTCGTGACATATAAATACAAGAGTCTAATGCTAAGGGATGCATTCCTATTTTTGAAAGTTGTTCGTTGAGTTTAAGTGCCACTGCCTACCCGATTGCTTAAGTCCATAGATAGTCTTTTGGATTTTACATTACTTTCCTCCAACATATTCACCGGTTAATGCGGAATACATTTCAGGTAATTGTAAATTGTCTTATCAATTTTTCCATTTAGGTAGGCGGTTAAAACATCTAATTGGTGTAAAAATAAGTCCCCATTCTGCCGCATGAGCTATAAGTAATCGAATTGAACATTGTCGAGCAACTGGTGCAAACGTTTCCTTGTAGTCAACTTCTGAACATTGAGAGCAACCCTTTGCCATAAGTCGCGCCTTTCTTCTATATACATCTCCCTTGGAATCGGTTTTTGTTTGGAAAACCCATCTACATCCAATAACATGTTTCCCATTTGGTCCATCTATAATTTCCCAAGTATTGTTTTTTTATGTGCTAATAGTTCATCCTTCATTGCCCTTTTCCATTCAATTACATTTGCATCATTTAAAATATCCCCAATTATTTGAGGGCCCGTAGTTAGCATACATGCGGCATCAAAATTTCGCACTCCTCCGAGTCACCAGCCATTTGATTTTGTTGATCGTTTTCATTCAAATGTTTTTGTCTTGTCTTTGATCGTGTTCTCATACCGATTCCCTCTTTTGGCAAGCTACTCCCCGCTCCATTTTCTCTTAGCACTACATCTGTGTTTTTCACAAATCCGTTTTCAATATTGTGACCTCCCTCATCTTCAAATACCTCATCATCTTCAAAGACCTCATCATCATCGGTATCTTTATTTACTCTCCTCCGTTATCCGATCTGATAGATTTAAGTTTTCTTTCTAGAAAATTTTCAGAATGTGATTTAAAATTTTTGATAGCATCATAGTTGCATCATCGATGAAAGTAGCAAGATAGCTGTATCCTCCATTTGATTTACTTTGAATGGGACCACATATGTCACTATGGATCAGATCCAATGGATGACTGCTTCGGGAAGTGCCCGCCCTTGGGAATGGTCTCTTCGATTTGTTTTCTTTGGATGCAAATTTCACACCGAAATTTAGGATTTCCACCATCCTGCTCAATGTGTTGACTACCTGTATTCAAATCCAAAACTGATTTAGTATTTTAATGTTTTATAATTTAAATGACAAAATTTCTCCTGCCGCGTTCGTAAACAGATGTTATTTCTAGATTTTCCTAGATGAGCGGCGTCGATGTTCTCTGCAATGTAATACAAACCATCCTTCTTCTTAGCAACGGCAGCAACTTTGTTTGTGCAATTTTTAATCAATGCACGATCCTTATCAAAAACTACCGTAAAACCTTTTTCCGTCACTCTAGGTATCGGTATTAAACGTGCCTGACCTGAACATAAAGTTTTGCATAATTTTCGTATAGAGTCGAAATTCTCACTATACCGCGACCTCTAATATCAGTTGTTTGTTTATTTGCTAATAATAGTTGACGGGGTTCCATAATATTAAAGTCTGTGAACTTGTGTCGCTCTCACTTGCGCTATGGAGAATGATTCTTCAGTGACTGCCGACTTGTTTGTTACATTAAATCTGGTTCTACATGCTGCTGCTTTTTGACCAATGCGACCACACCGATAACATTTGAAATGAGTAGGGACATTTTTCTTATCTTCGTTCACTCTAAATTTATTTCTGTCTTCATGGGAGTATTTTTCATTAGGTTTCGCTGACATATTTGCTTTTGGTTTATATTTTTGGTACCTTGTTCTTGCGAATAAAGCACCGTTTTGATCGCTATCTTTGTTTTTCCTGGCTTCGTACTCTTCTACGATTTTAATTTTTAAAATTTCAGGGCTCGGCAATTCATCTCTAGACTCAATAGCGATCCGGAAATTCTCGAATGATTCTGGTAGGCTGTATAATAGTAAAATTTAAAGCAAATATTCATTAACATTTAATTGCATATCCGCGAACTTGTCTACTGCGGACCAAAACTTAGACAAGTGGACGTGAGTATCCGCATCCTCGCACATTTTATTTAAAACAAGCTGTTTCAACAGAGTGGCCTTTCTTGCAGGTCCTTGTGATTGATATACTTTATGCAATCTCATCCAAATATCATGCGAAGTAACGCATCCTCTTACCTCCTTTAACGCTGATGAACTAATTGACAATATTAAGTCTGATCTCGCCTTTTGGTCCTCTTTGTCCCAAGCTGCTGCATCGATCAAATCCTGTATGGTTGGATACAGATGAAAAACCAAAACACCTCCAAGCCCGATCTTCACCCAAAAAAGGTTATGGTGACAATTTGGTGGACATCAACCAGGCGAAACGATAAATGCTATCAAATATTGTGAGGAAATCGACATATTGCATACACAATTGGCTGAAAAGCAACCTGCGTTGGTCTATAGGTACGGTCCGATCCTTTTGCATGAAAATGCTAGACCCCATGCTTCACAAGTAACGGTGTAAAAACTGTTGCAGTTGGGGTTTGAAATTCTCCCGCATCCACCGTACTCTCCTGATATTTCCCCAATGAATTACCATCTTTTCCGCAATCTGAATTCATTTTGCCGGCAGAAGGTCTTCCGGAACCGAGCAGAGGTCATAAAAGCCTTTGAAGATTTCATTGCCTCAAAAAGTCAGCACTTCTCGTAAAAGGAATATTTGACCTTTTATCGCGTTAGAAGAATTCATAGATTCGATCATAAAATTAAAAAAAAAACTGTTTATAAATTAAGTTATTCTGAGTAGCTTAAGAAGTAACTAGGAAGAGAGAGCTAATCTTAACAAATATGCCGAATTAAATAACAAATACTTTATAAATGCAATCAGAAAAATTCTAGTCAGTAAAATAAGTATATCATCTAATCTTAGAAGAAACCATTGAAACTGTAGTCTTTAGAACTTTAAGTCTAGAAACGAATTAAAGTCCATTGATTGATCTGAAAATGAAAAGAAATGCTTACAATATAAAGGGTGTTTCAACAAAAAGTGTAGGATTTGACCTATTAGGTATGTTCACGAACTGCCCAAAACTACGAAAATGTACGAAAAAAAGTCCCAAATCCGTTTTGCGTACTCATATTTTTCGTAGGTTTTTCGCAGAAGAAAGCGACATTTCTCTCATGTTCAATTCATTTTCTCCTTTTGTCGATTTTGGCCCAAGAATTTTTTTCGGGCAAATTTGTAAAAAACTGTCAAAACTATTTTTTTTATTTGAAACTGTCATCGGTTTTGTTGTCATTTCGAATTTAAATTTTTTTTATTTTTGTTTTGCCAAATATATAGGATCATCCAATTCGTGGTCCGGATTTGACATTCTTGAGTTTGATGAGCTTGCGACTTATTTATTGTGTTCGTCACACATTCTCAACGAAAACTCTCAAATGAACAAACGCCAATGCAAAAAAAAAACAACGAAATTTTGTTTCTGAAAAAAAAACTTTCCAGCTATCGACATCGAGGCATGTTTTTCTGTTTCTTTAAGAAACATATTTGTTGTATTCTATGTGCTTTGGTCGTACGCAAAGCCATGAATTTTCGACAACCAGTCATGAAACACACACATGGTGTGTGTTATCTCATAAGAATCAATGGATCGTTGTTTCATTAGTCAACAAATATCGTTCGGTCTGATCCGGTGTGTTTTCAGCCAGAGTAAAGCGAAATGATTTATTTATTTATGATTTGTTTTATTACATTGTTTTGGTGTGCGCTGAAATAAAAAACGTTTTCTTGACAATGAAACAAAAAACATCTGATCCGGCGTGTTTTCAGCCTAAAGTTAGCCATTTTACCATATTAATCTATAGTAGGTACGTTTCGTGCATTACGAGCAGATTATATTCATTATGTCGAATGTCGTCCATCTGAGCGTACTATTGGCAAAACTGTAAAAAAAATTCGAAGAGACTGGCTTTGCTTCAGATGTCTTAAGGTCCATCCATCATTGAGATATACGCTCTACTGAAAATATGGCTGCCGTTAGTGAAAGTGTTGAAAAAGATTGAAATCGATCGATTTCATGGTGACTACAGCATTTGGGCTTGTCTCACGGCATTTAGATTTGCATCTAAACCCTTATAAAATCCAACTCACTCAAGAATTTAAGCCAGCTATGGGGGAAGTGAAAATCCACATGCAACTGTCGAAAGACCATTGCATCCACAAAAAGTCACTGTAGGGTGTGCAATTTGATCTGGTGGTGTCATTGGTCCATATTTCTTCGAAAATGAGAAAGATGTAACCGTCACCATCAATTCTCATCACAACATGGGAATGATGTTATATTTCATTCATAATGGCAAAATTTTATCGAAATCTAAATCATATATGTGTTTTATTTAAATGTACTTTCGGATAACTCTGTACATATGTAGTGATATTTGAATCTAAAAGAGGAGAAAAATTAAATTAAAATGGTCTCCGAACACCTTTAGGCATAGCATTTAGATCCACAATTCCAAGATAAATTATTAGAAGAACATATTTTAAGTCAATCCGGCTTGTCCAGGCTTAAATAATCTAATAATCTTTGTCATGAATTTCAAGATTTTGAATAGAAAGGTGTTAACTTCATAAAAAATTAAAAACTTATTCTATAAATTCTTTCGGGAAAAAAAAGGAAAAAAAAAAACTTAAAATAAAGACAGTTGACATTTGTCTGTATAAAACTATTTAAAATCCGTTCGCTTTTTTTCAAACAAATTTTCTATCTGAGAGAGAAAGTAAAGGAAAGTGTCGAAAACGACTCAAACACCTCCATTCGTTACCGTTCCCAGTAGCTTAACCTCTCCACAGCCACAGTGCACCGTATTTTGACGAAAGATTTGGCTCTTCATGGTCCAATTAATACAAGAACTGAAGCAGGCCGACAACCGGTAGCGTAGCGCCGTACGTTCTCGGATTGGGTCCTGGAAAACATGTTGACATTGATTTCTGCACAAATTTCGACATAAGCAAAATTGCCGCATTTGGGGCACCGAAACTCCAAGAGTAATTCAGGAGATGCCAATAAACCCAAAACGAGTAACTGTTTGGTGCGGTTTATGGAGCGGAGGTGTCATAGGGCCGTATTTTTTCGAAACTGAGGCCGGAAAAGCCATTACGGTCAATGAAGCGCGCTAAAGAGACATGATAAACAATTTTTTGTGGCCGGAGCTCGAGGATATGAATAGGGACGACCTCTACTTTCAACAACCATCTACGCCAACCATCCCCAAAGAATTCAAACTCTGAAAGCGAACAGTGAAGATGCCATCACCGAGATAGAACCCCAATTTGTGAAAGAGTGATTACAAATTTCGAGAAAAGGATGAGGGTCAGTAAGCATAGCTGAGGCGGTCATTTGGAGGATATTGGGCCTTACTAATAACGAATCGTTAGTTGGGACTTAAAACAGGTGTCGACTTAGGTTGGGGTTAGGTTAGGTAAGAGTGGCTGTTGGAAATACTAACCCACTTAGGCCTATTGGCCCATTGTGATGCCACGTGGATCTATGATCTTCTTACTACTGAAACCAGTTTGAGCTTATGATAAAGCGTAGGAGACTGTTAACGTCTATTTTTTCTAGATCGTTTAGGTCGTTGTAGAAGAAAGCTCCTAGATGAAGCTTTCTTCTCTGGGAGAGAGCTGGGCATGTGCAGAGTAGGTGGAGGATTGTCTCCTCCTCTTCCTGGTCCATGCAGCTTCTACAGAAATCATTAGTAAAAGCGCCAAGCCTTCTTGCGTGCTTGTCTATGAGGCAATGTCCAGTAATGACACCTATTATGGCGCTGAGATGTTTCCTATCTAAAAGGATCAGACACTTAGGGCGACTCAGATCCAGCCTTGGCCAGATCTGTTTGGTCGCTAGACATGTTTGTCCAGCAGTCCACCTAAGGTCTGTTCTTTTATTGGCATCCAGCTTTAGTGTTAGTTTGCATGTAGCTATTGGTATACCTATACTACCTTTGTCCGGTAGGATAAATAGAGTGGTTCCAATTTTGGCGAGTTCATCGGCTCTGCAGTTCCCTGGAATGTCTCTGTGGCCCGGCACCCAACAAAGGTGAATGTTGAACTGCTCTGCCATCTCCATGAGAGATGATCGGCATTTAAGGGCGGTTTTAGAATATAATGAGACCGAGTCCAGGGACTTGATGGCGGCCTGATTATCCGAAAATATGCGGATATCCTTTGCAGATATCACGTTTTTCTTCGGCCAGGACAGGACAGAGCTTCTTTAATCGCTAAAATTTCCGCCTGGAACACGCTACAGTGATTTGGAAGACGGAAAGAGAGGCATAGATTTTGCTTATCTGAGAAAACACCGCCACCAACTCCGTTATCGGTTTTAGATCCATTTGTGTGGAGATGGATTGACTTGTCCTCCATGAAAGCATCTTCCTCCCAGAATGATCTAGAGGGGAAGCTAACATGGAAGTTTTTGTTAAACCAAAGTTCAGGTATGGTGTAATCGATGTTCTCTGTGAGGATTCCTAATGTACTAAGAATGTTGGCGTGGCCTAATGAATTATTTGTACATTGTTTCTTTAAGGCGAATAGCTGCAGTCGCAGCTACTTGCCTGCTAAAAATGTCGAGGGGTGTCAAGTGAAGCAGAATATCTAATGCCGCAGAGGGGGTAGACCGCAAGACTCCGCTTGTGCATAGACATTCTGTTCTTTGGACTCTGCTTAGTTTAATGCGGTTGACTACATTTTCCAAGGCCACCAGACAACCACCCCGTAAGTAAGTATCGGTCTTATGACCGAGATGTATAGCCAGTGGGTTATGCAAGGTTGAAGGCCCCATTTGTTCCCAATGGCTTTTTTGCAAGAGAATAAGGCTATTGTAGCTTTATTGACTCTTTCTTGAATGTTGGGTTTCCAGTTTAGTTTCCTGTCAAAAATGAGACCCAGATATTTTGCTGTATCGGAGAAAACTAAACTGGTACCGTTTATTGAAGGAGGGTCTATGATTGGAATTTTATATTTCCTAGAAAAGAGGACAAGCTCAGTCTTATGGGGGTTTATTCCCAATCCACAGCGATCTGCCCAGCGGGTTAATCTATTGAGATTTACTTGAAGGACTTCTTTAATGGTATTGACATGTTTTCCTGAGACGGCTATGGCAACGTCATCCGCATAGGCAATCACTCTGCTACCACCTGCTTCCAGGTATATCAGTAATTCGTTAACTACTAAGTTCCAGAGATGGGGAGAGAGGACACCGCAGGAAAGCAACCATTGTGTACTCCTTATATTGTAGGGATCGTTCGATGTAGCTAGTCAGAGAGTGCAAAGCCGTTTCCACCGACTTTCCTTTACAGTAGGCATGTTGAGCCGTAGACAGAAGTCTTGGATCAACTTTAGCTCAAATATGGATATCAATCAGGTGTCGACTTAAACATTAATACAGACTTAAATCTAAAGTGTACCAATAACACTGGTCAACAAAAAAAACATTTATTTTTTACTCGGGGATAAAATCGGGACTTTGTGAGAAAACGCTTTTTTGAATTTAAGAATTTAACCAAAAATATTGCCGAAAAATGTTATTTCTTGTAAAATTTTGTTGTTTTTTTGGAAGCATCTGCATTCCGTTTATAAGAACACCTCGGAGTCTCTCTTATAAGCGACCAGCAGTAATCTGCCAACATTGATGCCTCCCATTTTCCTTGGTACCGTTGCTCTATTGCAGCAATGTCTTGGTGGAATCTCTCGCCGTGCTCATCGCTTACATCACCCATATTTTCAGGAAAGAAATTGAGATGAGAATGCAAAAAATGAAGTTTTAGCGACATGTTGCATCCCATTTTATGATAAGCATCCAGCATTATCTTTACATCATCTGCATAACCTGGAGTCTTATTTTTACCTAGGAAGTTTTCTGCTACTTTTACAAATGAACACCAGGCCTGTTTTTGTAATGAATCCATAGTAGGAATGAAAGCTGGATCTTTTATAAGCCTTCTAATGTCTGGACCCACAAAAATACCTTTTTTAATTTTTGCTTCGCTTAGTGATGGGAACTTTTGTTTCAAAAAATTTAAACCAGGTTGGTCTTTCTTCATCGCCTTTACAAAGTTTTTTATAAGACTCAATTTGATATGTAATGGTGGTAGAATAACACGCTGTGGTTCGATCAATGCAGGATTCCTTATATTTTTTTCTCCACAAATAAAGTTTGTTCTTATGGGTCAATCTACTCTCACAAAGTGCTCCGATCGTGCTCTACTATCCCACTCACATAAAAAACAATAAAATTTGGTGTAACCTAGTTGTAGTCCAAGAAGTAGAGCAACAACTTTTAAATCAAAACATATCGACCAGTTATATTTTTTATATTAAATTTTTTACAATATAAATTTCATGACATCGTAGGTTTCTTTTAAATTCACACCATGCGCTAGAGGTATTGAAGGAAACTTATTACCATTATGAAGCAATACAGCTTTCAAACTAGCCTTTGATGCGTCGATGAATAGCCGCCATTCTTCGGTTTTGTGCTCATAACCTAGTAACAGCATTAAGCCATTAATATCATTACAATACACTAAGTTATCGGCTTTCGAAACATAAGGAACAAATTCACTTTGTCGCGTACGGTACTCTGTAATTTTTACCTCAGGTTTGAGCAGATTCCACTGATTTAACCTTGAGCTCAGTATTTCAGACTTTTGTTTTGACAAATCCAAGTCTCTGACGAGGTCATTAAGCTCAATCTGACTGATGAGATGTGGTGCATCAGAAGATGTAGGGAGCTCAAATTCGGGATCATCCATGATTTCTTCTGAACAATATGACGAATTTATTTCTGTGTCCGAAAGGCGTCCGGAAGGTGGCTTTGGAACTGGCAGAATTTCTGTATGAGGTGCTGGTCTTGTTACAGAAGAGACATCTGCATATTTTATGGAATGCTTTGATCTTCGAGAAAATCCCTTCACATTGGTGCAACAAAAGTAACAATCTGTTTGACCCTGGGGCTCTCTCCATATCATAGGCATTCCAAAAGGCATTGTAGAAAATGACCCGTTAAACCAACCAGTTAGCTTTCGGTGACACCTAAGGCAGCAAATGTGTGGTGCCCAGAGTTTATCCTGATGGTTTATTTTAAATTTAAAATAAAAAAAGTAACACTTTTCAATAAATGGTGTTATTTTCTTTTTTTGGAAACTTGGTGTAAATTCTCCACAAATATAGCAGAATAAATCTGGACAATTAACACAAGATCGTGGCATTTTATCACTTTAATGCACTTCTAATATTCTTCTTACGCAAATTAGTCTATTTTTTTTAAATTAGTAACAGAAAAACCAATTTAAACGATGTGAAATTCTATTAGAACTGACCTCGTTCGATAAAGATGTAAAAGTGTGTGCCGTTAGGTTGCTGTACGTGACCTGAGCAAAATATTATTTTTCCCGTTATATACAGGTCGAGTACTATAAGAAACACTATTCAGTATGTCCGAATATTTTTCATTGTTGCCCAGTGTAATTATTTAATAGGCAGCTTTTACTTAAACTTCACTCTTTCAAAAACTACTACATTTTCATTGCATATACTACATAACATTGGTTTGACGTTTGTATTAATTTAGAATGATTTGCATTTCCGATGAGGAAATGTGTAATATATGGATAACCAATTAATTACGAAATCAGTTCTTTCGCGAAGTGTAAAATTAACTAGCAAATATTTGATCTCTTTTGCCCAATTGATGCAGCACGGACATTATTTACATACATACCTCATAGATGTGTACATCAGCAAACGCCAATACTCCTGGCACTCGAAAGTCGAAGTCAACAAAATCAGCTGAGATTGTTTTCTTCGCTTGTGCATATTAAAATGTGATGTCAATATACTGAAGTTAATACTCTTTGTTGGCTCCGTTTTTCCTAAATGGAAATTGCATTCGATAAGTGTTCTTTTTCAAACTCTAATGCAACATTATTTTCATCAATCAATAACTTTGTATAACGAAATATGTAGTAATTAAGGGGACATTGCTGTGTAAATCCTAAAATTTTGAATAATTTTTATTGCTTTAAAATGTTCTAAAGGTATGTAGAATTAATACATTTTCCGAGTTATCAAGAGGTGATAGAGAAAGGTAGCAACGTACAGGTAGGCCATAAAATAAATGTTTAGCATTTAAGAAACATATACATATATCAGTGTATACAAAGGTGTATACTGATATATGTATATGATTGTGTATAATGGCTATATGTGTTTATGTGTGTATTGTGCATTTAGGTAAGGTAGGCTAAGGTTTATTTTAAGTTAGATACTAAGTTTTTATAAAAAATAAAAAAATGTCCATACGAGGGGCGTTCAACATATTCTCGGGATCGGTGTGAAGCTGTGGTTGTATATATAAATTGACTTATTTATCAAGTAATACTATAATTTTAGTGCATTCATGTAAAATTTCATATAAATGTGAATATTAATTCGCGTTTTATCTCTAGTTAAACAGAATCATAATGGCAACTGAGACGATGATGGTGAAAATTGAGCATCGCGCTGTAATTAAATTTCTCACTAAGCAAGGAAAAAGTCAAAAAACTATTCATGAAGAGATGGTGGCTGTTTACCAGGGTTCCGCACCTTCATTATCAACTGTGCAAAAGTGGTCAAGTGAGTTCAAGAGAGAGCATTGAAGACGACCCCCGCTCCGGCTTGTACGGGAGAAAGCATCAAAGAAGTCGAAAAACTTGTTCTTGAGGATGCCCGAATAAAGGTGAAAATGATGGCAGAGATCACCAAGCTTTCAATTGGTACCATTCACACCATTCTTCATGACCATCTTAACTTTTCAAAGGTCAGTGCAAGGTGGGTGCCACGAATGCTCACAGCGCCTCAGAAAAAAGTGAGAATCGCATGCTGTAGAGAGCTTTTGGAGATGTGTAGTGAGAACGCGGACGGTGTTATGGATCGAATTGTTACTGGGGACGAAACATGGGTCCACCACTATGACCCTGAAAGCAAACAAGAGTCCATGCAGTGGCATAAAAAAGGAACAGACCCCCCGAAGAAGTTCAAAGTCACTCCGTCTGCCGGGAAGCTCATTGCCACAGTTTTTTGGGACTCAAAGGGAATCTTGCTTATTGAGTACAAAAAAAAGAAGGTGAAACCATCAACGCCACATCCTTCGCTTCCACTTTGCATAATTTGCGGGAGGATATTAAAAAGAAAAGACGGGGTAAACTCGCGAGTTTCCAAGGCTGCTGCGCGAGATTGTGGTTTCGAAGAAATCCAACACCCACCCTATAGTCCAGACCTTGCCCCTAGTGATTATTTCCTGTTTCCGGATTTGAAAAAATGTCTTCGTGGAAAAAGATTTTCGGATGATGAAGAACTCAAGTCGGCAATAAATGGGTATTTTGCAGAGAAAGAGGAAATTTATTTTTTTGAGGGTTTAAAAAAGCTTATCTCAAGATGTAACAAATGCATTGATGTTAGGGGAGATTATATTGAAAAATAAAAACAATTTAAATTGAAGTCGCATTTTCCTTCATATCGATACCGAGAATATATTGAATGCCCCTCGTATAGAAGTTTTTTTTTTCGTAGTTTTTTCTTAGAAAATAAGTATTCCTAAATAAAATGTAAATGAAGTCGAAAGACATAGATATAAGTATTCAGACTAGCTTAGAGTGCCTGTGTGATTGTTAAGTAATTGTAAGCTAGCTTTTAAGCATTTTTTGTTAGAACGTAAGAGTTAGTGTTAAGAAAATAAAATGCATTTAAAACTGAAAAATGAAAGAAATGTTTTTATGGCATCCAACAGACCTAGGGAAATATAGAAACAGATGCGAATACTAATACGATTTTGAAAAAAACTGTTTAACGCTGATAGTGATGTATGTAGTATACATAAATTTTAAAATATTTTTCTCGAAACAACGTTTTTTGAATCTTAGCACACGATAATTAGAAAACGAATGGATAAAATATGTATATGAAAAGCTTCTTTTAATTTGTCTGTCAATCTACAAAATTTTAAATGTTTTGATCAGAAATGTGCGTTTTTTAATGTTTAAATAACGACATTTTTACGAAAAAATCGTACTTTCGTTTTTAAACTTTCCATTAACTATTTATTATTTCTTATAATTTCTTGCACATGTTCGAGGTTTAGCTAGGAATTATACTTGTTATAAACATTTTTTTTCATTGTCCTGTATTCAAAAATAAAAACTGAGAGTGTACGCAAATTAGATGCTTTATTCTTTGCATTTTAGTTTATTGCTTCAATAAAACATTTACGAAAAACACATTTTAACCAGTTTTTACTGCAATATATTCCAATACATTATAATGAAGATAAAGGAATTTCAAATTCATGAAAGTTAAATAACACTTATGCAATTTCAACTAAATTCAATTAGCAGTTTACACTTAATTTTAGTATTTTAGTTACCAAATCAAATCCTTTTCAGTATTTTTATTAGTATTAAATTAGTACATTGGCATCACTCTGTTCTTTAATGTCATCTTTAAGAACTTAGACATGACTTTCTCTACACTAAAATTTAACTCCTTACTAACACTAAAGTCGACTATTAAATTCGTTATTGGTACAAACATTTTGGAAAATGTGGAGATTATGCTTAAGCTGTATAATTAATTTGGTTGTTAGTAAGGCCCACTGTATTCTATCCCCGTGTATCTACTTTATAACGCAATTATACTTTATAACGCAATTATACTTTATAACGCAATAAAGGATTCAGAGATTGTTGAAACACCCTTTACAACAACTACGACGAAGATAGCTAAGTTACATTATGCTCACAATAATAATTTCCCTGAAAGGCGACCAAAAAAATATGCCTAACTATAAAAAGCGTGAGAAAAATTTAAATGTACACTATATGAACTCAAATCATTTTTATTAAAAACGTAAAATACTTAAATTTGTGTTTACATGTGTCCAATGTCGTTTTCGTTTGGGCTGTCAGAAGGCTTTTTTTGTGTACTCCGATTTTTGTTTAATTGGAACACTAACACTTCTTCGGACTTTTATATTTTAAATATATTTGCTTCCGAATCAATTTGAACACTCAGAATAATAAATTGGCTAAACACAGCCGATTACACGTAACCAGAAATCTAGTTTGACACACTATACTATTTGACGTTTATAGATTTTGACATAAAACCGAGGAGAGAAATTTTGATTCTCAAATGAAAACGAAAAGCGAGATTTTGGTTCTGAAAAAATGAGGGGAAATAGTTTTACATAACTTTTCTTCTTTGGAACGCGGAAAAAAGCCCAACCGAAAACGACACAAAGCTTAAAAACTTCCAAATTGTAATTAATTTTGGAATTCAACCACCTACAGATAAGTCATTGTCTTTGTAAGTAATACGGACAATTATAACGTTTTAAAAGAAAATAATTAATAAATAAATACCGCGCATTGTCTACGAGCGTTCCCGAATAAGCAGTGAGGCTACCCTTTTTTCATTCGAAGGATCCTTTTATTTACAAACATAGTGTATATAGAAACTATTGTAATGAAGTGCTTAGTAAATAAGTCTTTTTCCATGTTTAAATGTAACCATTTGTCGAATTGTTCATCTCCTGGGTTTGTTTAATATGGGATCTTTTATTATATTCTGTGATCGCTTTTGATAAATAACGCTTTGTTCTCCTTTGTAGAAACGTCTACTTTATGTCTTCCGTCGTTTGTACTCGGTTGCTTTTCGCTCACGATACTCACTCTTAAGTTTTCATTCTCTAATCGGTATGATTTTTATATATTTACAATTCATTTGACAGACCTAAACTATTTAAACCCCCCCTTTTTTTGCATTCTTATTGGAATTCAGTTATTGATTTTTACAAGCTAAACAAAAAAAAAACGCTTAAAAACTAGCTTAATGAACTTAATTTATCTTATTTTTACCTACTAGTCCTAAGCTAAACCTAATACTTAAAAACTATGCCTTTCGACGTAACCTAACTGATATAATTTTTTTTGTTCATTATTTTATGTACGAGCTAACTTGTTTACTCGATTTAATAAAAACTAAGTAAAAGGACATTTTAGTTATATTATAGATTAGATTAGATTAGTTAGATATTTATTTGGTAATCATCAAATGCAATAACACACAATAGTTTATAAAACAAAAAATCAAAAAAGCTTAGCTTTACTGCCGTCTGCCTAGTTGACTAAACATAATTTTTTTCGCATATAATACTTTGAAAATTTAATATTTGATAAAAACAAATGCGATAATTACTTTATATTGATAAATACAAAACTTAATAAAATAGGATTCTTGAAATTTAAAAACGTTCGCTAATTATACGGTCCCTATAGGTTAATGCCAGATTGTATTATTGGTATAGTTTCTTCTCTTTCACTCAAGTTACACAAAGAGCACAAGATGGGTAAACCTTCTCTGTGAGGAATAAAGTTTAGGTGTATCAGCTCTCCCCGACCATCATTGCTATTTCATCGACGCTATTTTCATTTCGAAAATAATTCCTTTCTTCCAAATTGTGGTTAAGTTGGGAATATATTGCTCTGTGGAGCGATTCGTTGGCGATGCTCAGAAATCTCTCTCTGCACTTCAAATCCACTGATGAAATAAGCTAATATAGTAAAGTCTTCCAGCGAACACAGTCGAAACTATCTAGACTTAAATCCATTCAGCATACCAGCTCGATTCATGTATGACTTGGAGGGCCGCTATCTTCGGAAGCCGATGATTTTTCATCTTCATAATCTTAAGCACGTAATCAATTTGCATTTTAAGGGTGCGAATAAAGAGAGGTGACAATCCAGTTTCTAGCATTATCATATAATTCGGCATATTTGGTTGTAGTCGAAATATTCGATTTATGTAGTAGGATGAGCTTCTCTACATTTTCATATTCTTTCAGTTCCCATATTTGTGCTGCGTAAAATAAAATTGATTCCGATACCGCCTCAAAAACCCAGAATTTGCTACTGTGTGCAATACTTTTATTACAAAAGCATCTACTCCACGATGCACTGATTGCGCTCTTAGCTTTTGTCAGCTTCTCCTTCAGATACTTCTCCATACTTAAACTTTTTCTGTATAAACTCCGAGATATTTAAATTCCTTAACAATTTCTCCGTCCTCACCATTAAAATAACATTTTCGTTTATCTCCCCCGTTCTTAAAAATCATAATTTTTGATATCTCCAAATTCACTACCAGATTCCAAAGCTCACAATATTGAGAAAGCCGGTTGATCATTAGCCGAATCAGAAGAAAACCCCAAGAGCACGATGTCGTCTGCGAATAGCATTGCTTTGATTATATGACCCGCGTAGTAGTCTGCGAATAGCATTGCTTTGATTATATGACCCGCGTAGTCGATGCCTCACGGTAAACAGCTTGCGAGATCATAAATGAACAAAGAAAACAAGTTTGGACTTATAGTACAACCTTGTCTGACGCTTGATTCAGTTTTAAACCATCTTGGTGGCCGTGGCTCAAGTGGTAGTGTATTGACTTCCCATTCGGACGGTTCGGGGTTCAACACCAGCCGTGACCGAAAAATATTTTTTTCAACTGAAATCTGGTGAGGTGAATGGTTGCCTAAATACAAGATCAAATCAATTTACACTAATAATTTAGTCTTCCCATTAAATGTTGGATGTCACCCATGGAGCGAAATAACCACCGAGCCCAAATATCTTTCTCTCTATCCAATTTTCCGAAAAACTTAACACGTGCTTCGGCATTTTAAGAGTAGTCATACCCTCTGGAGTTTTAAGTTCTTAAAGAAAAAAAAACCTCTTCCCCGTTCCAAACTGCCGCCATTGTGTCAATATATAAGTTTTGCGTGTTCTCTGCCAAATTTTATTGACATACTAATGTTATAGAGCTTGTCTATCAACCGCATCAAATGCTGACTTGAAGTCCACGAAAAAGAATAGTTATATTATATAAAACTTAGAACTAGTATTATTTTATAAATACTGAACCTACTTAAATTATCTTAAGCTGCGTTACGTAATTAAATACGTACTTTTTTTTTTTGTGTTGCCCATCTCTCTTTTTTTTTTTTTTTAATATCTTAATTCTACCTTAACCTACTTAAACTATGTAAGCCGGCCATGGTTTAAAAATTAAACATACCGACTTTGCGTCCTAATGACGTAACATCGAATTTGAAGGAAACGACGTTCACTAAGCCACTAAAATTCATGGTGCTGCTGAACAAATCCCTCAAATCACGACTCCCTACCGCTCTACTAAACTGGAGACGCTCCCTATCTGCAGCTGTTCGAGTAACGTGGAAGATTAACGGTACCGCTAATTTGTCCTGGATCAGCCCTTTATTATCAAAATAGAGGAACGCCTCTGGCGGAATGAAGCCTTAAAACGCACACTCTCGTGATATAGATAGTTAGGGTAATAAGCCCCGGAGACCAGGTTGTTCGCCGACGCCATTGCCCTAACCATGTGTCTTCGAGTCAGCTTAATGACGAAATTCTCTGCTCTTATTAAGTTCGCCCTGTTGTACAAGACCTAGTTAGGATAATATTTTATGTACTCCGATTCTGGTGTTCTGTATAAGCGAAAGACAAGTCCTAAGACAGTTTCTCTGAAACACCCGAATCTTTTCCATTAAACTTGCTCTCATGTTGAACCACACGGGACATCCAAATACAAGCATAGGCCGATAAGAGCGATGTAGCAGATTACCTTCACCCTCGTATCGAGATGGCGGCTATAAAACAGTCTCTTTGTAAGGGTAGAAGCACATTTTGCTCTGACCAGAGAAACATCTGCGAGTATATGTTTATTAAAATACAGATATTCATCTAGCCAAATCCCAAGGTATCTGACTACATTTCGACAAGCAAGTGACTACCCGTGTTGTCAAACGAATAATTTCCGACTTCTGAAAGTTAATCTTCAACTTGCAGTCATCACAATATCGCTTAATCATATCGAAGTTACGTAGCAAGAGAGTATTAATGACCTCAATCTTTTTCCTTGATCTGTACGCGATCAAGTCGTCTGTGTACGCTATGGCATGGTGAAGCGGGCTCAGTAGATCGCTTGTGTAGATTTTGAATAGAATCGGTGAATTGACCGCACCTTGTTGCATACCGTTTTTAATGTCAAATATTCCTATTCTTCACGATGAACTATCTACTGTAGAGCATATCAAAAAGGATGTATAGTAGTGGTTTACTTATGCCTAGCCTATTCAGCTTGGAGAATAGTCCCTCTAACCATACGGTGTCGAAAGCCTTCTCCAAGTCAATCAGACAGGCACCGTGCATTGTTTCTTACAGTTCCACTGGATATCAGATAACAGTTTGGACGTGGCATGTGAGATATCATATCCCGCCTTAAAACCGAATTGAATTATCCGGAACTATATTTTTGTCCTCAACTAAGTGGTTGAGGACTCTATTAATTACCTTTTCAAATACCTTGCTGATATTCGGATGGAGACTATCGACTAAAGATTCGCCGGATTGGAAGTGTCTTTATTCATTTTGGGAATTGAATGCACCACTGCTGTCTTCCAATGCGTTGGATAATAGGCATTATTCAAAGCATTATTGAACAGGGTGATGTAAATTCCACCGCTTCTAGTTTAAGACGTAGTAGCAAAATGTTAGGTTTGCCATCGGTTCCCGCTGATTTCCTCAGTGATTCGAAGATAGTTTGGAGCTCTTCCTTCGAAATGAACGGAGGTAGTTCCCTCTCATCAGCGATGACATTATTTGCCATATTTTCGTCATTGCACTCAGTGAATCCTGAGTTTTCGAATCACCAATGTTCTATATCTTTTCGAGGGTAGGAATTTTGCAAAAGGACCTGATTTTCCAGGTCGTGCTTGGGGCCAATGACAACATTTGCCTTGTAAACTTCCTGGAAAATCTCTCCTACGGCCTTTACCCTCTTCTGCGGATATTCGATCACAAAAAAATGTTAGCACTGGGCGATTTTAAGACACGGAAGAACGTTTTGATCTTTCCTCCGAAATATTTTATTTATTTGCGGGAACATATTCGGGTTGCTGGTATTTACAGCCCAGATATTGTTGTTCTAGGATACACTTACAGATGCTCTGTAATTTTCTTTTATCAATATTTGGAGATTTTTAATCGACGACTTCAGTGTCATGACCTCCGTGTAATGTCTGTCAGTAAACTTTTTGTACAAAGTTTTTAGTTTCGACAGAAGTCTACTTTTGTGTTGGTGCAGTGCGTCAATCGTTGCGTTGCAGAATGTGTCGTCTTTGTGTATGATTTTTTATCGAGGTATCCTGGGTACCTGGACAGTACAGTGTTCGTTTTATGGCTTCGTCCATTTGTTTAAGGTATCTGTCAATCTCCTCGTTTGACAGATTCCTGTTGGACGGTGAGCAGAGCGAGTTCGAGGCGAGTGCTCTCGTCAATGTTCTAGAGAAGTGTGTCCAACGTGCCCTACTATAATTATATAGGAATACCGTCACAACAAACTCTTCCAATTCCGCAACTTCGTTGGGAACAGTTATTTCGGTACTGAGACCGCAATGTTTATGATATGTTGGTTCGAGCCTGTCAGTTGTGTGTGTGTGTTGAAAAACAGGAGATCCCGATCCCGACGGATTATCCGTCGCTTTTAAACCGAGTCGGTGTAATACTGTGCTGACCCCACCAATTGAGTAGTAGGGAACCTACTGTTGTATTATTTCCCCAATTTCTATGTTTGGCGTTAAAATATCCGCCGATTATGAAGTAATTTTTCTCCAATTTCAATCTAGGAATCCAAAAAGTGCATAGGCAGAAACCATGTACAACCTCTTTCCACTTAGGATGCGGACGTACACGATGCATGCCTCTAGCACCTGGAATCTGCGAACTACAGGGCTGTACACTCTTTTAAATCGCAAACCTTTTCTAATGAAGATCGCAACACCACCCCCTTGTATTGCACCTTACTATTTATATCTTTTGTGTTTTTTGGTTAGCTTATTGAAACCAAAAGCACATCAGGAACTTGGTCTTTGAGCAACTTAAATAATGCGGCTCTTCGTTCGACCCTTATCAGTGAATTTACATTCAACGCAAGAACATTAAAGGTTCGGTCCGCCATATTCGTACCCATTACTAGTGGAAGTGCGTTAGGCAGCCTGTTCCGATATCTGACGTTGAAGCTGAGCCATCTGCCATTGGATAGAGAGCAAGATGGCTAGTATTTCAGATGCAACGTCCTGTGCTCTAGGCGCTGAGGCTTGAGAAGCTAACTTTGCTTGTTGTACCGTACTACCTCTACCTGCCGCCATTTGGGTGTGGGTAATTTGAGGAGTGACAGCCGGCCCTTAAATATGTACGGGTGGACCTTTTGCTGCCGGGCCAGGTTTACTCTATGTATTAGAACGGCAATCCCGGTAGTTTTTTTTTTATAATTTGCGCGCGTTCAAGGGATTTAAGTACCCTTGAAATGTTTGGACACAGTGCGGGCGAAGGAAAATCAGCGAGGGTGGAAAGAGAGGTACCGGTGAGCGCTGGTTTTAAATGTTTGAAGGTTATAATGACTAGGAAATAGAGAGCTTGGGAGGGCATTCCACAAGCGAGTACGTCCGAAAACCGGCTTGAGGGTATACTAATGAGCATTCATAGCGAGACGGGCGTTACGGTTAAAAGTTTAAAGGGGCGGAATGCAACTGGCGATTTCTATGGAGCACTGGTGGTGGAAATAGCGATGAAGCAGAGTGAGACACAAGATATTACGTCGGTGTTCGAGGGTGTCCATTGTTTGAGTGATATTAGTATCACCTATGAGTTTTATCGCACGGGTTTGAATTATATCTAGCAGGTGCTGCAAAGATATGTTGGGAGCACCTGACCGGATGTGGGCATTGTACTCCAATTTCGGGCGGATAAATGCTTAATATATTGAAGCCGGATCAGAGGAGGTGAAGTATTTCTTACATCGCTTGAGGAAACCTAGACATTTCGCAGCATTTTTCACAACATCGAATATGTTGTCATTCCAACGTAAGTTGTCACTGACACACATACCGAGAATGGAGAGTTTATCGGTTTCGACAATGTAAGTGCCATTCATGGATAATGCCTTGGTGTTTAAATTTCGCTGGAACAATTCCCCTCTCAGATCATTCTGATCTGAAGCTACCTGGCTACGAACTAGTGCCATTATTCTTCACTCACCGTGGTGTCGCCATTTACGTGCGTAGTGATTACCAAGCTCCACCACAATGTGATCCATGTTCCAAACCGGAATTCAAATTCATGTGGTTAAAATTCCATCTCCGTAAGCAAATTATCCACTACTGTCTCAAACTGGACAGCAATTCGACTTTTAACGAGTTTGATGCGCTGTCTGACTCCATTCAAAGAATTGTATCCCTGTATCCTCATACTGAAATCGTTATTACGGGCAATTTCAATATACACAATTCTGGGTGGCTTCGACATTCTGGACAGGCAACACCCCAAGAACGGTGTGTTGAGATCTTCGCTGCGGAAAACAACTTAACGCAGCTTGTAAATGAGGCCACGCGAATACCAGACGTTGTTAGTCATACCGCCAACGCCCTGGACTTGTTTTTAACTTCTCACCATGATAAGTACACCGTTGATGTGCTCTCCCCTTTAGGCTCGTAGGACTATTGTGTCATATCACCTAATTTCTCGTACACCGCACAGTTAGAGAAAAAATTCCTAAAAGAACCGTATGGCAATACGAGAAAGCCAATTGGAATGGCCTTATCAGCATCTTTAGGAATTTTAACTGGTCGTTATGTTTCTTCGATAAAGACGTGGATGCCGCTGTTGATATGATTACAAACCAAAAGAAAAGGCATGGTACGACTTGAGCTGTAAAGAGGCTGTCAGAGTTAGAGAAATGTTTTTTCGGTCCTTCAAAATCAATCCGACAGAGGAAAACCGGAAAAAGTTCAAACGAGCCAGAAATGACTACATCGCCTTTCTTAAGCGTGTGAAATTTCAATACGACCAAAAACTGAGGCAAAAAATACTACAATGTTCCAAAGGCAGTAAACATTTTTAGTCGCTCGTCAATAACATTAGAAATTCTACCTGATCCTCCATCCCAACGCTCATTTACAACGATATTCCTGCTGTCAGCCCTTTGGACAAGGCCAATCTGTTTGCTGCACACTTTGCGGCCAACTCAACACTCCCAGATTGTGCTTTGTCTCCGCCTACATTTGAGTGCGTCGAATCCTCAAAGGGACGAATCCACTTTCGCACTCGTGTAGTAGCAAGAGTACTTAAAGATCTTAATATACATAAATCCGCTGTTCCAGATGGTACATCTCCCCTTCTTCTGAAGAGGTGTTCTTCCTCGCTGGCAAAACCACTGCGTAAGCTTTTTCATCAATCCTACTCTTTAGGACTCTTTCCGAGCAGATGGAAAACAGCGTTGGTCCAGCCCGTCCCTAAAAAAGGCGAATTTTCTTCCCTCTCCTCCATTTTCTTCCCTCTCCTCAGACCCATTGCATTTACGTCCGTTCTTTCCAAGATCATGGAAACGCTGATAAACCGTCAGCTAATAAAATATCTCGAAACGCGGAAACTTCTTAATGACCGGCAGTATGGTTTTCGTAGCAACAGGTCCACTGGTGATTTGATGGCATGTCTTACCGAAAAGTGGAACCAAAGCGTACATCAATCTGGCGAAAGTAAGACAGTTGCACTTGATATTTCCAAGGCATTTGACAGAGTTTGGCATCAAGATCTTTTGTCGAAAATGCGTGCATTTGGGATCGACGACTATCTTCTTCAATGGATTAGAAATTACCTTTCAGAACGTTGAATTCAAGTTCTCTTGGATGGTTTCAAGTCTAATATTCACAAAATAAATACTGGTAGCCCAGGGCTCCATTCTGTCCCGGACACTCTTTTTAATTTTCAATAACGATCTCTTGTCTGCTACTTCTAATCCAATATATTCCTTTGCTGACGATAGTACTCTTTGCTTTTCATATTCGTTCCCTGACTCACGTCCCTGCCCTTCGGCTGTAGAATGGGAACGCCAGCGTATGTTAAGCTCATTAAATTCTGATATTAACAGCATAAATAATTGGGGAACTACTAACAGAGTAGAATTTCATGCTTCCAAAAACAATGATGTCTGCTGTCATTAAAGCGAAATTTAAATACCGAGTCATTATCCATGATTGGCACTTACATCATCGAAACCGAAGAACTTTCCATTCTCAGTATGTGCGTCAATGACAACTTACGTTGGAATGACAACATATTCGCCAAAAACGCTGCGAAATGTCTAGGTTTCCTCAAGCGATGTAAGTAATATTTCACCTCCTCTGATCTGGCCTCAATATATTTGGCATTTATCCGCCCGAAAAAGGAGTACAATGCCCACATCTGGTCGGGTGCACCCAAAACATCAGTGCACCTGCTAGATGGGACTCAAAACCATGCGATAAAACTCATAGGTGATACTAATATCACTCAGACAGTGGACACCCTCGAACACCGACGTAGTGTCTCACTCTGTTTTATCGCTATATCTACCACCTGTGCTCTATTGAACCGCCTCTTCAAACTTTTAACCGTAACACTCGTCTTGCCATTAATGCTCATCAAGCCTCAAGCCCACTTCGGACGTATTCTAAAATATCGTGATTCCTCCCTAAGTCGTACAACTCGCTTATGGAATGCCCTGCCTAGCTTTTTGTTTTCTATTCATTATAACCTTCAAACATTTAAAACCAACGTTCATCGGTACCTCTCTTTCTGTCCTCCTTAATTTCCCTTCGCTCGCCCTGTGTGCAAACATTTTAAGGGTACATAAATCCCTTGAGCGTGCGCAAATTACGATATTGTGATAACCACTTAAATGTGAGCAGCGACATCTAGATTTACAGAGCAGAAGATGTCGATACTCGGAGACCAGAAGATTTCGATACTTGAATAACAAAGTCTCGACCATAGATGACTGGAAATCGTATGGGACGCTGGATGGTGAAGATTGTTCTCGAAGTATGTCATTCGAGTATAAATACCAGCGTCCCCAAGGTATGCAAATCAGTTCTAAATCGAAATTTGAAGTGTTACTCGTAATTAGGAGAAGTGATTAAGTGGTTTAAGTAAACGATAAGAAAAGTATAAGCGGTTGAGAAATTTGATTGTACTGAGAGAAACAATTAAATAGTGAATTGTAACTGTACTGAATAAAGCGATTTCTATTGAAAAGAATAAGTTCTATCATTTGTACCCACACAAACATTTTACATTGGTGTCAGAAGTGGGATAGGACTTATTGTGTAAAACCAAAGAAAAAAAAAAAAACCGTGTTTTCTGACTATTTGAAAAAGCTAGAATGGGTCGAAAACTATTGCAGTTGACCCTAGTCCAACTCAAATCCGAGTTGAACAAGAGAAGCCTCAGTGCCAGTGGAGGAAAAAGTGTCCTGGTGCTCCGACTTCAGGAGGCTTTGAACAACGAGGGACATGATCCTGATGCATACTCCTTTGATGTTGACGAGGATGAACAGACAAGTACCGGTAGTGATATAGCTGCGATGATGCAACTCCTCTTGTTAAAAATGGACGAACAGAAGAACAGACAGTCTCGAACAAAAGCTGGATGAACAAAAGAAAAATCTAGACGAGCAGAAGAGCAGCATTGAACAAAAATTCGACGAACAAAAGAATAGTCTACAACAAAAACTGGAAGGACAAAATAACGTTCTACACCAAAAGTTCGAAGAAATCGATAACAAATTTGAAAGAATAGAGAAGAATGTTGGTGAAAAATTCGAACAAATGGACAGCAAAGTTGAGCTACTGGCAAAAGAGATCGACACAGTGCGAAAACAGAAACTGCGAGAATGTTCTTTAAGCGGTCCAAGGAGAAAGCAGTTAAAGCCTCCCTCATTCGATGGCCAGGCTTCATGGTCTACTTATAAGAAGCAGTTTGAAATGGCTGCCTGTGCAAACGACTGGGACAATGAGGAAAAGTGCTTTGCCCTAACAATGGCCTTGCACGGTCCTGCAGCAGAATTGTTGCAAACAGTAGACATCGAAAAGCATAAAGATTATGTGACTTTAGTACAGGCTATCGAGAAACGGTCCAATTGCAAAGCCGAACGCAGCAACGAGGAGAAACACTGCAGCAGCTCCAAGCAGACGTGAGTAGACTGGCACATCTATCATACCCCACCGTAGGACAGGAAATTATCGACGAAATGGCAAAAGATGCATTTATTAGGGGAATTGCAGATTCGAAGCTACAGTCAGCAGTAAGGATGGCCGGGAAAAGAACCCTTGCTGAAGCACTTGCCTTCGCTCTGGCGATGGAAGCATCTAATCAGGCTTCCAAAGGAATGCATTTCGTCAGGGAAATAGTATCTGGCGAATGCTCCTGCTCAAGACCAACTACTATGCAACGAAATATCCCGCGGGAGAGACGAAGGATGCGCTGCTGGAACTGCGATAAAGTAGGACATCTGCAAGGGCATTGTAAAAAACCGGTACGACGAGAAGGTTGCCTGCACTGGGGTTACAGGCAAATAGAAAGAAAAACCAGCAGAAACGGCTACCAAGAAACCGGTCAAATTTCCAGAAGCCATCAGTCAGGAAATGCTTACTTCGCGGGGCAGAAGTCTGTAGCAGGAGTCGACTCCAGGGTAATTATCCCAGTCTCACAGGTAAAACAATGCAATGAAAGCCTCCCAGCAGAAGTAGTCAGTGGTAAAGAAGCGAAAGAACAGGCAACTATCCAAACGATCAAGACTGAGCCAATAGAGGGTTGGAGTATAGACGAAATCCGTTCCTCCCAACAGGCAGACAATGACATCGAACCAATATTGGCCTGGAAGGAACACGAGGAAAGACCAAGTTGGCAGCAGATATCAGATCGGAGCCAAACTCTGAAGGCATACTGGGCACAGTGGGTCTCGCTTTTTGTGCAAGATGGATTGCTGAAGAGAAAATGGGAAAGTGCAGATGGGACAACATCTCGTATGCAGCTAATAGTGCCACGGTTCAGAGTCAGCCAAGTACTCCATGAAATACATGACGGAATCTCAGGAGGCCATTTGGGAATAAACAAGACGTTGGAAAAGGTAAGGGAACGTTTCTATTGGCTAAGCGCTAAACAAGATGTCGAGAATTGGTGCAAAAAGTGCATAAGGTGTGCGGCTACCAAGGGTCTAAAAGTAAAGCCACATGGACAAATGCAACAATACAATGTCGGAGCACCTTTCGAACGAATAATCATCGACATCGCTGAGCCGTTTCCCGAAACCTTTAATGGTAACCGATATACCCTCGTGGTCATGGATTACTTCAGTAAGTGACTGGAAGTGTTTGCCATCCCAAATCAAGAGGCTAAGACCGTAGCCGAACAGATAGTCAACAACTGGGTGAGATTTGGGGTCCCAATGGAGCTACACTCTGATCAAGGGCGAAACTTTGAATCAAAAGTCTTCTAGGAAATATGTCAATATTTGGGAATAAGAAAGACAAGGACAACGCCACTACACCCTCAATCTGATGGAATGGTCGAGCGATTCAATCGGACCTTGAATGAGCATCTATCTAAGGTTGTCAGCAACTGCCAGCGGGATTGGGATCGACACATACCCCTCCTTTTAATGGCCTACCGAAACGCGGTCCATAGCTCAACAGGGCACACACCATCCGAGATCTTATTTGGTCAAACAATTCGGTTGCCAAGTGAAGCAAAAATTCGGATCCTCACCGACGGAGCCCAAAGAGGTGAACGACTACGTGAATGACTTGCGCAGCAGGATTCATAAATTGCATGAAGACACCAGAGAAAGGATGAAGCTAGCAAGCAGCCGCATGAAGACTAGATACGATATCAAGGCGAAATCTTCCGGTTTCAACGAAGGAGATCTGGTTTGGCTGTATAATCCTCAGCGTAAGAAAGGCAATCACCAAAATTGCAACAGGACTGGGAAGGTCCATACAAGTTGAGAACCCGCATTAATGACGTTGTCTACCGGATCCAGCGTGGGGATCGAGGAAAATTGAAAGTGGTCCATTTGGATAGAATGTGTCATTTCAACGGGATGCTGAATGACGAAGTTGTTCGGGACGAACAATTGTAGGGAGGGAGCAATGTGATAACCACTTAAATGTGAGCAGCGACATCTAGATTTGCAGAGCAGAAGATGTCGATACTCGAAGACCAGAAGATTTCGATACTTCAATAACAAAGTCTCGACCATTGATGACTGGAGAGTGGAATCGAATTTTCTAGCAAACTGGAAATCGTATGGGACGTTGGATGGCGAGGATTGTTCTCGAAGTATGTCGTTCGAGTATAAATACCAGCATCCCCAAGGTATGCAAATCAGTTCTAAAGTGAAATTTGAAGTGTTATTTAGGAGAAGTGATTAAGTGGTTTAAGTAAAAGATAAGAAAAGTATAAGCGTTTGAGAAATTGGATTGTACTGAGAGAAACAATTAAATAGTGAATTGTAACTGTACTGAATAAAGTGATTTCTTTTGAAAAGGATACTCGTAAGTTCTATCATTTGTACCCACACAAACATTTTACAAAATAAAAGAAAAACGAAAGCACAATTTTGTCTGAAAATATATATAATACACTGCACATTTATTATTCATATATCAAATTTATAACATTGATGCGGCTAGCTTTTTAGCCGTATGTATGGAGTGTGTAGAGTATTATGAGAGCTGTTGAGTAGTACGCGTGTTTCTGATATTGGCGACAAGTTTTATTCTTTTTCGACCGAAATATATTTTTATTGTTTAAAAAGTTGCATAAGCTTACCGTGATTGTTTAAGTTTGTTTTCTCGGTAAAAGTTCTTTTCTTTTATTCTCAAAACATTAAAAGTGAAATTGCAAAAGTAGTTTCTTATATTTTTTTTTAAGCACACATGTCGCCTAACCCACCAAAGCGAATCGCAACCCGAACTAACTTTGAATTAGACTCGCCCGTAAGCTCCACTAACGCTAACAAAATGTGGACCGTAATGGATGATAAACTTCGCCAACAAAGTGAGTTTATTGTGTCTCTATTATCCAAAAAGGTGGAAGAGTCTGAGCATAAGATAAAAGAGGAATTCAGCCGCGAAATAAAAGATATTAAACATAGTATATGTGATATGAAGAATCGAGTAGAATCCTCGCCCTGCGATATTAAAACGGATGTTGATTCTTTGATCGCCGATGTAAACAATCTGAAAATGTCATTTTCTAATGTTAGTGCATTCAGTACTAATACTACAACATTGTTTGCTATTAAAAACGTAGAACTATCCAATGTAAATAAAAAAATTGATCACGCTGCTGACGAACTTAAGCAATTAAGTCACTCAATGAACTCCTATGAAAACCGTGTAATCACGAGTGATGCTTTCATGTTTGTCATTCCGTAGTTGCCTAATGAAAATCTTAATAATAATAATCTTAAAACATAATAAACAACTCTATTTAAATGATTTACTCCTGGCTATCGATAGATCTTCAACCTCCGCCCCGTCCTCTATAATCCATATATATACGTGAGAGTTTAACGCATCAGAATATATGTTTATTTCAACGTGCACTCGAATTAAAAAAAATGTAAACAACTTTTTTCTATTTACGCCGCAAGTGGAGTGGTTTTTGTCAAACGTCAATCCGAGGGAACAGCTGCGTTAGTTGACTGCATCGAGGGACTCGAAGACGTTGCCAGATCAGCAGTTTTTAATGATATTTAAATCTAAGATTTTCAAAATACTCTACAAAATACTCGTATTTATTATTATTACTATTATTTTTTTTCTTGATTTTCTTTCTCTTCATAATTTTTCATTATTTTCTTTCTTTTGAATTGCTTTATTCATTTTTTTTCTGCTTGCTGCTATAATAAAAATGATGAATAACTAATTATGCAGCGGTCGTGAGCAAAATGCAACTTTGACTTCGATGGTTAGAGTTCTGAGCAGTCAGTATATCGGCCTCCGGGTTTGCAGTCTAAACGCGCAACGTTTATTGCCGAAAATTGATGAGTTCCTCGATTTGTTTGTTGGATAGGATGTTAACGCAGTATGTGTTACTGAAACATGGGTTAGGGATGACTTAAGAGACAAGCTTGTCGCTTGGAGGGTTATCATCAACCCTTTCGCTCAAACAGAAAATATCGTGTTGGGGGGGGGAGTGCCAATATTTGTTAGAGATACAACTAAATGCAAAGCAAGGCTTTCATCTGATGATGGAAGTAGTATCGAGTATATGTTTGTTAATCTGGTGGGCAGTGAGGGTGGAGTACCTATTGGTGCAATTTATAGGCCAAATAGGGATATTAGCCTATCACCTTTGTTTACTCTTTTAGAGGAAATATCTTTGGGCTCCCCTAATATTATTTTATGTGGCGATTTTAACTGCAATCTTTAGGTCCGAATTCCCTCACTCAACACATGGAAACGTTTAACTTAAGCCCAGTCAACACTTCCGCTCCTATACACATTTTTGACGGTGGTGCAGCACTACTAGATTTATTTTTCGTTAGTGGTGTGAGCAAATTGGCCTTGTACGAGGAGCTCTCTGCTCCTGCTTTTTCAAAACATGATCTTATCTTTTTGACTTTGAAATTTAGCATTAATCGCCTGAGCAAACCTATCGAATATCGTTATTTACACAACATTGAACTCCTAGAAGAGCGCACAAGAAGTAGAAATTGGGATTACACGTATCATTTATTGTTGTCATCAAATGATCAATTGCAGTTTTTAACTGAAAACATAACTATCCTGTATAATACTCATGTGCTCTTAAGAAATAAGCTCATTAAACCGAGTAATATGCCATGGTTTACCCGACAGATCCGTTTATTAATTCAGCAACGTGATGAGGCCTATAATTCCTGGAAACGTTACCGGTTAAATGAGTCCAAACGAATACATTGTTCACTACGCAATAAAGTTGTTGGGGAAATACGTAAAGTCAAATCTTAAATGTACTCTAACCAGCTTAATAGTTCTTTAAGTGGGCGTCACTTGTGAAATAACTTACGCATCTTAGGCATCAGTAATCAAGGGCCGACCGAGTTAAAGATGTTGATGGTAATACTCTAAACCAAAAATTTGTTTCCGTGCCCTCGTAATACTATTGAGTATTACAGAAGCTTCCTTTTCGTTTGCGGATCAGTGGGACGATTCTAGTTTTGCTTTTCGAGCGGTAGATCATGCCTGTGTTGTGGAAGGTATGCTTTCTATAAAGTCAAATTCTGTGGGTCTGGACAAAATGCATCCCTCGTTTTTAAAAATTATTTTGCCCATTGTACCACACATAACCTATTTTTTCAATACAATTTTGACGACAGCCGAGTATCCAAAAAACACTAAATAGAAAGAATTTAGGCCCATTTCAATTTTGCCCTTTTTCTCAAAGGTGTTTGTTCTTCAAAAACAAATTAATGCTCACCCCAAAACAATCTGGATTTCGTGAAAAGCACAGTTGTATCACATCCTTGTTAAGTGTCACAGACGATATTAGGCAGGCGTTGGGCAGGGATGAAGTAACTTTTCTGGTATTGCTTGACTTCTCGAAGGCTTTTAACACAGTTAATCATGATATTATATGCAAAAAGCTTATTCAGCAATAGAACTTCTCAGCTGGTGACACAAAGTTACTTTATTCCTACCTAACTAATAGAAAGTGCAGGTTGGTGATAACTTACGACTTTCTCCCAAACGTTACCGGCGTCCCTCAAGGTTCCATACTAGGACCACTATCGTTTTCGATTTACATTAATGAGCTTCCATCTATAATCGAGAACTGCTCATCTCACATGCAGATGACGTGCAACTGTAGATAAGCTGCCCTCTCGGTCTTATTGAGAATGGCGTTTCTTGTGTAAATGAAGACTTAGAGAAGATATCACATTGGTCCCAGTTAAATGGCCTTATTTTAAACACAAAAAAGTCGAAATGTCTGGTAATATCAAGAAAAAGTATGGGTCTCTCTTATTTTCCTTCGATCGTGTTGAGCGACGCTCCGATCGAATATGTTGAAACTGCAAAAAATTTTGGGGTGATTTTCAATCAGTGTCTAACTTGGGATAACCACATTAATTCACTCGTCGGTAAAGTATATGGCGTACTGCGTACATCACAAGGCCACAGGGGTGGCCGTGGTGTAGTGGTAGTAGCAAACGCTTCTCACTCGGAGGGTCCAGGTTCGAATCCTGCCCATGGCAAAATCAGTTTTTCATTGTATAATTGGAACTCAGACAAAAAAATTCTGCGTGTGAAGGCATAACACTGACACGTAGATTTGGCTGTTATAAGAGTTTCAAGCAATGAAAAAAATACTGGGTATTATATCTCGAATCACTCTGAGTGAAGAAAAACTCTCCGTCCTATTCGGACTCCCACCCCTGGAGAGCAAACATAGAAACCAAACACACCTGAGTTTCAAACCACTACAAAAACAATTTTCCTTTCTCCTCCTTCTATCTTTCCGCCCGCGCCCTGGCAACAGTAAAAGGGTATCAACCCCTTAGGCGCGCGTAAATTATAAAAAAAATAAATAAATAAAATAAATGTTTAGCTAAAATTGTGTGATCGTGCGAAGGTCAAAATTTGTGAAAATGAAAACGAACAAAATTGCAATTTCAAATTATTTTTATTCTTTATTTGTCTGTAGCTGTAGAGTGCGATTACTTCTCGATGATGAGTTAAAATGGACTGTGTCGTCTGCTTCTTCGCCTAGGCCCTTTATATGCAAGTATATGGTATGGTATGCATGGCACTTGCTGCTAGTAATGTCGCCTTCATCTCCCAACTACCGCTACTTGGGGGCCACGATTGATATCAAAGTAAAATGTGTTAAGGGCACCACTAAGCAGCTTGTTGTCGAAACAATATTTCGCATATTGGGAGCGACCGATGTCGATGATGTTGATGTTGGCTTCTGTGCTAGTACGGAAAGCCCAATCTTCGTATAATTCGGCCACAACCACCGGGATGTTGATGTGTAAAGTGCATTGGCCGCAGGTGCATTTGGTGATGGTTGTGCCATTGACATTACTAATTGTGGTGCAAAAAAAAATAAAATAAAGGAAAACATAGGGTGATGTTTGAGTGTTTTGTAAAAAAAAAAAAACAAACAATGTTATTTAATTGCGGGTAGCAACATTCTGCCCGCCTTGAAAACTCCTGCTTTCAACACTTTAACCTTCTTTGCATGTCTCTTTTCAGGATCGAGTTCGAGTGGTATTGGACAAAACTTGAATATCGCGCGTTTGTAGATACCTGAGTCTGTTTTGACTTAGCCACGCGTATGTTTCCATGTCTCCTTGGTAGATTTCAATAATTCGTCCCATTGGCCATTTAAGAGGTGGTGTGTTATCTTCCTTCAAAAGAACTAGCTCGTTGATGTGGATATTAGGTTGCGAAGAATTCCATGGCTTCCGAGTTATTGAAGATAATCATGTGCCCATCGTCGCCAGAAATTTTGTTGGATCCACTGAAGGTATTGGTATCGTTTCAATGTGAGGCTCTGCAATACTGGTGAGCGGTGTTCCAACCAGAAAATGTCCTGGTGTGAGGGCTGTCAAGTCGTTAGGATTACTGTACATGGGAGTGAGAGGTCTGCTGATCACTGCTTCAATTTGGCAGCAAACTGTTGTCATCTTTTCAAATGATAGCACCGCTTGACCAACGATTCGTCGAAGATGGTATTTGGCAACCTCCATAGTCGCCTCCCAGTGGCCTCTAAATTTGGGGGAGTGTGGTGAAATAAAACTCCATTCAATACCATCTGGAACACATTCTTCACGAATGATCTCATTGTGCTGCTCTGACATGAATAATGTATGCAATTCTCTTAGCTCCCGGTTCGCTCCTGTCAAATTAGTAGCATTTTGTCAATAAATTAATGTGCACTTACCCTGCGCGCAATAAACCGTTTCAGGGCCAAAATGAAAGCTGATGATGAGAGCTCGGATACTAATTCCATGTGGACGGCCTTCGCGCTAAAATAAACGAAAATTGCCAAATAGGTTTTGTATGGTGCTCGTCCTCGGATGCGATGTGACATATATAGTCGTGCGCAGTAGTCGAGTCCTGTAATGTTTAAGGGTCGAGATGGTGTAACTGTCACATGGAAGGTTTTCCATAATTTGTTGAGCTAAAATAAAATAGGCTTATTGCGATAACACATTAAACATCGGTGAACGACTCTTCGTATTGTTCCTTTTACGTCCAAAATCCAAAAGCGTTGTCTTAAGATGTTGTGTAATGTTAGAGCCCCAGCGTGTTTATTACTGTAGTGATGGTGGTGCATTGCATCGTATAGTAATGATGAGTTTGCGATTCGTCCCCCAACTCGAACAAGTCCTTCTTTGATGGATGGTGAGAGTTGTTGGATACTTGATGTGAGAACCCTTCCATCTTTCAGATTTCCTCGGCAAAGGTGTGGTGTTGGATTGTACAGAGCAGGCACATAAGGGTTTCGTCAAACTCTGATGCTGTTATAGGACCACTGATCTTAGGCTTGTTGTTAATGTGCCTGCGAACATATACGGATTAATTTGGAATAATTGGTATAATATTTGCATTTGAGAATGATATCAAAGGTGCTATGAGAAACAAGAACCACATGTTGTTTGCGTTGTTCAGGAATTTCGTCTTCGTTGGCTTTGTTGCGAAGTTTGGGCCAGTCTGTTTCAGATAGAAGCAAAACGTTAGGACCTTGAAACCAAAAATTGTTACCAAAGAGTTCGTTTGGGAACACTCCTCGAGAAACCAGAAACCGCAGGATTATCTGAAGTTGGTATGTGATTCCAAGTGAAATGTGGAAAATTTTGAATTTTAGACACTCGGTTGCTCACGAATGTTGTCCATCGACATGGTTCAGATGCTAGCTAAGCTAGCACGATCGTTTAATCCGTCCAGCAAAATAGTGCATGTGTTGGTGTTCAAAAATTCTTGTGACTCTGTCGAGAAATTCCACCAGGAGCAGCGCAGCACACAGTTCGAGTCTCTCGACTTTGCACAAATCAAGTTCGACGAGAGTTCTCCATAGGCCTTGGTACTAGCATCTGAAAACCCATGAATTTGTGTATTAGGATTGCAACTTGATAAATACCGAGGGATTTTTAAGGTGATTTCTGTACTCCAACCATTGCGTGTCAAGATCTTCTGGGAGGCTCTCATCCCAATGGAGTTTGAGTTTCCATTGTGTCTGCATGAAGATATTTGCTTTCACGATGAACGGATTTATTAGGCCCAGTGGATCATAGAATTGTGAAATATGCGAAAGAATACTGCGTTTGATTGGCTTGCGATTTGGAGGCTCGATGTAGCTGAAACGAAAGTTGTCTTCTTTTGGATTCCATCGCATTCCAAGAGCTTTGATTATTTCACTATCCCCTAAAACAATGAATGATTCCCGGTCATTTTCCGGAATTTCCGCTATGATGGTGGAGTCATTCGATGCCCATTTGCGAAGATGAGAGCCTCCACTCTGAATCAGGTTAGTTGTCTCATCTTTGATTTGTATCACCTTAGGGCGGTCATTAGCATCCGACATCAGATAATCCACGTAAAAATCACGCAACGTAATGGCAGAACCAACAGAATATTCTTGTGAACCTTCTCCTGCCAGTAATCGAAGACATCTCACTGTTAAGTATGGGGCACTGCTAGTACCATAGGTGACGGTCTTCAACACACAGCTTTCGATTGCTTTCGTTTTGGAGTTGCGCTACAAAATGTTTTGGGTGTTAGTATCCTTAGGACTTGCCAGGATTTGTCGATACATCTGAGTTATATATTATATATATTATATATATGATGATGTTTGGCAAGATGCGTCGAAGACGACGCGCAATTTGGTTGATGAGCTGTCAGGCTTCAGAACACAGTGGCGAGGAATGTAATTAACATCATCTGGAATATCCTTTGATGCATCTAATTTGCTCATCTTTCTGTAATGATGGAGAACGATATAGTTTATGTTCGATTGATACTAACCGTTTTTTTTTTTTTTTTGCAATATCATATGAACTTCCGAGCGATGTGCGATCTTCTCGAAATGGCAATCGTACAATAAACTTGTTGGTCAATGGGCAGCGTGTTGTTGTGGATTTGGAAAATGTCTCACATTCCTCTTCTTCTATCGAGAGTTTCTTTAACGGTGTGGGATTGCCTTCGATGGTCCAAAATTGTTTTAGGAGTTCTTCTATAGATGGAGTAGTGGTAGTGGTGAAACAGGTGTAGTTGATGCTAAGTGATTTTGGTACAACTGGTGCGAGGTCTAACGAAGATGAGGTGATCCTTTTTTGATAATTTTTTATTGTGCCACCCACAATCCAGTGACGTCTTTTGCAAGCATGGAAGATTCTCTCCTAGTTTGATTTGACCTACTTGTAAGGGTTCAAAGTAAATCCTTGCGCCTGTAAGACAGTCAATAGCAGCAGGTAGATTGAAGTGAGAGCCGAACAGCCGGGTATTGGAGGGAAGTCAAGTTAATGAAAGCTATCGATATGACGTGTTTCTTTTTGCCTCTCTGTTGATTGTGTTATATCTCATTAAAGTTGCAACATCCGTAATTGCCAGCTCGTTCCAAATAGTGAAATTAACTAGACATCAATCCCATATTTTTTATAAATTCACTCATTTCTTGGGACTTTTAAATTAATAAACCCCATAATTAATTTTTCCTTAAAACAAAAAAAGTGATCCGTTCGCCAAAAGCTCGCCAGTGCAAACTGCAATCACTGACTGTCATTATCCCTGTTACCACTTCTGAACAACAACAAATAACCAACCAGTGCAAAGTGCAATCTTCTATTGTCAATCCTCCTGTTGCAGTGTCTGCCCAACAACAATAATTCAATCTGAACCAAACATCTAAACCACAACTAATAAATCTTCTTGGCCAAATTGAAACCCCTTCGACGCTTTCCATGGAAGGTCTGGATGCGAAACTTGTGAAAGAGAGCGAGTTTATCGTAAATTTGCTCTCATCAAAATTGGCGGAGTCAGAACACAGAGGATCCTCAAAAAAATCGAAAGCGAAGTGAACTCTATTAAACGCAGTATTACCGATTTAGATGAAAGAATAGAAACATACGAAATCCACCAATAATGCTTAAATTTAACTCCGCTTATGACAAAAACTTCATATTAAAATCCATAACATCTCATTGTAAACAAAAAAAATCATCAATTTGCCTGCGTGGCATCGGAATACATTCTGACGTTTACATACACATCCACGAAGCTCTAACAAAACATAACCACTCGTTGATGCAGCGGGCGCTCGACTACCACGTGAACAATACGACACGTGGTATCGTATACGTCAAGTTGACCGCAACAGGAAAATCTCATGCTGTTGAAACCATGGACAATCTTCACAAGATCATCGACAGAGGCGAAAGCTCAGAAAGCTTTACGACCGATTAGAGGCAACAGTAGCGGCCAACTTATATGTTTTTTTTTTTAATTGTTTTTATTTATTTTTATTTATTCCATTTTAATCTTTATCATATTTTTTGATTGTATTTTTTTTTTTTTCTGAAATCTTTTTCTAACATTTATTTTCGATTTTTATCTATGGCAACTCAGAGCCGGGATTCTCCAGAGGCAGGTGGCTGCGGCATATTACGATCGTTGGTTAGAGTATTTCCTAAACAAAAACATGGGCTTCAGATCTACCACATTAATGCTCAAAGTCTTTGGCCAAAAATAGAAGAATTTCGTTATCTGTTTGAAGTTTCCGGGGTTGACATCATTTGCGTTTCTGAAACTTGGTTCACTTTAGTTTCTTATAGTGAGGATATAAATGATGAACTGTATCGCTTAAAAGGTTATCAAATTTATCGAGTTGACAGGATTGATCGTATTGGTGGAAGAGTCGCTATATATATTAGAGTTGGTATTTTCCGTAATGTTAAAACAAAGTGTCGGTCCCAGCGTCCCAGAGATGGATTATTTGTTTCTGGATCTGATTAGCAACGTTGATACAGTTCTTCTGGGAGTCGTCTATAGAGCAAACAAATCAGTTAACCTGTGTCATCTTACTTCCCTGCTGGAAGAAATCTCAGTCAACTTATCGAACGTAATACTGTGCGGAGACATCAACAATGATCTGTTGGTGGAGCGTAAATTTATCTATAATATGAGTTAACTTAACCTTTCTCCTGTTAACTCTACTACACCAACTCACTTTACAGACTCTTCTAGTACACTACTTACTACGTCTTCTTCGCCAGCGAAACCAGTAAAATTATTTTTTATGATCAATTGTCAGCTCCTGGGTTTTCAAAACACGAGCTTATCTACCTAACATTCGATTTTAGTTACCAGGTTTCAGCCAATACATTTAATTTTATCGATTTCAGACATGTTGACTACTTGGTGTTGGAAAACGACGTGCGCAACATAAACTGGGAGCAATTATATTTCATGTCTTCACCTAATCAACAAGTCGAATTCTTACAAACCAAAGTCCTTAAAATTTTCAACAATTACGTACCCTTAAAGACAAAAACATCAAGACATGGACTCAATTCATGGTTTACAAGAATATTCTAAAGAGAATAACAAACTCTCCGTAATAACATTGTTCGCAAAATTCGGGCAGCCAAGACACAGCTTTATTCTAAACGCCTGAACGCGCCATTGTCTGCTAAACAGTTGTGGAAGAACCTCAAGGAGATTGGCGTAGCTAAGCAAAAGAGTAGCCTTCCTGACAATGCCGATAATAACGCACTCAACAAAAACTGTATGTCGTATTCCCCTCCGATTGCTTATTTTCCTCCTTATGGTTCCAACCTCAATATCAGCACCAGTTCGACGCCTTTCGAAACCTTCGAGTTTTCTGCTATAGAGCAGGCGGATGTGGTGTAGAGTCTACTTTCCATTAAATGTAACTCAGTCGGAAATGCACCCCAAGTTTATTAAGGTTATTCTTCCCATAATGTTACCGTACGTTACCCATATTATTTAATCATATAAACTACGGGTGTGTTTCCCTCAGTCTGGAAGAAATCAAAAATCTTACCTATTCCTAAGAACCCTACAGGTAATGACTTTCGGCCAATTGCGATACTTTCATTCCTATCTAATGTCTTCGAAAAAATTATGCAGAAACAAATAAATATGTATCTTAACGCGAAGAATCTATTGACATCTAAACAATCCCGCTTCCGCGCTAAGCATAGCTGCGCCACAGCTCTTTTAACGGTAGTAGACGACATAAGACGTAACTTAGTTATTGATCAGCTAACGTTTCTAGTCCTTCTTGATTTCTCAAAGGCGTTCCATACCGTCAACCACGCTATACTATGCGATAAACTCTCAAGCAAATTCCAGTTTTCCCTTTCAGCGGTGAGACTTTTGGCTTCGTATCTCGCAGGTCGTCACCAAACAGCATTTGTGAATGGTGGAATGTTCGACTTTCTTCCCAATTCCTGTGAAGTGCCACAGGGATCTATATTGGGACCCCACCTGTTCTCATTATATGTTAACGAGCTACCTTCCATTGTCACAAGTTCCTCCGTTGAAATATATGCCGACGACACCCAATTACACTTGACTCGACCGACCGTTGCGTTCGCCAGTTAAACTCTGGCTTGGAAAAAATTTTTAACTGGTCGCAACAGAATCTGTTGATGATGAACTCCAGAAAGTCAAAGTGCATTGTCATATCGAGGAAAGCCTTAAACACCTCTCGATTCTCACCGCTCCACCTCAATGACGATCCCATTGAATATGTGGATACCGCTAAAAATCTAGGTATGACTTTCAACAAAACCTTAACATGGAGCGATCACATCAATAAATCTGCGGGCAGAGTTCATGGTATCCTTTGCTCCCTGTGGGCAACTCAAACCTTCACTCCGATAAAAACAAGAATTCTTCTCACTAAAACACTCATCACTCCTATACTCACTTATGATTGCGAAGTCTTTGGAAAGTGCGACTCTATCAACAGACGGAAACTTAATGTCGCATATAACAACGCCGTTCGATACACTTTCGGCTTGCGAAGGTATGATCGCATTTCACACTTCTCCTACCGGATCTGTAACCTCACGTTTGATAGTCTTTTGCAATACTGTACAATAACTATGCTGCATAACATCATACATACGCATCAACCCCGAAACCTTTTTAATAGAATAACGCCATGTGCATCTGTAAGAATAGGGCAACTATTACTCCCGCGATTTTCTCGTTTAACGTCAGAACGCCAATTCTTGGTAAACGCTACTCGACCCTGAAATTCCCTCTCTCGCCAAATTAAAGAAATAAAAATGCAAAAAAATATTTCAAAATGAACTCAAATCTTATCTTTCGACTTTGTAGTTTAATTCACCTTTTTGATTGCTATTTTAAATTACTCGTTTTATCCTTATTGTTTTTATTTAACCTTTGACCGACCGTTTATACTTTTTTGTAACATTGTTAGTCTAATTTGCTAGTAGCTTTCTTCTTTATTTTTATTACCTCATTTAAGTAAGCTTATCACTACCTGAAAAGATAATGTATCTTACTGTGTAAACCATCTTAATAAACTGAAATTGAAATTTAATCTTCCAGCTTTTAGTGTTTATATGACGACGACTTGATGGGGTGAAGTAATTTCTGGAAGTATAATAACATATAGGAGGTATACCTTGAACGAATTATGTAGTGATGAAATGCATAGTTGTGCTCTTTGTTAAGCGATGGTGCTAACTTGTCCAATCCCATTGACGTCTAAGTATGTGCGACTGCGATGTAGCTTGAGGCGCTGTGCGATATGCTCAGTGATGAAATTTAGTTGGGAGCATGAATCTAGGAGTGCTTGACCAACTACCGATGTACCCCCATTATTGGAAAGGCGGTAGCAAGTAAATCGTACCCAGCATCTCGGTTGATGTCGTCAGTATGGCTTGCTTGTAGAGAGGTAGATGAAGATGAAGATGGCGGATAACCTTGACGTTGTGCAATTTGTTGGACATCAGCAATTGATGGCGCAGGAGTCTCAGGAATTACAGGTGCAATGCGCTCACGGTGCAGCAAAGTGTGATGAGTGTCACCACATTTTTGGCATTTGTTTAAAGAGGTGCAATGTTGCAATGTGTGACGTCCTCTTAAGCAATTTAGGCATAACTTCAACTCTTTGGTTAGCTTAAAGCGGTCCATAGGTGATAAGTTCACAAATTTTTCACAACTGAATGCATTGTGTAAGGCTGGTTGCAGAAAACAACGATGAGATATTAAACAATGGCTGTTTAGTTCTAGTTTTGGCGATGGTTGTGATTGGTGATGCAATAATGATGTGTTAACTGAAGTAGAACTCCGATGTGATTTAGCTTCGATAATGTTGAGTGTTTTGCAGCGCCTCTGCATGAATGTGCAAAGACCGTTCCAGGTTGGGAATTCAAAGTCATCACTGTTGGTCAGAGATGTGGAGTCCAAATTTTGGGTTAGTCTACTAAGTGCCTTCTGATCTTGCTTGGCCGCTATATCATCTTCCCATTTGGCAACAGGATTCCATCAGAAATTTGTTCTGTTGTACCTATTGACTTCAGCGCTCTAAGGTTGACGTTGATGGTGTCGATCATACATCGAATAGTTTCCACGGTTGGTTTTACTATGGAATGCAATTGTATGTGTGATTGAAATAAGAATCGTTTGTTGTCATATCTGGATTTTAGAAGTTCTACGGCAGTTTCATGGTCTTGGCTGGTGCATTCCAGAGACTCAATTACTCTGGCCGCGTCTCCATGGATGCAAGACCGGTGATACTGGAGCCTTTCGGTATTGGTGAGCTCCTTGTTGCTGTGAATAAGAGAATTAAACATGTCTGAGAAATCCATCCATTTTGTATACGATCCAGAAAATTATGGGAGTTCTAGCTTTTAAAAGTTGAAGCGAGATTTCTTGGTGCGATGGTGCTATTTGGCAAATTTGGTGTGGAAAAGGTGTCTAGATGTTGAAGCATATCTGATCGTAGGATGTAGTAGGTCTCCTCAAAGGCATCTCTCTTACGACTCGTAATTTCCCCTTCGTCAAGACGCTCAATTTGGGACTGTACCTTCTTGAAGTTGATGTTCTGCGTCTCGAGCATCTTTAATTAGGTTTCAACCTGGAAACAATTTAGGGAAGCCAAATTAGTGGACAGAAAGTTCTTGGCTTTAGTTTGCTGTCCCAGAATAACAGCACGTTGGGATCGAAAAGCCTTTAGTTCGGATTCACACGACTCGTCGGCCTTTTTCTCATTGTTTGCCATGATAACGAATGTTAATTGCCCGAATAAATTTAATGCAAACAAAGCGATTTAAAATCAAAAAAACACTGATCACATATCCGGCCGAAGGATCTATATGATGCGGCTAACTTTTTAGCCGATTGTTGAGCTAAAATTGTGCGATTGTGCAAAGGTCAAAATTTGTGAAAAGGTAAACGAACAAAATTGCAATTTAATTTCAAATTATTTTTATTCTTTAATTGTCTGTAGCTGTAGTGCGCGATTATTTCTCGATGACGAGTCAAAATGGACTGTGTCGTCTGCTTCTCCGTCTAGGCCCTTTATACTTGCACTTTCAGTATACGCATAGCACTTGCTGCTAGTAATGTCGCCTTTATCTCCCAACTACCGCTTAGCGAAAGTAAAACTAAGTCATAGTTTTGGGTCGCAACTACCGCTACTTAGGAGCCATGATTGATATCAAAGTAAAATGTATTTCGCATATTGGGAGCGACCGATGTCAATGATATTGATGTTGACTTCTGTGCCAGTAGGGCAAGCCCAATCTTCGTATATTTCGGTCGCAACCATCGCTATTTGGGAGCGACTGATGTTGATGTGTGAAGTGCATTTGGTGATGGTTGTTCCATTGACATTGCTAATTGTGGTGTAAAAAACAAAAACTTAAGGAAAACATAGGGTGATGTTTGAGTGTTTTGCAAAAAAACAACCAATGCTATTTAATTGCGAGTAGCAACAACCAGCATTCATAAGCTTTGCACCAGCATAAATTCTAGGGATATAATTTGTTATTCAGAAAAATCAGTAAACTACTATACATTTTTTTATTATTTTTGTTTATTGGAGTTTAATGTATAACCTCAAGATTGAAGTCTCTAACAGTCTAAAATAGTATGAGCATCTTCTATTAATTTTAATATTATTTCGGTTGGAATGCTATTCCAATTTTTAGATTGATGCCAAAAGGTTCCTGGTGAAGAAGAATATATTTTGCGAACTTATTCCATAACTGACTACTCATTTTATTCTGATTTATTCATTTTACCAACAACGAATCATTAGTACTGACTTACATAGAAAAGGTGTCGACTTAAATGTCAATACACCCTTAAATCTAAAGTGTACCGATAATGTTTTAATTGTCAGCTTTTAGTTAAACTTGACTTTTTCAAGGAACTTTTTCAACTATGGTATATTTCCATTGAATCTACTACATAAAATTGGTTTTACGTTTTATATTCGCACTTGGATGTGAATTTATTTTGGAGTCAAGTGGAAATATCAAAATCAGCTGTGATTTTTTATTTGTTTGTACATATAAAACGGTTATGCCAATGTACTCAAATTAATACTCTTTGCTGGCTCCCTTTTTCCTTCCTAAATGTTAACTGAATTCGATAAGGGTTCTTTTTAAAACTCTAATATAATATTATTTTTATCAATCAATTACCTTTACAATATAACCAATAAAACATTTTTCCCAATTTGTAATGCAAAGTATTTCAATAAATTATAATGATGGTAAAGGAGTTTTTAAAAGTCGTAAAAATTAAATAACGCTTATACGGTAAATCTTCCCGCAACAAGGTTGACTCTTTTCTCTTGCAAAGTCTTTTCGGTTCCTCTTTTTTTTTTTTTTGAGTAGGTGTACCAAGCTCTTGCAGAGTTGGGGGGAACAGCCATGGTCCCATCAGTCAGTGGACTATCAACCCCAGACATAGGAAGACAACCCTCATAGGTTTTACGGGCGATTTTCGCCGCAGAGGAGAACGAGGGGGTTCGGCCATTATTGGTAAAAATATTTCGGGAAGTGTGGAGATCATACTTAAGCTGTATACTTACATAGTTTGGTTGTTAGTACGGCCCATTTTGTGATTTTTTTTTTAAACTAAAAGTAGCTCATATATTTTTATTGCCTCAGTTTTTTTCTCTTGCAAAACTGCTTATGTGGGCAGCGTACTGATTTCGTGTGCTTATCTCCAAGTAAAAGATGCAGGTATATGCGATTTAGGCAAAGGCTTCTCAATGACCTGAGTGCTATGTATATTATATATAAAGTTAAAAAAATAAATTGTATATCTTTTTAAGCGTTTGTTTGTTGTATTTGTTTTTCTCTGATGTGTTAACTTTCAAAGGACGATTCAACTTTTTGTGAAGAAGCAATTGAAGCTAGTCCTAAATCTACTTCAATATTGGATAAAACCAAAAGTACGAAATCAAAACCGTGGCTTCTCAGGTTTTTAACTAAATATTTTTTTTTTCCCCCAATTATAATATTTCATTTCAGTAAAAAGAAAAACAATTCACAAAACGCAAGTGATTCCGATAGTTCTGATTCACGTCTCATCACGTCAAATCAACCGATACAACCAATTATAAATAATGAAAAGCAAGATAGCTCAAGTGTGGTTATGTTAACACCTGCCACACAAGATATTATATTTTTGGATGAAAGCTCTGAAAGTTATAACATTAAATCAATGGATTTACTAAAAGATCTAATGAATTCACCTGAAAATCAATTAGGAAACTTGAAACGTATGGAACGAAATCGGTAAGTTTAACTTTAACGAAATCACTTCAAAAGCATAAAGTGAATTGAATATATTAAACTAATTTTTATGAATTTAAAATTTTGTATAAACACTGGGCCTTACTAACAACGAATCATTAGTCGAGACTTAAAAAAAGTCCCGACTTAAATATTAATACACACTTAAGTCTAAAGTATACCAATAATGATTTAATCATCAGCTTTTACTTAAACTTCACTCTTTCAAAGAAACTATTACATTTTCAGTGAATCTACTACATAACATTGGTTTGATGTTCTATATTTGCACTTGAATTTGAATTTATTTTGAAGTCAAGTGGAAATATCAAAATCAGCTGTGATTGTTTTATTCGTTTGTACATATAAAATGGTGATGATAATGTACTCAAGTTAATACTCTTTGGTGGCTCCCTTTTTCCTTCCTAAATGGAAATCGAATTCATAAGAGTTCTTTTAAAACTCTAATACAATATTATTTTCATCAATCAATAACTTTGTATAACGAAATAGGTATGTATGTAGTAATTAAGGGGACATAGCTGTAAATCCTAAAATGTTGATTATTTTAAAATGTTCTAAAGGTTACAGAGAATTAATATTTAAAATATTTTCGGAGATATATGATGCAGACATATTCAGGAGATGATAGAGAAGGGTAGCGTAGAAGTAGGCCACTAAAAAAATGTTTTTCCAACAGAATGAAGAATGAAGAAAATATAGAAGCAGATGCGAATACTAATGCGATTTTGAAACAACTGTTTAACGCTGATAGTGATGAAGTGATATGTAGCCAACAAGTGATATGAGCTGTACTATACTATATACAGTGCAACCTCGATATAACGAAACTGAAGGGAATCAGAGAATATTCGTAACCAAGTAATTCGTTATATAGAAGTTAGGTTAATCTAAGATTCGTTTAAACGAGGTAAAATAAAATGTTTAGTAATCTCAACTTCACATATGTAGGTACTCGTACTAATCTGCTTACCCGGTTATAGCGAACGATTTTCACTAATACAAACACACTAATGCAAACCCTTGCACCATTGCAAACTTTAAAACTCAGAACAGTGACATTACTTAACGTCAAACAACAACGATTCTCTTACGGCATACTGGTTATGTCTGAACATGTCGAGACATGAATTATTGTGAAATTGAGTGTGTATAATTTATAGGATTCGTTATGTAAATGTTATAAGTATAAAATTCGTTAAATAGAGGTAAATACTAATTTTACTTTATTTTTTGCAAAGATTGAAAATTCGTTATAAAAAGGTTTTTGACAATTGTATTCGTAATGTAAAGGTATATTTTGCATTAGCTCTTACGGACAGTACTAGGGTATATGTATACATATGTATATATATGTGTATATATGTATATAGAATTTTAAACGCGTTTATTTCGGAACAAAGGTTTTTGAACCTGCGTACACTGTAATTCGAACACAACCGGATAAATATTAGTATTAATTAATGTTAAAATAGAAATAAAAGTAGACTGTAAGATTCGTCGAAAGACATAGTTTAAGTGTTAGGTTTGACTTAGAGTGCCCGCATGGGGCCAGTAAGTTAGAATAAGATTATTTGTAAGTAATTTAAGCTAATTTCTAAGCGTTTTTTGTTTAGCATATAAGAGTAAATTAAGTTAAAAAAATAAAAATGCATAAAAACTGAACTGAACTGACGACCGGATAAATCGTGTTAAAATGTGGCCTGCTTCTTTGTCGGTGAACTTACAAAATTTTAAATATTTTGATAAGAAATATGCGTTTTTTAATGTTAAAATAACGAAATTTTTACGAAAACTTTCAATTCACTATTCATTTGAAATTTTTTGCACATTTTTGAGGTTTAGCTACAAAAATCATATGGCACTTGGTATTAATATTTCTTTTTCATTGTTCTGGATTCTAAGGACGGGGAGTGGCCGCCATCCTGTCAATAAAAAATGTAAAGGGTCCGTCATCTAACGTTTTTTTTTTCAACTAGTGCTTATTTCGTGAATGGTAACACTTAGCTCATGTCTGATTTGACAGATAATTAATTTTATCGTTCCGCTGAACGAATATGGTTGAAGCCAACTGACCATCCAATGCGTTTTCGCTTCGCTAAGTGGGCCTGCGATCGACTTAGAGAAGATGCCGATTTTGCCAAAAAAAATCATCTTTTCAGATGAAGCTCATTTTGATCTTGGCGGGTATGTAAACAAGCAAAATTGTCGCATTTGGGGCACAGAAAACTCGCACGCATACATTGAAAAGCCGATACACCCAAAACGAGTCACTGTTTGGTGCGGATTTTGGTCCAGAGGCATAATTGGGCCATTTATCTTCGAAAATGAGCAAGGAGTGGCCGTTACAGTCAATGGCGATCGTTATCGGGCCATGTTGAACGAATTTGGTTTCAACATTTGGTTTCAATAGGACGGCGCTACGTGCCACACAGCCGAAGCTACACTCGATGTTTTGCGCCCTGTTTTTGAAGATCGCATTATCAGCCGCAGAGCTGAAGTCGTTTGGCCACCTCGGAGCTGCGATTTGACACCGTTGGACTATTATTTGTGGGGTGCCGTAAAACATAAGTGTTACGCCGACAAGCCAGAGACAATTGACGCTTTAAAGGACAATATTCGTGAAGCCATTGGTGAAATACAGCTGCACAAAGTCGATAATGTGCTTAAAAATTGGACCGATCGTGTAGGCTACTGCATGGTCAGTCGAGGCAGCCATTTGAATGAAATGATTTTCCATTATTAACCGGAAGGATAAAACTAATTATCTGTCAAATCAGACATGAGCTAAGTGTTACCATTCACGAAATAAGCACTAGTTGAAAAAAAAACGTTAGATGGCGGACCGTTTAGTTTTAATAATTTAGATATAATATATATAAATATATATATATATATATAAATGATGTAAAAAATTATTGAAAATTATTTTTTTTGTCTTTAAGTTACACCGGTAGGTCCCCTAAATGGCTTCAATGAAACATTTACGAAAAACACATTTTTAAAAAATTTTACTGCAATATGTTTCAATAAATTATAATGAAGATAAAGGATGATTTTTTATTCATGAAAATTAAATAACGTTTATACTATTTCAATTAAATTAAATAAGTTTACGCATAATCTTAGCACTTTGGATAGCAAATCGAATCCCTTTTAGTATTGTTCTTAATATTTCTTAGTATGCATTCTTAGTACATTGGCATTACTCTGTTCTCTAATGTCATATTTAAAAAAGTTAGACATGACTTTCTCAACATTAAAATTTAACTCCTTTCTAACATTAAAGCCGACTATTAAATTCGTTATTGGTACAACATTTTAGAAAGTATGGATATTATACTTAAGCTTTATATTTAATTCGATTGTTAGTAAGGCCCTATCTACGAGGGGCGTTCAACATATTCTCGGTATCGGGGTGAAGCTGTGGTTGTATATATAAATTGACTTATTTATCACGTAATACTATTATTTTAGTGCATTCATGTAAAATTTCATATAAATGTGATTATTAATTCGCGTTTTATCTCTAGTTAAACAGAATCATAATGGCAACTGAGACGATGATGGTGAAAATTGAGCATCGCGCTGTAATTAAATTTCTCACTAAGCAAGGAAAAAGTCAAAAAACTATTCATGAAGAGATGGTGGCTGTTTACCAGGGTTCCGCACCTTCATTATCAAGTGTGCAAAAGTGGTCAAGTGAGTTCAAGAGAGAGCATTGAAGACGACCCCCGCTCCGGCTTGTACGGGAGAAAGCATCAAAGAAGTCGAAAAACTTGTTCTTGAGGATGCCCGAATAAAGGTGAAAATGATGGCAGAGATCACCAAGCTTTCAATTGGTACCATTCACACCATTCTTCATGACCATCTTAACTTTTCAAAGGTCAGTGCAAGGTGGGTGCCACGAATGCTCACAGCGCCTCAGAAAAAAGTGAGAATCGCATGCTGTAGAGAGCTTTTGGAGATGTGTAGTGAGAACGCGGACGGTGTTATGGATCGAATTGTTACTGGGGACGAAACATGGGTCCACCACTATGACCCTGAAAGCAAACAAGAGTCCATGCAGTGGCATAAAAAAGGAACAGACCCCCCGAAGAAGTTCAAAGTCACTCCGTCTGCCGGGAAGCTCATGGCCACAGTTTTTTGGGACTCAAAGGGAATCTTGCTTATTGAGTACAAAAAAAAGAAGGTGAAACCATCAACGCCACATCCTTCGCTTCCACTTTGCATAATTTGCGGGAGGATATTAAAAAGAAAAGACGGGGTAAACTCGCGAGTTTCCAAGGCTGCTGCGCGAGATTGTGGTTTCGAAGAAATCCAACACCCACCCTATAGTCCAGACCTTGCCCCTAGTGATTATTTCCTGTTTCCGGATTTGAAAAAATGTCTTCGTGGAAAAAGATTTTCGGATGATGAAGAACTCAAGTCGGCAATAAATGGGTATTTTGCAGAGAAAGAGGAAATTTATTTTTTTGAGGGTTTAAAAAAGCTTATCTCAAGATGTAACAAATGCATTGATGTTAGGGGAGATTATATTGAAAAATAAAAACAATTTAAATTGAATTCGCATTTTCCTTCATATCGATACCGAGAATATATTGAACTCGTAGATAGTTCGGATGCCCACTTTTGATCGTGAATATTCTTTTATTAGCACACAGCTCAATTTAGGTTAAATTGACCATAAATCCATTAAAAAATAGACCATATCAAACGAGATACAGCAACCTATCAGATACAGGTCCTACCAGAAACACAAGTAGCGCGGATGCGCCTATATCACAACTCACGTAATCTGGATGTTGAAGGATGTTGCTAAGAGCGTAGTCTATCCTGTGGAGTTCAGAAAATGAATGATGTTGCAGAATTTTATTCCATAAACTCTGACATTTCCTTGAAAAAGGATTTGCTAAGTGTATAATATCTGGTTGTATCTAGTCCCGGGCAGCCACAGAGGAAGTGGAATAGCGTTTCCTTTACTTCTGATCTGTTATAGCTACGGCAGTGGCGGTTAAAAGGGTTGGAAGCGTGTGAGCCAGTTGGCCAGTAACCCGTGATAATTGCTGTCTCGGTGCGAGTTCTGTTGATTAAGTCATTCGTCTTGTTTTAATTGTAGTCGGGCCAAATCTCTTTGGGTATGGTACAGGTTTCTAAACTGTTCCCCTTAGAGTTGGAAATGGAGAGAAAATCTTTGAGAATTCTACCCTTGATCTGGCTTGCGCGTCGGCTTTCTCATTCCCCTCTATGTTACTGTGGTAGGGAACGTTAACCTGCGTGATAATGTCCTTGCACTATCCACTATTTAGAGGACGAAATAAGTGAATAGAGCGCTTTGATGGCAACCTTGCTGTCAATAAAGATTCCTATATTGTTTATGGTCCCCCTGAGAAGACATCTGCTCGAACGCCGCATTCCATCTTGGAGTTTGGAGTATCTTGGTGAAGATCGATACTTGGTATTTCGGTAAGGGCAGATTATTGTTCCATTCCGTCCTTTACGGAATATGAATTTGGATATTATTATTAAAATTGAGTTAGGTATTATGTAGTCAGTTAAGGTCGAAGCCAGATCAAGAGCTTTAGTATAACCATAGGGTTTCGGGGACCAGAATCCAGATTGTCCGATCTGAGTCTGATAGCACTACACGAAACGATGTATTTGATGTGCAAGTCCAGTGGCAGTATATGGAGCAGCACGTAGAGAGCTTCTGTCTGGCCTAATCGGGACGCCCCTGTGGACTACTACCAGCTGTTCTTTCGATTCTGCAAAGTTTTGCGATGTTGTAGGCTTTGCTTAAGGCGGGCTACCACACGAGCGATCCATAAGTAAGTATGAGACGAACTACGATAGTGTACATCCAGACCATCCTAAGCTGAATTCCCCTTTTGCCAATAATCCAGTGTACGCGAATGCCTTGATTCCAATGTTTTCGAACTCCGTCAAGATATTGTGGATGACCAAGAGCCATAGAATGAGCCATAAATTTCCCGTCTGAGAGGTACATCTGTTTACGGTGACTGAATGATTCTGATTTTTAGCTTGGATGTGATCTAGTTAATAAAGAAATTTTCTGTGCCAAGCTAGGCTAAAGTATATTGTTTATACAATAGTAGATTTCTCAATTGTCTGCACCACCTCATACAGAGCTGTTTCCGTGGACTTACCTTTAAGGTAAGCATGTTGGTACTTTGATGAGTATGAAGGATGTAAGGCTTTTGAATCCAAAATCCTTGGCCGACCCATGGCCCCTTTTGCCGATTTTAGGGACAAAAACAAGTCGAACTCCTCTCCTGGCCGAGGGGATATGGTTGTGTCGAAGGGAGCCACCATAAAACTTTTTCCAAGTTGTTTTGGAGCATAATCGGGAAAATCGCGTCAAGTTCTGATGACTTATAGGGGAGGGGGAGGAAACTGTTGATGTTCAAATCTTTTCCTTGATTATTAAGGTGTTAATTTCATTCCAGGGTGCGGGTTGCGTTGCGCGTTGCGGTTTGCGGTTTGCATCCAGGGAAATGGGTGTTCATTACAAATTTCAGTGATTCTTTAGTGGAATCTGTCCATGTTCCATCAAGTCGTTGGATGAATGTTGGATTAGAGTGTCCCTAGGAGGGGATTTTGCTTAATCTAGCTAAATCCTTGAGAGTTTTAATGGACTGGCCGAAGGATGTGATTTAGCATTGACAAAAAAAATTGAAGAAAAGTAAAAATTTGCGGTCACAGCACTTGAAAGACCGTCACAGGATGTCAGATTTCTCGATTGTTTTTTGAGTGCCAATCATTTTGAAAGTACATGACTTAGATTGTTTTTATAATTTTGTGATAACCGACACCACTTGACACACATACCTAAAATGGAAACTTTTTCGGTTTCGACGATGCAAGTCCCATTTATGGATAATGGACGGGTATTTAAATTTCGCTTTAATGACAGCAGACAGCATTGTATTTTGGAAGCAGTAAATTCCATTCTGTTGATAGTTTTACAATTGGTTATGCTGTTTATGAGCCTGCCGGACGGAGACGTGAGTACGGGAACGAATATGAAAAGCAGAGAATACTGTTGCCAGGAAAGGAATATATTGGATTATAAATAGCAAACAAGAGGTAATTGATGCAAACTAAAGAGAGTGTCAGAGACCAAACGGAGCCCTGCGGCACACCAATATTTATTTTGTGAATATCAGACTTGAAACCATCCAAGACCACTTGAATTGAACGTTTAGAAAGGTAATTTCTAATCCATTGAAGAAGAGCGTTGTTGATCCCAAATGCGCCCATTTTCGACAGAAGTGCCTGATGCCAAACTCTGTCCAATGCCTTAGAAATATTAAGTGTAACTCTTTTGCTGATTGATATACGTTTTGGTTAAACTTTTCGGTGAGCATCCCATCAAACCACCAGTGGACCTGTTGCTACGAAAACCATACTGCCGGTCATTAAGAAGTTTCCGCGTTTTGAGATATTTCATTAGCTGACGGTTTATCAGCGTTTCCATGACCTTGGAAAGAACGGGCGTAAGTGCAAAGGGTCTGTAGGAGGAGAGGGAAGAAGGTTTGCCTTTTTTAGGGCTGGACAAATGCTGTTTTCCATCTGCTCGGAAAGAGTCAAGATAAACAAACAAAAGCAAAACCTTACGATCAGTTAAAATTCCTAAAGAAGCTGTTAAAACCGCTCCAGTTGGCTTTCTCGTATTGCCATACGGTTCTTTTAAGAATTTAGGTGATATGACACAATGGTCCGACGAGCTTAGAGGGGAGTTCAGTTTTATTCAGTTTTTATGCATTTTTATTTTTATCACTTAAATTACTCTTACTTGGCTAGACAAAAAAAATGCTTAAAAATTAGCTTAAATTACTTACAAATAATCTTATTCTAATTACTGGCCCCATGCGGGCGCTCTAGCTTAGAGGGGAGTGCGCATCAACGGTGTACCTGTCAGGGTAAGAAGTCCAGGGTGTTGGCGAATGACTATCAACGTCCAATTCGAGTGGGCTCATTTACAACTTTTTGGTCAAGTTGTTTTTCGCAGCAAAGATCTAACACATCATCCTTCGAGTATTGTCTGTCCAGAATGTAGAAGCCACCCAGACATTGGAATCGCCCGTAATAATGATTTCAGTATGAGGATACAATTCTTTGTGTGGAGTTCAACATCGCATCGAACTCGTTAAAAGTGGTGGGGTTGGTCGAGGTGTGGGGGCTTCTGTAAATAAAGCAGTAGTTGATAATTTGCTTACGGAGATGGAATTTTAACCAAATGAAATTGAATTTCGAATTGGAACATGGATCACATTGTGGTGATCTTCTTTCGTCTTTCCAAAACCTTTTTCGTTTTTCGATAATTTTCCTATTCTGTCGCTTTCAAATTTACTTTACGTTTACGATGGAAACTGAAGTACTTTTTGTCGATACTTCGAAATTGACACACGTTAAATCAACATATATGACTCTTTTTGCTCTTTATCGAAATCCGTTTTCGTTACTGATATTGATTATTCAGTATTATTGTGGACGTGTTTTGTGTAATCACCGGCATTCGGATTGATGGGATATAACTCATTTTCGAAGACCATTTACGATTATGTGTTTCTCTAAAATTTTCTTTTTCGCAATTCTCTTTAAAAGAGAACTGTATGTCGATTTTATCAAAACACTGCTCATGTTTTCAGGTTGCATTGCCAATAATGAAACCTATTCTTCCACATAATTAACACATAATTTTAAAATGTGTTTGGGCTCGATATCCTACTGTATTGACCAAATAACCTCCGTCCACATGTTCATGCAGAGTCCTTTAAGATAAGTTTGTGGTTCCCTTTTTTCATTGTTCCCTTCACCCCCAGACCATAACTTAACGATCAACAAACTTTTAACGCCACAATGTTTTTTAAAATGACATTAAAAACAATATTTCTTTCTTCGCAAAAATTCTACAAACTACAGTAGTTAAAAAACAAAATTTGTCTTCGATAAAATCTGGAGACCATATGCAAAAACCTATTGATATCTACAGTGTCCCATACTTTTAACTTGTAGTGAATATATGTACATATATACTATATAAGCTTACTTTTTTTGGTTTTAGGTAATAAATATAGTAGTTAACACATACTTATAAGTAAACATGTTCTTGGTGTAATTTCTAATCTGTAGGAATATGTACAGAGAGTGGCCAAATCACCAGCACAGCTGCAAAAAACTGCGAAATTTCTCTTTTTTTCTGGGTAGAATTGCCGACATTTCCAACGAGAAAGCAACCGAACGGTTGTATCTCGGTTGAACAGGAAATATATAGCAAATAACTGCTTTTTTTTTTTTTTAAATTTAATGCGTGTGTTTTTTTTTACTTTGTACATTAGAATACAATCGCTTCAAAAAACAGTAATCGAGAAGGGCGGAAATCAATCTGACAAATATTCTGATTTGGAAAAAAAAGAAAACGTTGAAACGTGTAAAGCGGACAAGAGTTCAATAAAATCAAAATATGTAGAAAAGACTAACTCGTATAAAGAATGCAAAATGTCGAATCGGTATAATGACGCATTTGAAGAAAAGGATGTATTTCAGGAACAAACTTCTAGAATCTCAAAAGACGACTACTGTAGTAAATCAAAAAAGCAAAGATTGTTTGATGTAGATTGCAACGATTGCCAGATGGTAATATTACATATATATTGTATAACATAATAATATTTATCTTTTCTATAATTCTTGTAGTATATAAAATACCTTGGCTCACGTCTATCAGATGAAGAAATTGAAAAACATATTCGTAAATGCACAAAACATAAAAAAAGAACTGAGATTAATCTTACCCCAGAAGGCTTTTGGGATCCGTGTATTAAACCACTGGGTGAAAATGATCCACGCAACGAAGTTTTTATAGATAACCGCTTTTTAAATAAACAAAAACGATATTAAAATTTGATAACACTATATTATATTCTTGTACGTAGCTTACTTTTTTTCTTGTTTTTAAATACAGGTGAAGAATTCGGATATTTATGTAAGAAACATTAAAAAGGAACTGAACTCACTTTTACACAGGAACAAATGTTTCTTACAAACTTTCTCAGTAACAAGGTAGAAGTTATTTTTTGTGGTGCTGATTTTTTATTTTTAAACAAAAGTTAAATGTACAAAAAATTAGGCAAATTAATATAATAGTGTTATTGTTATAGGTTCCCCCTTATTTCCTGCTCAATTTCTATAGCTTCGAACAGCGCCTTAAAATTACCGGCACCAAAACCCTGTCAAAATGAATGCGATTATTATATTATTTCGATTATATTATAAAAATAACTTACATTGTGATTGTGTCGTTGAATAACTTCGAGAAATAATGTTGGTCGATCTTGCATATTTTTGGTAAAAATTTGCAAAAGGTATCCATTTTCATCGTAGTCGATAAGTATGTTTAGTTCTTGTAAAATTTGTAAATCTTCTTTAATTATGGTGCCACTATCCTTAAGTTTTTCTTTCAGTATATCATAATAACTACTTGGAACCATTAAAAACTCCATCCCACGTGCTCGCAAATTACGTATTGCACTTATGATATCACCTGTATTAAGAGCGATATGTTGGACTCCTGCCCCACCATAATAGTCAACGTACTCTTGTATTTGGGATTTCTTTTTGCCTGAAGCAGGTTCATTTATTGGCACTTTTACAGTTTCTTCGTAATTGCTCATAACAATTGATCTCAAAGAGGAATATTCTGTATGAATTTGAGAGTCATCTACGGACCAAAAGCGATGAAACTGTAGAGTTTGTTCGTACCACTTAGCTACATTTTCCATTTGAAGATCTGGCTGATTTCCTACTATGTGATCAATAAAATCTAATTTTACTGGTGGGAATGATTTTAAAAGTACGTCTTCCGACAAGATTTTATATCCAGGCAAAAATGTACCCTTATAATTTTTGCGATCAACCAATGTGTGTTGTGTGTCGCCGTACTTAAACAATAGACATTTTTAATTAACAGATAATAAAATTAAATAGATTAATATGTATAATTGTGTTCCTGAAATGAATGATTAATTGAGCAAATAAAACTTGTGAAGCAGACCTCATTAGAAAAAAAAATGATTGCAGCGACAGTCGCCGACAGAACAAGACCTAGTATTTTCCACTCACAATGTTTATCAGTTTGTCATCTTGTGCACAGTGAGAAGGGATCTAATATTTCTTGTCGACTACGAAAGGCGGGGAATTGGGGGTCTTTTTCATAGGCAGAAAACTTAATTTCACAATTTTGAGCTTTAAGGGATGGAAGTTGCAATCATATTCACAACTGAGCTCCTAGATAAGATCATTCGCGTATTAAAAATCAGCGTTTGACGAAGACTCGACCATAATAGTTAAAAACATACTGAACCTAATGTCAGAACTTGACGAAAGGTTTTCCTTAAGTTGCTTCAAATGAACGACTGCCCATACCACGGCGTCTCAACTAGCTATGAAATCAAAGCATGCTATATTTATCGCTAATGGAGACCACCATAGCTGTTATAAATCCTGCAACAAAATATGCTTTTAACGCTTACTTTTATAGTATGCGATAATTGAGACTCGGAGCGAAAATTCTGGCGGATATTTATTATTTTTTCCCATATTAATTTTTGACAGTTCGTTGGCTGGAAAAAAATCGTATGGGAAGTTAAAATTCGGTTCGTAATAGATTAATAAATTTATTAAAGGAATCGTTGTTTTGGTTAAAATGTCGAGAAATGATACGTAAGTTTTGAAATAAGTGTTTCTGAAGTGCTTCGATGGCTTAGTTTAAATAGAATTGTGCTTTAAAAAATGTGAACAAAGCGCTTGTGAAGCACGAACTAATTATTTTTGTTATTTTTCTATTCAATATTAAGTCCATAGTGAAAGTTAACACGATGCACTTGACCCTGAACCCAATGCAAGGTAACAGACTGCACGAGAATTGCCGACACAAGTTGTTCAGGTGCATACTTGTTCCCACGACAACCACAGAATGGTATTGCATTGCATCGGTATAATATTACGTCGCTCCGGATACACACGCCGACATGAAATGGATGAGTCTGCATATTGGATGATGGGAACAGCGCTTTCCTATGGGAAACGAAGTAGCTCTAAGTTTAGTCTAAGTCTTGACTTGTGAAGAGATAGTTGGTGTGCAACCTAATAAAGTTGAATTTAATACGAAAGAAGTTGAATTTATTTCGAGTGAGTGGAATCCCCTTAAGGGACTCATTAAATGGTGCCCGATTAGTGACCGCTCCGTATACGTCGTTCCCTTTTTTCGCTTTTACATCGACTATTCAAGAGAATCCAATCCTACTCATGAGAACACGAATGGTAGCAAAAAGGGAATCAAGGGTATTCGTGTGAAGCAAATCGTGTTTTAGTAGGTTCACATGTTCACATCCAAAAAGGATAACACGATCCTTCTGAAAGAGCGGTACCCAAAAGAAACGAATTTAAACGCTTAACTTTTCGGTTTCTTTTTTTTCTTTTTCAACGCAGCGTGCTCTTATATATAAATCCTAGCATTAAGGAATCAAATACTAAACAAACTAATACGATGTGCAGTGCTGTGAACTTCCTAATGTAAGAAATCCAAGAGAAAAGGAAGAAAGAAAATTAGTAAAAATTAACACGTTATAAGTAATAATAATAAATCAAGACCTATTCTTCAGATACAAAATTATATCTAGAGGCAAATATCAGTGGCAATTTGTACAAGCTATGTGAAAGAAATAAAAGGGAAAAGAGTGTGAAATTTGTATAGCTCTAGTGAGACTAAAGAATTGTAAAGAAAACAATATAATAATATCGTAGTGAAACAAAAAGGGGAAACAAAATATATCCAGTTAATTTAATTAGAATCAATTTATTATAGTTATAATATAATAGTAATTATAATTGCGAAATTGTAATTGTGAATTGTATTCAAGTAGTAATATCCATCCAATATAAGAGTAGTTGGTAGAGTTGGTGTGTGCAGAAAAAAAGGAGGTTAATTTAATATTAAAGTTTACATTTGGCAACTACTTCCGAGGTAAGAGCGCAATCATAATAACTATTATGGATGCTACGAGGGCGGGTCAATAAGTCCGTGACTTTTGGAATAAAACAGATTTTTTGATAAAAAAAATAATTTTATTTTTCAACGTAGTCTCCCTTGAGCTCTATACACTTTGTCCAACGCTTCTCCAATTTTTTTATCTCTTCCAAAAAAAATGATTTGTCGAGGTCCTCAAAATAGGCCTTTGTTTGCGAGATGACTTCATCATTGGAGTCAAATCTTTTTCCACCAAGCCATTTCTTCAGGTTTGGGAACAAGAAGTAGTCGCTCGGAGCCAAATCTGGAGAATAGGGTGGATGAGGGAGCAATTCATAGCCCAATTCATGGATTTTTGCCATGGCAACTGCACATGTGTGCACCCTTGCATTGTCTTGGTGGAAAAGAACTTTTTTCTTGGCCAAATGAGGTTTTTTTTCAAATCGTCATTGAATCGGTCCAATAAGTTGGCATAATATTCCCCATTGATTGTTCTTCCCTTTGACTACCTTAGCCAATGTGGATTATCCCGCGTGCATCCCAAAAAACAGTCGCCATAACTTTATTGGCTGACAAACCCACTGTTTTGACTGTTGTTTGTTCTCTGGTGTGTTGTGATGGATCCATGTTTCGTCCACGGTTACAAAACGGCGCAAAAACTCCTCCATATTGCGATTAAACAACGCCAAACCTTCCTGTGAAGTGAAGCACACGAAATTCACTTTTTTCCATTTTCTCCTCAAATTAGTGAGTAAAATAGTGATAAAAATAGCTGTCAAACACAAACTAACTGACGCAGCAAGTTTAAATTTTGACAGGAGTCAACTGACAGATGCCTGTTGACAGGAGCAGTGTTGCTGTTTCATTAAAGAGGTCAGAAATTCAAAAAGTCACGGACTTATTGACCCGCCCTCGTATAAATAAATCTATAACCTATCAGAAGGGTGCAGTTAATGCCATGTTAGGCCGGTTTAGGAGCATAGAAACAAGACCGGTAGGTGAACCTGTGACCGTTGCTGAAAACGCGGAAATCGAACTCTGCGATCCTAGGAACGAGGCGGATCTGAGGGACATCTCTCGTCTGTCAGACTGTGTAAAGGAGTTACAAGTCTTTGATGGGATCCTACGCAGTATGAAACATGGGAATACTGTTGAGAGGAACCAAAAGGACTTTGAAGTAATAAGGGCTAAACCCATGTTGATGCTGCCATGGTGTCGTATAATATTTTTGGTAACGATTGGCGGGCCATTAAACAGTGTCTCTGCACTATGCAGACAAAAGAGACATGAGAACACTGGAGCACCAGTTGAACCAACTGTCTCAAAAGAACACGAGATTAGACGAGTTCTATGCAGCGGTCAATCATCAACTCTCATTGATGGTGAACAAAATCGAAACTGAATCATTCAGTGAAGAGACAGTGACAGCACTAGGGGAGACGTACAGGAATAGGGCCGTAGACGTTTTCATTCGCGGCCTTAACGGCGACCTAGCCAAAATGCTTATAGTGCAAAGGCCTAGAACTCTACCTGAGTCTTATTCAGCCTTTTAGGAATCCAAAATCGGAATTATAGGAATCATATGATTCACAACTTTGGTGCATCGAACACGATAACGGCACCCAATAATCAGATGTTTATTAAAGAATTAAGGCCTGTACTACCACAAGAAAAAAAATCCTCCATACTCCTCTACAACAACATTATTCGCTCCTAATGAGGAGTACGCTTCCGTCAAGACCAACAACACCAAAACCATTTGAAAAGATCGAGCTGGGGTCTACGCAGTCGCGCAATGTGAACTACATAAATCGTCGTGGAGGAATGAATCACTCCACCATACTGGAAATATATCATTGTCTAAAGATGGAACATAAAGACTTAAGCCTTAAAGAAAAATTGAACATCGCAGTTGACAGATATAACAACAGCATACTTTCTGTCACCAAAAAGAAACATTCAGACATTTTTTGCAATAGGATCCAAAATTTCTTAGGGTATTGTATTAGAGTGAACAATGAATTGAGAAATGAGATAGAAATGAAACAAATAATAAGAAAAAACAAGTCCAAAAAATATAATAAGGGAGACATAGTGTACACTGCGGGCAAGGGAATTTGTGCAAAAAAATAAACCCTTATACCGCAAGGAGGTTATTGCTAGAGATAGTAAATTGACTGTCGTCACAACCTCTGGGCGTTGAATTCTTATAGCTCACCTTAAGAATGTTCAAAATAAGTTACAACACAACTAAATTAAGAATATAATATAAAAAGTAATATTCACTAATTTAATAGTTCCCCGACACAGCCATTACCGTTATTTAATGAATCGTAGTGACATTGCTTAGTACAAATTACTAAATACGACGATGCAATGTACTCGTATAAAGGATATATTGTAATACACTTGGGTATAACACTATAGAAAAAGTTAGCACTATATAAACACTACATAAGAGTTTTCTTAGTTTCATGAAAAGATCCATAAGAGGAAGCTTTTACTTGCATCCCACTTTTCAGAACAGCTGTTATACTGCCTTCCGTCCTAGGCTATCAGTAATTTAGCTAACATTTACCAATCGTCACTATAAAGGAAGGCAAGGGGTTGATTGTCGACGGACACTTTAAATTAGTACACGTTATTAATTTAACTTAATTCGAGTACCTAGTGCAAAGTATAAAACAAATCAATAACCGGGAACTTCTCAACGGAAAAGACGACCACAATTGAATTTTACCTCAACAAAGCGAACGACGGGATGTCCTCGCTTATAGGAGAAAAACGTCGAATCACCAGATCTATTAATTGAGATAAGACGATAAGATATCCTGAATGAAGGTATTGTAATAAAGGATGAGATTAACGGATGGCGCGTACTCCTGCCAAATGGCGAAAAGTGCTACGGTAAACACGAACTTCCTGGAAATGGAAACTTTACCGTATGGCAACATAATTGAAGCCATAGAAAACGGATCGCCATCCATATACACAAATGGTTCACTTCTCCTTTATGTCCTCTCTATGCCAAAAGTAAGAAGTAACGAATTTTACCTACTTTCAACGAGAGCATCGATTACAGGCGGTCTACAGATCGACTTGTATTATGATAGAATCCTAACTAATCATCAGGAGACCTATGGGATCATCGGCGAATGCCTTTCTATTAATAGTCAGATGATCTGTAATACCAAATCAATGCAGAAACTTGAAGAGGGCAGCTGTGTACCAATGATTTTAAAAGGAGGACAGATAGCATGTACCTTCCGCACTAATACACTAGAGGTAATGGAACTAATTAAGGAAGACACAATTTTCCTTATGAACTTCATTGGGCAACTGACCTTAGAAAACAATTCAAGGGTCCTTAATGGTACTTACGTGGTCTAATTGAGTAACGAAACAATCAAATTGAAGAATAGAACATTTACAAGTTCTTCTTATTCGTGCTCTCAATTGTTCCCATCGGGTACAAAAGATTGACTTGGAACATGTGCACAGCATCAGCGTAAAGAACAGTGATCAGTTGAAGGACCTAAAAAATCAAGTTACATACCTTTCCTTAACAAATGTGGGGATCGTCTTAATAGTAGCAGCCGTAGCTTGGATTGTCTGGCGAAAAATTAATCTCGGTCCTAATCTACCGTCTGTGAATCCGCATAACATCGTGCTTGATCCCAGGATTGATTCAGGAAGTGAAAGAGTAACTGCATCACATTCGTCCCGAATCTGGTCGTCTCCATCTGACTTCACACATGATCTATGGGACGTAGATCTTGCAAGGACTTTGAGTGACTTTTTTGACTTTCAAAATTAAAAACAATCCAATATTCAATAAAGACATGTGGAACTAACAGGCAAAAAATTGCTTCAAAATTGTAGAATTTCTTTATTTTAATTTTAAAAAAAATTTTTTTTTTGTTTCACAAGGAATACTAAAAACAACTCAAAAAATGAAAACCAAGTTTTTTGAGTAAGTTTTTGTTGCTGCGTTTTGTATTTTTCTCCTGTGCATACACACACTCGTACACATTTATATTATGGATCCATGTAGCGAATGGTCATTAGACCTCCCCACTGACTTGTTTTAGGTGCGATCGTCAAATGCATTATGGATGCACTACGCTTATATAGGAAAATGAAAATGACAATTGATAAAAAGGAAGCATGGAGGTGCCAAACATGTAGAAAAGAACCCATCGTGCTTCCCAATTATAAGAATCTATCAATTCGAATGCAATAAGCTGAACCAATGGCTAAACGGCTCCGAATCGTTAGTTCTGCCGATGATACATAACAACAGACCAACTTATTTCTACCAATGCAAAAAGAAATGGCAGAAATAAAATTAAGTTGTGAGTTTGTTGCATGGAAGTACGAAGAAATACAAAAACACTTATTGTCTAACAATTACCCAGTTTATATGAGAGATCAATGTGCATTTAGTCAATCCGCATTGGTTCAATACCCGTAGAAATGGTGAAATATGAAATTATCTAAAACCAATTCCAAAGTGAGAGTTTAACAAACAGCTGATTGAACTGACACTTGACACTGATACATTGTTTTTATTTCTTTGTCTTCCCAAATATTTCGTTTGCAATCTCACATTTTAAATACACAACTAATTACCTGCTCTATAATGGAAGAATACATTGTTTTTATTTCTTTGTTTTTCCAAATATTTCGTTTGCAATCCCACATTTTAAATACACAACTAATTACCTGCCCGATGATGAAAGAATGATGAGAGTAAAATGTTTCAATGCGATTTGAAAGTGTTTATATGATATTTAAAAGCGATTATAAATTTTCAATGCGTTTTATAAACAGGAATGAACGAATGCGTGTTGAATAATTCAATAAGATTTGAAGTGGTGTTTATTTGAGCGTATTGAACCAATGCGCATTGCGTCAAATGTACATTGTAACTAGGTAATATAATATGACATATAAACTAGGTAAATGACTCTCTACAAAGTCTTACAAATGAAATACAAAAACTCAAAGAAGTTAATATGCAAAAGGCAAACACATTATCACATTGGAAACAAAAATAAACACTCTTGAACAACAACTACTGAAAAATTACATTGGAATTAAAAAAATCCCTACAACACAATGAAATTGATATTGTCCAAAGTTTGGGCAAAACGATAAATGATATCACTGATATACACCGAACAAACAAATAAAATCCAAACAAAACAACGATTATTGTCTCCTTTGCAAGGAACACACTTAAAACAAATGTTATTAAACAAACTAAAATAATTCGGAAAAAACTGAAACACTGAAAAAAAAATAGGGAAAATACTGGAAATGGCGAAACTACTGAAAACGAAAATGATGCTGTCATTTTTGTAAACAATCAACTTTGCCAGATAGTGTAACAGGAAATTTGTATGGGAGACAACAGTAAAAATACTTCCGAAAAAAAAAATGAAAATGGAGAAATATGTAACCTGTAACGATATAAACAAAATGTCACATTAATGTGTGCATTTTAAAAGAGTACACACAAACAGAAATCAAGATGATAAAAGAAAACGAAGACAGTGAAGCTCTTTTCGATTTTAGGGTAATCAATGGTGTTAGCGGGTGTTAAACCTAAAATACTAATAGCTTAATTAACTTATATTGCTATAATAATCTACTCCTTTAATTTCTTTAACTTTAATCCTTTCCATATTGTTCTTTTAATACATTACATTTTGTTTAAGTTGTTCCAAATGTTATTATCTTTAAACCCTTCGGGTTGTAATATAATAATTTTTTTTCTCTTATTCAAAACCTCGAAGTGTAAGGACCGTATCCGCATTTATATCGCTAATTATATTTGCCATCAGATAAAACCGTGTTTTATTTAAATTTTTATAGAACAGGGTAGCAAAAAAGCTTGCTTTACTCTCAACATTTTGGTGACCCCGACGTGATCTTTATCACACGTTTTTTCTAACCTTTTTTATTTAAAACAATCGCGAGTGTTTTCCGATTACTATGGCCGAACAGGGAGATGATTTACCAGCAAAATCAAATCTTGTTGGCCAACGTGGAGTATCTGGGGCTACCGACTCTAGTGCTCTGAAATTTAGTCAACGCAAATTGAAGACATTAGATGCTCTTAAAACGCGGCGTTTTGTGACCATGGAGCAAATGGATAGACTGAGGTTATTTGCCGTTAAAGCCAACGAGGACCCGTCGTCTGCATCTTTGCCCGTATGTATGTAAATACGTATGGAGGCACTGGAGTCAGCTTTCCATACCTCTAATGGGGTCCAAGGACAAATCGAGGACAACGACAACGAGGAAGTCTCGAAACCCAAACGATTCAAGTGCGAGGAGACGTACTTCTTTGCGATAGTTACGATGAAAGTTCTAATCAATAAGAAGAACCCGGAAAAGGATTATTCGATGGATGTGTTCCAGATCTCGCATTCTCATCGCCTTGATTCGGTAAAGTTACCTATAATCGAACTTCCTTCTTTTTCAGGTGACGTGACTAAGTGGATGGTTTGGTACAATCGCTTTTTATCGTTAGTGCACGAAAACCCTACGCTTTCGAAATAGGCGAAAATTCATTACCTGTTGTCGAAGCTAAGCGATACTGCGATTGCACCAATTGAAGGACTCAAAATTGAAGACGACAACTACGATGTGGCTTTAGCAAGGTTGAAGGAACGGTTTGAAAATCGAAAAATTATCGCACAGGAACATATACAGCGCATATTCAACCTTCCCCAAATCCAGAAGGCATCTGCAGTGGAACTTCGAAACTTAGTGGATAAAATTAGCAACCACTTGACCGGGCTCAGCAACTTAAAACAACCAGTGGAACATTGGGATGATCTTATAGTGTTTCTCATCACCTCTAAAATGGATGCAGCAACACTTGGTAAATGGCATGATGAAGCTCCAGTGGATCGGTTTCCCAGTCTAGAAGAAATAACAGGATTCCTGAAGTAAAGAGCACAGCATTTAGAGGGTAATGTAGCAAACAATTTATTCGATTGTGATTATTCTTTAAAAGGTGAAAACACATAAGACTCATAAAAATAATTCAAAACACAATGTAAAATCCTTTATTGCCATTAAGGGTACATGCAACTTTTGCTCTACCCCCGGCCATTTTATATATCGTTGTCACAAATTCCAAAATTTATCCACTCAAGATCGCATTAACCAAATTAAAAAACTAAGTCTATGCTTAAATTGCAAACGATCACACAAGCGTTAATTGCCTATCTAGTTCATGTCGTAATTGTGGTAGCAAGCACCATACACTTTTGCACCTTAGTGAAAACGTCGCTTCTTCAGTACCGCAAACCCCACTTAGTTCAAGCTGTCACCCAACTATCGCAAATCAAACATCAAATGCTGATTCTGCCTCACAAAGACTCCCTGTTACTAGCTTTGCTGCAACATCATCGGCGCATCCCTATTCCCTGCATTCTAGTGTTGCAAAAATAATAATAATATATTAGGAACGCCGGTGGTTAATATTTTTAATAAGCTCCAGCAACCCATACCATGTCGTGTTCTTTTGGATTCTGGATCATAAGTGCACCTGATCTCCGAGAGACTTATGCATTGTTTGGGAACTCCTCGGCTTCCCTCCTTTACTTCATTTACTTGTGCTAACAACACTATAACCTCTGCGAAATACAAAACTGTATTCACCATCGTTTCTCACATTAACGGCTTTCAGGCTACGGTAGAAGCGCTTGTGATGCCACACATCACTGGCCATATCCCTGACAAAAAAAATCTAAATAAATAACTGGAATATTCCGAAAAATATTAACTTATCTGATCCTCGGTTCAATATCCACAACGCATAGATTTACTCCTAGGAGTAGATTTTTTCTTCAGCCTTCTATGTGTCGGCCGAATTCAGTTGGGTCCTAATTTACCAATTGTGTAAAATACCTTATTCGGATGGGTAGTAGCAGGAAAAATACCAGACTCGATTGCTTCTAATAAACACAGTTTAACAATACAAGAAACTTCTCTTCAGTCTGATTCAGATGATCTATTGAATAACTCTCTAAGGCAGTTTTGGCAAATTGAGAGTTTCGATTCCTTGCAATCAACTTTAACTAAAGAAGAGAAGCAATGCGAATCTCACTTCGTTGCCAATTATTCACGATTAGACTCTGGCCGTTATAATGTGAGATTGCCCTTTTAGCATGGGACTATTTGGAAACTCTTTTGATATTGCCAAAAGGAGATTTTTGTCTCTCGAAAAGAAATTTCGGAAAAACTCCGAATTGTGCTTACAGTACTCCGAATTTATGAGTAAATTGATCGAACGCTCACAGATGGAGATAGCACAAGATGTGGACCTCATCACACCCCCTACTTTCTTCCTCTCCATGGTGTTCATAAGCCATCAAGTTCCTCTACAAAGCTGCGTGTAGTATGCGATGCGTCTGCAAAAGCAAGTTCTGGGAAGTCTCTAAATGAAATTTTGATGGTGGGACCGATTATTCAACCTGATCTGCTGTCTATAGTATTGAGATTTCGCATACACAAATTTGTAATGACAGTGGACATTACAAAAATGTATCATTAAGTTCAGTTAGATCCAGCTGATTGGAAATTCCACTACATCTTATGGAGATTTAACTGGAGATATAAAAATTTATCGATTGTCCACTGTCACATTTGGAACCGTGTCTGCTACTTTCTTATCCACGCGTACGTTGAAACAATTGTCTGTCGATGAAGAAAACGACTTTCCTTTAGCTGCAAAGGCCATCACTACGGAATTTTATGTCGATGACTTACTTACAGGCTGTGACTCTTTTGATGAATTAAAGGCTCTTCAGATAGGTGATGCTCAAATTCGCGAGAGCTTTTAGAAGACATACCCTTAGATGATCGGGAACAATATTTTAAAATTAAAGACGGAGATGCAGTAAGAACTTTAGGCATAATATGGAATCCAGAGACTGATAGTTTTCATTACGAAATAGCACCTATATCCTCCAGGCCAATTACGAAAAGGACTATACTATCCGACATAGCACACCTCTTTGACTCATTAGGATTAATTAACCCGGTAATTGTTCTCGTTAAAATGTTTATGCAACAATTATGGCGCCTCAAATTTACATGGCACCAAGCATTGCTGCAAGATCTTCATCATCGCTGGGTGAATTTTAGGGATAAATTGCATGAGTTTAACGACTTACAAATAAATCGACGCACATTTTTTGGTCATTCTAAAGGTTGTCAGCTGCATGCATTCTCTGATAGCTTCGAAGATGCTTATGGTATCTGCATTTATATACGGTCTGTCGACAGGGACGGTACAACAAAGGTTGAGCTCCTTTGTGCCAAATCGAAGGTAGCGCCGGTAAAGAAGCTTAGCGTCCCTCGGTTGGAACTGTGTGCTGCAGTTATGATGGTTCAACTGGTTAAACGACAATGGTACAATGTTTCAGGATATCATCTATTGGACTACTCAACAATTGTGCTACAGTGGATCACAGAAGAGTCTTGTAACTGGCAGACATTTTTGGCAAATCGCATATCTGTAATCCAACAAAATACCTTTGCTTCTCAATGGCGACATATAGTGTCGGAATTAAATCCTGCCGATATAATTTCTCGAGGAGCATACCCTTCGGTGTTAATCAGCAACAAGTTGTGGTTCAACGGGCCATCGTTTTTGAATTTGGCAGAAAGTGAGTGGCCCACTTCAGACGTCGTTTTATCATCCGAGGACACACAGCTCGAGCGAAGAAATATAAAAATCATTTTGACTGTACAAGTTGAAGAAAATCTGCTTCAAAGGATCAAATCTCAGGATCATTTCTTATATTTTTCGATTTAAAATGAATACAAGATTAAAAAATAAAAATGTACGTACGTTTGGACCTCCTAACGTCGACGAGCTAAAATATGTGCAATTAACTAATTTTAAAAAGGAAATCTCAATTTTATCTAACAATAATGAATTATCTTCTAGATGCCACATCAAATCGCTTTCACCATTTTTAGATGATGAGGGGATACTCTGTGTCGGAAGACGAATATCAAATTCATCTCTTGATTACAACGCAAAACATCCGATTTTATTGCCGAAAGATCATCTCTTCACCTCCACTCTTGTAAATCATCTTCACATCAAGCATCTGCATGCAGGTCCTCAAGCACTTTTAAGCATAATTCGAGATCGTTTCTGGCCCATCCGTGGCAAACTTGTGACACGAAAAGTGGTGCATCAATGCGTTCGACGTGTACGAGCTAAACCAGCAATTAATCACCAATTTATGGGCAATCTACCTCAGTCACGCGTGCAGCAGTCAAGGCCCTTTAATATTGTTGGGGTTGATTTCTATGGCCCCTTTCGAATCCATTTCCGTCGTCGAGGAACCGCGCCCGTTAAAGCATATGTCGCGGTATTTGTTTGCTTCGTTACTAAGGCCGTACATTTGGAATTGGTGGAGGACCTTACAGCTAATAGTTTCTTGGCTGCCCTTAAGCGATTTGTAGGTCGCCGTGGACTGTGCTCTGTTATATACAGCGACAATACAACCAACTTTATCGTAGCACGTAACCAACTACACGAATTGTATCAAATGTTTCTTAAGCGTGAGAATCGGGATGTCATAATCAACGTGTGTGCGGCGGATGGAATTGCATGGAAAACTATACCACCTCGATCTCCCCACTTTGGTGGTCAAGAGCGCCAAATTTCATATGAGACGTATTTTACAAGATTCGTCTCTTAGCTACCCCGAGCTAAATACCTTACTAATTCAAATTGAATCTGTTCTCAATTCCAAGACTCTAACACCAATGTCGGAGAGTCCTGGTGATATCCAAGCCCTCACCCCTGGTCATTTCATCATTGGTACTGCTCTCAATGCAATCGTTGAACCAAATTTGCAACAAGACAACATCCGAGCTCTTACACGCTACCAATAGCTGCAGCGTTACTTTCAGTAGTTTTGGTTAAGGTGGTCACAAGAATATTTGCAAAGCCTTCAGCTTTGAACCAAATGGACAAAGGGAGGTTCTGCAATAACTGTCAAAGACATTGTTATCATCGAAGAAGAAAATATTCCACCACTTAAATGGAGATTGGGTCGAGTGCTTCAAGTGCATCCTGGTAAAGACGGCAATGTGCGGGTAGTCACACTTAAGACTAGCAATGGCGAGACTTCCTATTGAAGGACCTGAGTCCCTTCAAAAGGGGGAGAATGTTAAACCTAAAATACTAACAGCTTAATTAACTTATATTGCTATAATAATCAACTCCTTTAATTTCTTTAACTTCAATCCTTTCCATATTGTTCTTTTAATCCATTACATTTTGTTTAAGTTGTTCCAAATGTCATTTTCTTTAAACCCTTCCGGTTGTAATATAATAATTTTTTTTTTCTTATTCAAAACCTCGAAGTGTAAGGACCGTGCACATTTATATCGCTATTTATATTTGCCACCATAAAGAGAATGAATTTTTGTTGCATAAGTTTCAACATACGATCTATTAAAAAAAACTTTTGATATCTTCGTCGCAGAAATACAAAGCGTATTGCAGTATGTATGAGTTTTTAATGAAATAAACATACCTAAAAAGGAAAAGGAGAGGAATCAATTTTATAATATTGATGGTTTTGTTTCGAAATTTCTAAATCGCGATGGAAAAGGTGGAGGTGTTGTTATATTTGCGAAGAAAAGTTTAAATTTTCAAGAAATACCATCTGAACCTGAAAACTATGAGAAAATTCATCTAGAAATAATGCAAGGGGATGACAAAAAGTATTTATATTCATGCTATCTATAGGCGGCCTAAGTTAAGTATTACAAGATTCATAGATGAAATTAATGACAAGATCAAAGAAAACAATACGAACATTTTATTAGGTGACATGAATATTAATGTTCAAGATAAGAAAAACTTTTTAGTCTTAAAATATATGGAAGTCATGGCTGCATAAGGCCTAAGAAATGTGATCATGCAACCTACCCGTGTTGATGTAAAAAAAAACACGTCTAGCCGCATAGACCATATGTATGTTAGCCTTACAAAACAGAAAATATATTCCGTGGTAATAGGAACAGATCTTTCCGACCACTTTGCCATTTTGTATGCAACAGAGGATCCCAAAAAAAACCGAACAATGGATAAATTGAATGCTGTGCAGATAAAAAAAAAGTAAATAGTCTTACAAAGCAAACTAATTGGAATGAGATTTTGAAAATAAACAACGTAGAAGATTTATATAACAACTTCGTCGAAAAAATAAATTATATACTCGTATATACTAAAGCCAGCAAAACAAAAACTTCCAAAAAGACACGACAACAGAAAGCATGGACTACGAAAGAAGTAATTCGAATGTGCAGGAAGTGGGATGAGCTCTATAGAAGATGTAGAAACAGTCGAAGTTGTATAAATTACGATCAGGAGTATAAACAATTTCGAAATATTGTCAACGAAAATATAGAAGCAGTCAAAACTATTTTTTATAAACAGAAATTTATCGAAAATAAAAATGATCCTAGGAAAACATAGAACATAATAAATGATTTATTGGGGAGAAAGAAACTCTCAATAGATGAAGTAGTATGCAACAACTTTGCAATAAAAAATAACGATTTTAATGGCATTGTGGAGAAGTTTACGGATCAATTTTCTAAAAATACCCTATTCATCTTAGACTTATGTAATACTAAGGCATCTAGCCATGAGAATGTACAGGTGCGTCAAAGTATATTTGTAAGAGAAGCTTCAGTAGAAGAAATTTTTCAAATTTTAAGTCTTTTGAACACTAAAAAAGGACCTGGAGCTGACAATATACGAGCAATAGATCTAAAATTAAATGCCCATATACTTTCCTCTGTTATACAAGCAAGCATTAATCGTGGATACGTACCACGGTTAATGAAAACAGCTATCGTGCGACCACTCTACAAGGCTGGTGCGAAAAATAATGTAGAAAACTATCGGCCTATTTCTATCCTATCTATCAAATTATTCATCCGAACCAGCATGGCTTCTAAAGAAACAAAAGCATGGACAGACTATTAGGAGAGTTTGCGAACACAATCAATGCAGGACTAAATAGAAACCACAACATACTGGTACGTTATATTGACTATATTGAGTATGAATACACTTAAAGTGCCTGAACACGTGTTAAGTTTTTTGGAAAATGGGATAGAGAGAGAAAGAAAGATGTTTGGGCTCAGTGGTTATTTCGCTTCATGGGTGGCATCCAACATTTAATGGGGAGACCGACTTCTTAGTGGAGGTTGGCTTGTTGTTGATTTCTAGTCAACTACTCATCATACTTGATTTTCGTTAACTGAAAACATGAATATGTCTTTCGGGCGAGGCTGGGATTCGAACACCGAACCTTTCGATTTGGAAACCAGTCGACTACCACTTGAGCCACGGCCACCCAGTAATATCAAATTGGCTCCAAAACTATCTCACTGATAGAACAATCGGAATTAAGGTGACAACGGAAACAATACAAGAAAAAACAAGCTCAAGGATCCAAACTTGATCTTATCTTACACATTCTTTTTACAAACGAACTGTTACGGGTTTTCAAAAACAGTACTGCGTATGCATTTGCGGACGATATAGCCATCGTTGCCAAACATAGAGGTCTTAACACGGCCGTTAAAAATATTCAGAGTGAGTTTGATGTCGTTTCGGAGTGGTGTCATGATAATGGACCCATAATTAACACGAAAAAAAACATTCGCACCATCTAAGAGGAACGGAGAAAATTGTCTTTTGTCGGTAGGGAACCAGGAGATTAAACTTGTACAGCGGACGAAATATCTAGGAATAACAATTGACGAACATTTTCTTTGGAGTGAACACATTAATGCACTGCGTCTTCAACATAAGAGTGCTATTTTTGCGATGGTATATTTGAAAAGACTTTGCAATTATAATGTGATGAAGTAGGTGTATTACTCGCTCGTAGAGTCGCGCATTAGATACGGCATCCTGGCTTGGGGGACTGCGGGAAAAACCCATACAGCTAAAATTTCATCCGTAGAGCATCGTTTTATATAAAATTAAAAAGAGGATTTAACTCATCTTTAAAAGCACTGGATGTTTGTGGGATTTTTCAGATGACTGCACTTGTAATATGTACGAACGGCCAACGATTTTTGAAACCTACTCAACACAATCAAAACACATGAAGACGAGCCCAAGGAATGCTAGTGTTTCATTTCCTATTGATGCAAATTAATTATTTTTTTTTCTGGTTTTTCTCTCTCTTTCTTTAAATATTATACCTATTAATTTCTATTTTTCTTTTTCTAATTGAAATTTGAAAGCTCATGGTTAAATTATGTATTATTGAATATAGCCACCTGCCGATAAGCACGGCGCACAGTGTGGGAATTCGCACAGCTAGCGGAATTTTATTCAAAAAATAATATGCTCCAATTGAAGCCAAAACCGGTTTTTCTTAAAGCTTAAACACTCAGTTGAGCGATATGAGAAAATTAATGGGAAAAAATAGTGTAAACGAAATAAAACGAGCCATGATGCTGCAGTTTGTGATAATCTCTGCGGTAATTGGCTTGTGCTGGCAACTTGGAATTTTATTAATTTTTCATACGTACGCACTTGACGTATGAAAAATTATTGAATAATTATTATATTGAAAGTTTTATTTTCTTCAAAATTTGTTTATATCAAGGAATATTAATGTAAGTTAATTTATATATTATTTGGATTTTAAAATTTTTGTGGTGGTGTATAAAGTTAAAAAATGACTGTTTTTTTTAGTTATTTTAATATTCATTGGAGAAAAAACGCATTGTTTCACATAGTTCCCTCTTGAAATCAGGTTCATTGCTAAGCCTGATGTCTTAGCTATTTGAAATCATCAAAAAGTTTTGCGCGTTTCTGCGCGCATTTATAATTTAGCCATTTTTCACCATGGCTAACGAGGCAAAAATGCTTTAATAAAACCAAAATAATAAAAAATTTTTGGTTATTGTTTGCTTTTGTAATATGAAAGTATATGTAAATAAACATATGTAGATCTATATATACATACAACATATACATTTACTTAAATTTATTTAAGAAAATTCATATAGAACACTAAATTTCTTACAGATATGCATTTAAGGGTTTAGTGATTTACCAAACCGTTATGCGTAATATTAAATATGTGCTCTTGATTTTGTTATTAAATGTTTATTGAGAAAAGTGTTAGTCTTCGTGTTCTGTACCATGTGGTATGTAAATATTTCATGCATTTCAGTTTTAAATACATAGACACTTTCTTAAAATTTCTTTTTCAGAATGTCTTTCCATGTAACTAAAAAGGAAATGTTTGAAGTCTGGATATCAAAAACCAAAATAAAACGCGTTGATGCGCTCTTTTCGTTTGTTTTGAGTTTTTATCCATGTAAAATTTTCAGAATATGCAATAACTCAAACAAAGTGTAAAAAAAATCTTTGTCTAAAGTTTGATCAACGGTGGTCTAAAAGTTGTAGACATCTTGATCGCTTTAAAATTGAAAACGCTTCCTGGCTAGATGAGCATTTTTCTCTGCCACAGCAAACTTTATGTGAAATTCCATCTTCGTCAAATTCGAAAAGTGTTGGTAGACCAAGAGAAATATTTGATGATTTCTGTGACAAGATTAAAAAGAAGAAGGTGCAGTCCCTGTTACATGAATATAGCCATGATGAAATTTCAACTGCATATGGAATTATTCTAAGAAAGAGTGGTAAAAGGGATACTGCTGCTGTGGTAACAAAAACTGTCGGAGAGTTCTCCACAGAGGGGTTAGTCTTTGAAAATAATATCTATTTGAAAAACTTTTATTTATTTAATTTTCATTAATTTTAAGGGTCGATTTTGAAAAAATCTTTAAAAAAAGATGGAAACGAGCTTATCTGCTGATGAAGCCTTAGCACTTATTGTGGATGCACAGCTTTCAACTCACCAGTATGAAATTATACGACAAAAAGTCAGTTTAATTGCTAAAGATAAAATTAAAGAATCGAAGAGAAAATGTTATCTGGAAAATTGTGCTATAACAGAATCCAGTGCGGAATGCGATCTTCAATCTTTAGTTGACCATGGTGTTAGGCGTTTATGTTTTTCGCAGAAAAATCTCGGAACACCTTAAAATTGGTTTGAAGGAATTGACATTGCTTTTTAAATGGGGATGCGATGGAGCATAGCAAAAGTCCTATAAACAAAAACCCAGTGCCGGAGAATTCTATGAAGAGAACCTTTTTAGCATATCGATGGTTCCTATTCAAATGTATTACAATATAGCAGATCAGAAGCAAATCGTTTGGAAAAATCACGCTCCTTCATCAACAAGATACTGTCGGCCTATTAAGCTTTTATTTGTAAAGGAAACTACAGATTTGATAAAACACGAAGTTGATCAAGTTCTTCAACAAGTAAACTCTTTATCAGCTGCTAATATTGACGAATACGGTTTTTAAGTTGCCGTTAAGCCTGTGTTTTTACTCTCAATGGTAGATGGTAAGGTTTGTACTGCCCTTTCAAACGTAACATCATCAGGCCATCAGAGATGAATAATCCAAAAAGTATATCCCAAAAGTTTGAGAATCAATTTGCATTGTCCTTTGGTTTATCTCCACTGCATTCTTGGATTAGATTTATGGAATGTGTCCTTCACATAGCTTATAGGCTTGTAGTAAAAGTTTGACAAGTGAAAAACTAAGAGCATAAGGACAACGTCAAAAACCAGGAAGAAAATAGTTCAAGAGAAATTTAGAAAAGAGACTGGGTTACTTGTTGACATACCTACCCATCAAACAGGTAACACAAACGATGGAAATACAGCTAGGCGGTTCTTAAGAGATGAAACCAAAACAGCTGAAATTACAGGTATCGACATAGAGCTTATAAAAGGGTTCCACATCGTTTTAGAAGCACTCTCTTCTGGGTTTCCTATCAATTTTGATGCATTTGATAATTTTGTAACCCGATTAAGATCTGTGTACCAGCGTTCTTGATTTTATCCGGGTAATACCCAATTACCCGGGTACCCAGGTAATACGGGTAGTACCCAAGTTCGCGGGTACCCGGTAATTTCAGCTATCGGGTACCCGACAATATCGGGTATCCGACAATATCGGGTAATGGGTACTCAAGGGTCACAAAACCTTATATGTACCCGATACTCTCTTACCCGGGTAATACCCCAAAAATATGGGTACCCGGATACCCGGGTATCAAGAGCTCTACTTTGTACCTCGAAAAATATGACTGGTATTATATGCCAGTTAGCGTGCACAAAGTGTTATTTCATGGAAAGCAAATTATTGCATCTTGTATCCTTCTGATTGGCCAACTATCGGAAGAAGCGCAAGAAGCCAGAAACAAGGACAACAGAAAATATAGGGAACTTTTCACTAGGAAAACGTCAAGAGTGAACACAATGACAGATCTAATTCATAGACTGTTAATAACTTCGGACCTTTATTTAACTGGTTTAAGGTGCGTTACAAAAAGAAAAATAAGTTGCTTAGAACCTAAGTTTGTGGAACTTTTGGAGTTAATAATCTAAGAGCTAAAAATAAACGAGGGAGATAGACCCACCCCTCATACAAGTTTTTGCTTGTTTTAACGCAATCTATCGATTTAAGACATTTAAAGGATCTTTTTGGACAAATCTAATTTATGTGAAAAACGGTAATTTCGGGACTCATTATCGAAGAACTTTGACCAAACAAGAAAAAAAATATAACATTTCATATTATGGATATTTAACACTAAGCTAAGAAAAAAAAAATTCTGTGAAGAATTCAAAGCACAAGCGTTAATAATTTAATTCCACTAGTTGTGCGAATTGCCACACTGTGCGGCGCTTTGCGTGTAAAATGAATTGTGCAAGAAATACTGTATTATATAAATTATATAAATAAAAAGTAAAATAAAGGTAACAGACTGCATGAGAAGTGCTGACACAGGTAGTTCAGGTGCATACTTGTTCCCACGCCAACAACAGAATGATATTGCATTGCACCGGGATAATGTCACGTCGCACTGTGGAGTATTTGTATGACAAAACCGCTCAAAAGTCAGAAAAATCAAGTTGGCATAAATTTCGGTTGGCACCGTTATTCTTCAACCTTGGTAACCGGTCCAGCACGCCATATGCAAAAAAATTACACCGCTCTTTCCATTCGTCACATTATCAGTCAGAACCCAGCCATTGTCGGAATTGCATTTATTGGTTATAAGTATAGAAAATAAGTATTTATAAATAGAATGTAAATGCAGTCGAAAGACATAGATATAAGTATTCAGAGTAGCTTAGAGTGCCTGTGTTTGGCCAGTAAGTTACGAGTAGTATAAGATTGTTAAGTAATTGTAAGCTAGCATTTAAGCATTTTTTGTTAGAATGTAAGAGTAGTGTTAAGAAAATAAAATGCATTAAAACTGAACTGAAACTGATTTATTGGTTATCTGCATTTTTGTTTGTGATTCTTTTTTGGTTTGGTTATTGCTTTTTGTGTGGTGCAATTGAAAAGAAATCATTTGATTATGGAAGTGGATTATACCGATATGTTTAGATGTAAAATTTAATTTTTTTGTATACATGAATATTTTGTATCCGTATGGTGTTCATGAAGTCCTAATTTAGTCTTTAATTTTAATAAAACTTTTTAGATAATGGTGTTTTGTTTATGAGTATGGCATGGTCGGGCTATAATATTGTTATGGACGTCAACCTTAGTCTTTGGCAATCATAAACCACCATAAAACTGTCCGCTTACGTCTGCCCTTTGTTTTGTGTCACTTAAAAGATTATGATAGCTTATGTTAACTTAGACATAATTTCCTACTTGGTTTGCAGATTCGTCGGATAGTGTCAAGAGTTTTATCGAAGGGAATTATTCAATATGTTAAAAGATTTTAGAGATAAAAAAGTGGATGAAACATTTTTCTTGTTAGAAAAAAGCTTGTCGAAATTTTGAAATGTCCAATTAAACAAAAAAGTAGTGTCAGCAATGCTTTGAAGTTTTTTAAAAGCGATTTCAAGAAAAAATGGACTGCAGCGAGTTACAAAGATGAACGATTTCTCAAAACCAATGAAAAGTGGCTTGAATCAAGCACTACACTGCATTTTTTTGAGCCCTTACTCAAACCAGGGCGACCGTCCAAATCGTTCGAAGAGCTTAGTGACTGCAGTAAGCGGCAAAGAATTAAAGAGCTTCGCGAGTAAGTTTCACTCGAAGAGTTGACGTATGCAGCCGGCTTAAGTCAGCGCATTTTAGGAAATTCTGATGCGTCAAAAATAATCAAAAAAGTTACCAGCTCGGCAAGCAAAGCTAAAGAATTTTGTAAGCTGATCACCTCTTCTGCGAAGCAAGATACAGTTAAAAAGTTTACACCTCAAGAGGCCCTGGCAACATTTGTTGAAGTTGACTTTATAAGAGAGCAGTGGGAAGTGATACAAAGTGCCAGTAAGGATATCTACCCCTGCTACTCATTGAGAAAAAAGGCCAAAACTGAATGTTATTCTGATAAATAATCCAATACAGTCACTGAAACCCGTGCAGAAATACAACTGCAAGCATTGCTTGATCACACTGCATTACGTCTTTGTAAATATGTCGCAGCTGTAGTAGAAACGTGTTCAGAGGAAGAAAATAAGAATATGGTTTTGATTTCAAAATGGGGCTGTGATGGGTCGCAATAGACGCAGTATAAGCAAACATTTAAAAACAGCACTGACAGTGATGCTAGTTTTTCCTCTACGACTAATGATTGATGGGGAACAGAAAAAAATCATATGGCAAAATTCACTCCCTATTCTCCTAGATTTTGCAGGCCTATACGCATGCGCTTCATTAGCGAATCGAAGGATGTTTTAATCAATTACATTAAAAACGAAAGTGCACACCTCAGAGAAACAGAAGTATTCAGTTCTAATAAAGCAGCAAAAATAAAGCATATCATGTTGCTTACAATGATTGACGGCAAAGACTTCAATGCTGCTACAGATGCTGCCTCTACTTCGAGATGATATATTTGTGGACAGACTTCTAAGGATTTCAATAAATTTATAAAAACTGACCAAGTCAATGTAGAAGCACTAAAGTCTGGACTCTCAATTCTTCATGCACGGATTCGCTTTTTTGAATCACTTGTTCATTTGGCTTATAAAATACCTTTAATATCTGCTACTGAAGAAAAAGCAATTGTAAAAGATAGAAAGGAAAAAGTTCAAATCTCCTTTAAAGAACAAATGGGACTCTTAGTAGATACACCCGAAGCGAGATTCAGTAATAGTAATGGCGGCAACACAGAAGGTTTTTCGATGACCCGGAATGTTCTTCTCGTATTACTGGGGTAAATCTTAATTTGATAATTCGCTTTAAAACTGTCTTGGAAGTTATTTCGAGCGGATATAGAATTGATGGCGACAAATTTGATGCTTTCGCTCACGGTACCGCTAAATTGTACATAGATCAGTACGGCTGGCATCCCATGTCACTAACTATACACAAAGTGTTGGTACATGGTACATGGATGGCAAGGATTCTTTAAATAACGAGATTGAGCCTCTGAAGCCGACATTTGCAGCTCTGCTAATAAGCTCTACTTCACGCCTCCCCGTGGCGCCATCTGGGATTCTCACCGGAGATTGCGAAGTGAAGGAGACAAATGGCGAGTTTCCTACGACATAATCAGGATTAGTGTTGGCAAAACAAAACAAGACTTTAACCGGGATACTCCGACATATTTGGAGCTCAGACCGGTAAGGATTTCCAAGACTTAGTCAGGGTCTTGGAAAAGAGATGGTGGCGGACGAGCCCTCTATGGGCCAACGGCAGCACTCACACCCTGGAACAGGTTACTGGCTTCAGTGTAACCGACCCCTCGTCCTAGGGGCAAAAAATGAAACTGTTCCTCCAGGTTGGGGGTTGAGCCACCACGTGCAGCCGAACAACTAGCGGAGGCCCTGGACTGCTGCAAAACAGACATAACCGCCATTTAAGAAATGCTATGGGATGGGTCGGACAAAAAGAGGATGAAAAACTGCGACATCTACTACGGCGATTGCTATCGACTGCAAAAGCAGCACTTATTTGGATGCGGATTTATTTTCGGAGGCAGAATAAGACAAGAAGTCCTGCGCTTCCGGCATGTGAGCGAGCGCCTTGTAGCAATCCGCATCAAGGCTAAACTCGCTAACATTAACATTTAAAATTGTCCTCGGTGATTTTAATGCAAAGCTAGGAAGAGAGGGTATCTTTGGTGGAACTATCAGAAAATATAGCCTGCACGACACCACCTCCGATAACGGATTCAGGCTAATCGTCTTTGCAGCGGGGTGAAACATTGTCGTAGCTAGCACGCGGTTCACACATCTCGATATACACAAGGGGACTTGGAGAACTCCTGATCAATCAACAGTAAACCAGATTGATCACATTGCGATCGACGCAAGACACTCCTGCAGTATTATGGATGTCCGTACGTTCAGAGGAGTCAACATCGACTCCGACCATTCCCTTGTTGTAGTCAAGGTACGGTTGCGGATATCCCAAACTACGCCAAGAAAAACTTGTGCTGTGAGGAAATTCGACGTCAGACGGCTACAATCGCAAGAGATCGCCAAGTCCTTTTTCGATCGAGTGTCTTTTAATCTCTTAAGAGGTCCAATACCGCCGGCATCAAGCATCGAAGATCATTGGAAACACTGCCAAAACGCCATCAGAGGTGCCGCTTCCGATGTGCTGGGTTTCACTCCTCCACCACAGCGGAACCCCTGGTTCGATGATGAATGCTGGCAAGCAAATGCAGCTAAGCAAGATGCATATAAAGCGGCGCTGCATAGAAGGACCAGAGCTGCTCATGAGGTCTATGAGCGGAAGAGAAGAGACGAACACCGGCTTCTCAGGAGGAAAAAGAAAGAGCATGAGAAGCGCGCGGTCGAGGAAATTGAGAGACGCTACTCCAGGAATGAGGTTCGGAAGTTTTACCAAAAGGTAAAAATAACATGCCACGGAAACAAACCCCGAACCGAAGCCTGTATAGATGAACAAGGGGACATTGTTGTAGAATCGCAGTCGATGCTGAGGATTTGGAAAGACCATTTCTGAAGACTGTATAACGGCGATGACGAACTAAATACCTCAGCATTGTTTGTACAATTCTCAAGAAAGGAGACCCTCTGAACTGCGCCAATTACAGAGCCATCAGTCTCCTTAACATCGCATAGAAGATCTTATCTGCTGTATTGTGTTCTTCAACAACCTGATAGGTCCATATCAGTGTCCATATCATATCCTTCAGGCCAGGAAACTCCACCATCGACCAAATATTAAAACTATGGCAGATCTTGGAGAAGATCCAAGAGATTCAGGTCGATACACACCACCTATTTATCGACTTTAAGGCCACGTATAACAGCATCTTTAGAGACGAACTATACAGAGCAATATCTAGTTTCGGCATCCCTGCCAAACTCGTCCGTCTGTGCAGGATGACGATGGAGAATGCACGCTGCTCCATCAAGGTCGGTAAAGATCTCACCGAGACCTTAGATGTCCATAAAGGATTTAGACAAGGCAATGCGCTGTCATGCGATTTTTTTAACATCATACTTGAAAGAATAGCGCAAAACTCAAGAGCAAACACAAGAGGCACTATCTTTCAACAGTCCGTCCAACTACTCGCATACGCCGACGATATTGACATAATCGGGAGAAAGCAGCATGATGTCAGTGGCGCTTTCGCGAGTATTGAAACGGACGCGGCGAAAAGGGTTTAGCGGTCAACGAGGGCAAGACCAAGTATATGCTGTCAAGCAAAAAGGATAACCAACACTGACGCCTCGGGCAGAACGTCATCCTCGACAGTTATAACTTTGAGGTAGTTAAGGACTTTGTCTACCTAGCGCTGAGATCAAACGAAGAATAACTTCTGCCAATCGCAGTTTCTTTGGACTAAGAAGGCAATTGAGTAGCAAAGTTCTCTCTCGGTCAACAAAAGTCACCCTTTATAAGACCTTAATAATGCCGGTCCTGCTCTATGGTGCAGAGGCATTGACATTATCAAAAATGGATGAGGGTGTTCTTGATTGCTTCGAGAGAAAAATTCTTGGTGCGATCTTCGGTCCCGTCTACATTGACGGTGAATGTAAGAGGAGATACAACAATGACCTCTATGGACTGTACAGCAACATCGACCAAACCAGAAGAGTGAAGAAACAAAAACTGAGATGGCTGGGTCATGTAGAGCGTATGGACACTAATGTTTCGGTAAGAAAAGTATTCGAATCCGCTCCCGGGGGACAGCGCAGTAGAGGAAGGATAAGACTCAGGTGGCGCACGCAAGTGGAAGGGGACCTCAACCAACTTAGCTTGCGAAACTGGAGGCAGCTAGCTAGGGAGCGAGCTGGCTGGAGACGCTGACTGAGGCCCAGATCCACTCCGGGCTGTAGCGCCACTTAAAGTATTACTTACTTACAGTAAGTTGATACATGGCACAGAAGTAATAAACCATGCAATTTTGCCTATTGGTCAGCTATCGGAGGAACTAGTTCAGGCTCGACCGGCAATATAGACTCAAATTTAGTCGAAAATGTTCACGTGTTGCTTGTAACAGAAACGTCATACACAGATTGTTGCAGACCCGTACCTTAGCAGCGTTAGAGCACGGCAACACAAGAGAACCAAAGATATTTCGGGAATGGTATTGATATGTTTGAAGTAGTTTTTATCTTCAAGATTGTGATTTAGTCGGCTATACGTACTACGATGTAGCGATCCCGTCGCTTCTTCTACAAACTTCATTCTGGCCTGTTCATCAACTCTCGTTATCAGCTGGTATAGTGAGTTTTCCCAGTTCATGGTTTCCACATTCACCTCTACACCACACCCGCGAGCTAACTCTAGCCATTCTTCGAACCATGCTATTTTGTTCCGTGTAAGGCCACTATCTTTCGAAGTCGGTTATTTGACATGTTGATAACCCTTAGTATGTAGTTTACCTGCAATTTCAGCGTTTTAAGGAATAGCGGAGATAGGCCTGTTTCCAGCATAAGCATATAGTTCGGAGTCTTTACAGGGAGGTGGAAGGATTTCTTAATGAAAAAACGTTGTAGTTTTTCAACTTCCTCATAAGGCTTATAACCCCATACTTGTGCCGCGTAGAGCATTACTGCCTCCGATGCAGCTTCAAATACTTTGAATTTACTGCTGCGCGTAATCTGTGGGTTGTTGAAACAGTTTTTCCACACTACATTGATGGCGGTTTTAGATTTCGTGAGTTGCTCCTTCAGATGTCTTTTCATACTAAGGCTACTTGTTAAAAGGATTCCAAGATAAGTGTATTCATTTACAAGAAAGTATAGAAGACTTTCTCCGTTAAAGTGCCATTTTTCATTGTAAGCAAGTCTACCACCTCTCTTTTTAAATATCATTATCTTGGATTTATCCAAATTCACGACCAGGCTCCATATGCTGCAGTATTCATACAATTTGTTAATCATCAATTGCAAGGATTCCGGTGAGCTGGCCAACAGTACAATGTCGTCTGCGAACAGGAGGGCTTTAATGAGAATTCCTGCAATTTGTATTCCTCCTGGGAGAAACTCCACTATATCGTCGATAAAGAGGGCGAATAGATTAGGGCTCAGCGAACATCCCTGTTTTACTCCTGCCTCCGTCTGAAACCATTCTGAAAGCGTCTCACCATTCCAAACAGCTGTCTTGGTATCTTCATATAGGTTTTGTAAAACACTTCCGAATTTTGATGACATTCCCATACTATATAACTTATAAAATAAGGCGTCCATAAAGAAGGCATAGAGTTTTTTATTTCGGCTTATAAATGATCTGATAAGCTTTTCAATAAGAAAATATGGTTGACAGTTGAGTAGCCAGACCTAAAACCCGCCTGGAATTCCTTTAGCAGATTATCTATCCATGTGGCTAGCCGTCTCTGCAATATTGCTGCAAAGATTTTGTAAGACGCATTTAAGAACGATATTCTCCGATAGTTCGCAGGATCTGATGTATCGCCCTTTTTGTGGATGGGGAAAATCAGAGCTTCTTTAAACCGTTGGGGCACTATCCCATGGTATAATATGTTGTTGTATAAGCCAATGAGGTTGTCTTTCAGCCCATTTGTGCTATATTTAAAAAATTCAGTTGGTATACCATCCGACCCTGCAGCCTTTCTATCTTTCAAACCAAGCAGCGCACCCGTGAGCTCCTGATGAGATATAGGGTCATCTAGAATGTTGTTTTGTATATCTGGCACTGCATATTGAAAACTAGGACCACCCACCGATGGGTTCAGTAACCTCTTGAAATGATCTAGGAGGATATAAGGGCTAAGATCTCTGTTGACCACATATCTTCCTCCATTAAGTGACTTTGCTAGTTTCCAAAACTCGGATGCGTTATTACAACACCCCAGTCTGCACGCCTCTCTTTCAGAGTAGTTTCGCCTACTTTGTCGGCAAACATCTTTATACTCCTGATTCGTTCTTAGGTAAGCCTTTTTAAGAAAATCAGTGTTGAAGGCACGAAATAATTTAAGCCACGCAAATGACACCCGTCTTGCTTTCCGGCAATTTTTATCAAACCACGGCTCTTTATTCTGTTTGCGGCGTTTTGTGTTTACTGTAGGATAGGACTCCTTAATTATTTGCTCCATATCCGCTATGGTCGTAATATTTCTTAGTTGCAACTTCTCATCAATTTTCGTTCTACGAGTATATTGGGCGGCTTTGTTCTCCTTCCATACCATCTTTGGTAGCACCCTCATATCCCTTATTTGCTCGTTTGTCTGCGTGGCGTGACTAGCCGTAACAATGACAGGTAAATGATCAGCGTATATGACTTGTTTGACTTCTAAATCAGTAACGTGGTAGTTCCAATCTTCCCTTGCCAAATAGTAGTCTATAACTGATGTCCCAGTAGCTCCAATGTATGTCAACTCACCCCTTTCATCACTCGCACTTGTACCATTCAGGATCCAAGAACCAAAAGAATCACAGAACTCTATAAGCTTCCTTCCTCTCTCGTTACACAATGAATCCTTGGACCATCGTTCTACGCCGTCTTCATAATTTTCCACACCACAGTTCACTCCTACTCGCGCATTCAAATCTCCAATTATAAGGACGTTCTGTTCATCACAGCATATCATTGCTTCCTGAAGATTCCCGAAGTCGCGTTCCCAATAATTGCAGTTTAGATATACCGGGATTATATAAAAATCCTTGCTGTCCAATCGCAGACTCACATATGTGAGTTGTTCGAACATTCTAAACTCGCAGCTGATGTCGAGATCTCTCCTAAAACCAAAATAACATCCTCCGCTGGCTCTTCCTCTTGTAAATCTTCTTGTGGCGGGTATCCACTTATACTCGTAATTTAGAAACTTATTTTCAAAAAGCTTGTAATTATTTTCTGTTGTATATGTTTCAAATATGAATATAAAGTTAAATTTATTAACAAAGTTATAAAATTCTGTAAATAGGGACTTACTCGTATTACCTAACACTGCTATATTATAAGACAATATTTTAAATTCTTTAAACTTATGACTATTTTTGTTTACTTTAGCATTAATTATAGAATGGCAGACGGCATTACAATTAAAAACGATTTTGGAGCCTGGTTTCTCTAGTTTGGGAAGCAGTGTTGAGATTCCCGCTTGTGTTTGCACCATAAGCATTCCGGTCTCCACGTTCTGTCACTGTCGCTTTCGTTCATTGTCATTGCACATTTGTTGGAGTATTGCCTTTCCGTTCGCGCTGTCACACTGAATGTTATTGTTTTTGTCAAAATAAAAAACGTCGTCACCTGCTCTGAGTGTTTGCCCTTGTAGTTGTGTTTTTATGTTGCTGTTTTTTTTTATGACTTCGGTTTTTACTTTTAGCAATTGTCTTCTCCTTTCTCTGAATGCCGCCGTGTAATCTTTGTGCATCGAATACCAGTGCCGCGAAGATTAGTTGCTGATCGTAGCATTCGTTCCACATCTGCCCTGTTTCGCATTCTAACTATGACATTTTCCAGGTTGTTTTTTGGTCGTAACGTCCGCGTATCTGTAACTACTGAGCTGTCCGTTGTGTTCAAGAGTTGCAGACATAATTCTTTAGCTCTAGACTCCGGCTCCACTCCAGTTTGCATTGGGATATGCACTACGATATTCTTCTCAATCGCTCTTCTTTCCAGGAATCCGACTTTGCGTTCTAGAAATTCACATCGGTCTTCCATGAGCTGCACTTTGGCATAGAGTATTTTATTGCATGATTGCAATTCCTGCATACTCTGTGATATGTCAGCCAAATCGGACTTGGTCGGTAAATTTTTCAGCCTGTCATCCAGCAGTGAAGTCATGGAACCCTCAATCAGTGTCTTTAGGTCTAAGATAGACATGTTGACCACCGCATTTTGCTGCGGAGAAGCTTTTTTAATTGGCAGTGATTCCAGTGACGTTTCTATGATACGCCGTTTGGAAGTATGTGCCGGTACCGGTATCTCAGTGCTCTTGTTACTGTTGTTTTTAGGCGGTGTTCTTGCAATTTTTGATCCCCTATTCATTATTGCGTTGGAATTTGTTGTATTTAGAGCAAAAAGGGTTTGACTCACCAAGTTCTTTTATCGCCGTATATGACTTACGAGTATTGTTTGTAGATAGAGCACTTTTAAAATAGTATAGCTTCGAAATCTTTGAAATATTTAATATTTTCCTAGAGCCCACTTAAAATGCGTTTGACTAACACTTTGACAGATATGTCAATGAAGTGAACGTTACTAAATTATATGGATACTGCAAAATTGCTTTAAAGTATAGGGAGAATATACTAGCAGAAACCTTATAAAATGTTTGTAAATGTAAATAGTAAATATAAATAAATGCAAAACTTATTAATAGTTCTATTGTCAATCTGGCAGACGGCAATGCCATGCTAACTGATTTTATATTGTTATTATATTATTATTATTATTTTTAAATAAATCAAACTATCTATCTATCTATCTATCACAAGAGAACCAAATCTTTTTCCCAGGAGGAACGAAATTTTTTGATCGCAAGCGAACTGTCTATGCGTCTAGAAAACGATAAAAACAGAAGTATGGACGGTGTAAAAGAAGAAGAAGAGGAAGACGACCATCACCTTCATATTCTGATTACACACATTTTCTTTAAAAATCTTTATAATATATATTTAAGAATAAAAAATGAATTTCCATAATATATTGCGTTTCAATTAATTTGCAAAAAAAAATCATACAATAATTTTGAGTGGTTTTGTTATACAAATACTTCACATTGCGTCGCTCCGGATACAAGCGCTGACATGAAATGGATGAGTTTGCATATTGGATGATGGGAACAGAAGAAGTATGGGAAACGAAGTAGCTCTAAGTTTAGTCTAAGTCTTGACTTGTGACAATATAGTTGGTGTGCAACCTAATTTATTATGATAGGAGTTGAATTTTTTTCGAGTGAGAGTAAGTCGAATAGTAGGGGGGAGGCCCAGCCTCCCCGTTCGCGTGGTTTTTTTTGGGTATCCCCTTAAGGGATTCGTTAACTTGAATAATATAAAAAGTTTGATATATTGTTAAACAAGTCACTAAAAACAGTGAAATGTAACATGCAAATTTTCATAGATGTAATCCTATTAATATTATAGTAGAATATTTCAAGGGAATATTTCAGTTTGTGAAAGTGAAAAGTTTGTGGAAATTGGCTTTGTTCTTAAGTTGTAATTGAAACAGGATCATGTACAAGAGAGTAACTGCAATCTGCTCTCAGCATTGTTTCACTTCCCCCAAGCGAAATAGTCACTTTGAAACATTTTGCTAGGAGTATATACATAAGATATACATAAGTATATGTGCGCAGGATTGCATCTGTGCGAATTTTCAGTCTCATTTGACTATCTCCATCGATCTGGTTAACCACATATAAAAAAGGAAAACACTATACGAGTATTACACAGTATTCACTAATTATTTAATGGAAAAATATCAACATAACAATTCCTTCGTGTGTCACAAGTGCTTTGTTTGTCTTTTTAAAAGCTCGATTCCATTTAAACTAACCAATCTAAACAGTTCACAAGCACTTATTTCGAAACTCATGTATTTTTGCTCGACATTTTAACTTTAGACTTATCAGACAAGAATAAATTCTTTAACAAATTTATTTATTTTCTTCCAGACCGCTGAAATCATTTTACCGAGTGTCAATAGCAGTAGAACTGTCATTTACAGGCAAATCTCATTTTTCGGACATTTGCAATAGTCATTTTGACTAAAAAAGTGTGCTATGTCCGCTTTTACACGTCGCAAGTTTCGATAGATTCAAATGAGTGCAAAAGTGAGGGATAATGAAACAAAAAATACCCAATTAACCAAATTCCACTGCCTGTGGGTAGGATTTTCTTGCATGTTTTTGAGATTTCTTTTTCTCCTTCTTCTTTCTTTTTAGCATTTGCTTCATTACTTCTTTCGCTGTTGTTACGAGCACAACATTTCAGTATGGCGGATGAACTTAAATGAAACAAAGAAACAAGGGGGCTCATTTTCAATTATGAAAGACTGAGCGCCAAAGATGAAATGAAAGAGAGCTGTCAAATAACATGAAAAACCAAAGAAGGGGGAAAAGCTCCCGTGTAAAATTGAGCGCATCACTGAATGACAGTTCAAAAGAAAATAAACAGAACATGCGCAATACACACTTGCGACGTGTAAAAGCGGACTATGAAATGCCCACCAAGGAAAATTTGACAGCTGCTCTGCTTTCTGCTACTGCTACTTGTTAGCTAATAGAGACGCAGTGTAATAGGATTTTGAAGCGCATCCAATTCAATTCAAGTTGTCATTTGTTTTGTGTAAGTGCATCTGTTCGCGAAAATTATTTTCAATCGTCTATGAAAAATGAATGGAAATAATCAATTACATGTAATTTTGTTTTATTCGCCTTTTCTAATCTTCAATGAAAATTATAGTGTGTTCTTTCTAATAACAATGTTTGTTATTATTGTTGGGGGCTGGTTTCCATTATACGCACTAAGAAATTTTTTTTTCTGGTGGTTTAATGGCCTAAAAAACATAAATATAATATTTTTTTCTTGAGGAAATGAAAAATTAGTTTTAGTTTTAATTTTTTTTATTATTAAATTTTAAGTTTTTTTTTAATGAAATTTTAATGTTTTTTTTTTAATCCACCCCGGGTTTTAAACCTGTTTCCTGTAATCTCCATAAACATGCACCATTGCTTGAATCAACTCTTCAAAGGGATCTAACTGTTTTTTCGCAATTTCTCTCCAATCAGCGAAATTATTATTTTCATTGTTGAATAAGTGTATATCAAAAATTGTCAGGCAGGCGCTTGTAAGAAAGTCTGGGGTATTTAGCAGTATACTCGTAATATTTTCAGTCAATAAAAAAAAGAAAATATCGAAAAAGGCAAAATTAATTTAAAATTATTTTAACTTTGGGACATATGGCAATACTCATAATATTTTTCAACACTCACTGCATCCCCCACCCCACCCATCCCCCTCTACAACGACAGTGATCACTTAGCACAAGTGTCTATTTGTGCAGTGTACAGTACAGTGCAGTGAGTACTTAGAAATTTATGGACTTTTCTAGTGAAAATTAAAAACTTTAAAAATAAAAAAAAATGGTAAGAAAAGTTTCCTCATCAAAATTCTTTTACAGAACATCTTAGAATAATTCATATTAAATAAAAAAAAAATAAACATTGCTTAGTGCGCATAATGGAAACCTGAGCCTTATTGTTGTTATGAGTCTGCCTTAATGGCAATGAAACTGGTAATTGAACATGAAACTTGGAATACTGTATGTATTCACTGACTGCAAATAGCTACGAGTATAAGCAATTTAAAAAATAAAACTTTTGGCGCGATTTTTATGCACTTCAAAATACTGTATCAAGGCAGGGCAGAATTTTTCACGAAGAAACCAGTTAAAATTCAACGAAAAATAATATCAACTAAGAAAAAACTGGCATAACTTAAATAAAGAAAGTGACCAGCTCTGGAAAGTAAATCTGGGAAAATACTCGTAGTTCCAAGCTGTCACAAAAGAAGGTTACGAAGTAAGGGCGTAAGGTATGTTATGTGAAACAATTCCGATGATATATGTAAGACTAGTAAAAATACTAGGTTCAGTGTTTTAAAAATGCCGGGTTTCACGTAAATAAAGGTGCATAGTCAGGGTTGCCAACATTAAAAATAACTTCGGACAAATATACGGAGAAATCGCCACATTTTTTGCAAGGCAGCATTTGCTTTTGAGTCGAAAAAGTTATCTTCATGCGATTTTCTAATTTGATTTTCAAACTTCGCATCATTCAGTCATAGACTAACTATAACTAGATATCAAACTTTCCAGATATTGGAAAATCAAAACCGGTTTTCTTCTGAAAGTCCCTATCCGTGTGAACCTGTCCGTGAATACGTGAGAATTGTCAACAATGTCAAAATTCGAAAAGTTTTACGAGTGACGTCACCCATATAAAAAGGACGCGGTGAATTCCGATTTTGACATTTCTGTTGTTTACAAATCCAATTTCGTGTAAGTTGCACAAAAATTTAATGTTGGACAATAATTTTGTTTATTATATTTTCTAGGACAACAAAAGAAGAAAAATTTACACAAAAATTCCCAGTGTGGAACCATCGTGAGCTGATCAAATAAATGTGAGTAAAAAGAATACATTTTCGTATAGCTATACATATAGTGCCTTTTTCCTTGCAGATACAACATTTGAAGTGCAATGACATTTGTTCATTTCACCACGGTGTGGGTAAGTTTTTCGCTTCACCATGAATGTTTTCATCAGGAGAGCATGTTCCGAAAAAATGTAAATTACAATTCATGAATAAATTGGATTATTCGATTAAATGGAAAATATTGTATTAACTTTTCATACGAAGTAATAAATAATAATTAATGATTATTTGTTTTTATTTGTGAAAATAGAACAATAAATAGAAAATTAGTGCTTTATAGGTCCATTTAGTACGACAGCGAATTGACCAATTATTTTTTGAAAAAATATGGATGTGACTGGACAATTTAGCTCATATTTAATGCTTTTGTATTACTAATTCCATTACTAACGCAATATTTCCATATACTTTGCTCAATTTTTGCATCAAAAAATTTCCGAGAAGAAGAAAATCGATGTAAACACAACGCTGTACGTTTCACAAATATCACGTTGTAATTCTAAAATTTGGCTGGATTTTCGTGAATGTCAACGACATCAAATCGGAGTATAAATCTTATACCGTTAGAAAAAAACCTTTCGTCAGCGAAGCAAATAAAAAAAAAAACAAAAGGACTTTGCTAATAAATAAAAAAACAAAGGATTTGTGTTCTAGGATTTCTTCAGAAGAGTCAAAATTTTGCATTTATGAATCAAATAGGCCTTTGAAAGCATGAAGACAACCAAATGAAACTTACAGTCCAAATACACAAGGCAAAAAGTAAAGCACGGAAATGGTTGTTGTGTAATATGGAGCTAAATATCCACTGTTGAGATCGGTAATTTAGTCACAGTAATTCAGAAAAAGAAGTATACTAAAATATTTAGAGCGAAAATTTGCTTCAAAGAACACAAACAATGCTTATTGCGAAACATTTTTTACTCCCAACAGGACAACGATTTCAAGCATAAGTCCATATCCACATAAAGTCCCTCACTTGCTAGTAACGCCACCACATAGCCCCGATCTTAACCCGTTCTCTTTGAAACGCCTTTGGAATCATTAAATGATGAGGTTACGAAAACATGTCATCACATCGAAGCCTCAGTTAAAAATTTTAATTTTTAGCGGAATGGCAAGAAATAATATGTGAATATATGGAAAAGTTGACGCATTCTATGCCAGACCGGCTTAAAGATGTTAACAGCATTAAAGAATACTCAACAAAGTAGTAGCAAAATCTGTTGAAAACAATTATAAACAAAAATTCCCTTCGACAAAACCAAATTAAGTTGGGATATCATTTCACATATTGTGAAAAAAAAAGATTCTCGAAATATTTTGGAAAAGCTTTAAATTCAAATAGAAAAACAAATATTTTCCTTAAAAAACTAAAAAATGATCAAAAATGTTAATTGTACTTATCAGTATTATTTAATTAATTTATTTACTCAACACATTCAAACTAAAAGAACAGCAAGGAAATTGATTTTAAAAGTTGCCATTAATTAATAATCCTTTTCATTGATGTCCAGAGTACAGAGTTTGTGCCTAAACATAAAAAATGCTTATACAATTGACTCTCAATACAAGCTTAAGCTTGATTTCAGAATTGTAATAGTTTCAATTCATTTATATCTTCAAATGAAACTTTCAAAATATAATCCTTAGGTCCTTTTTTAATTTTATTCTGAAACGATCCACTTTTTGTTCAATTGAAACAAAAAAAAGGGTTTTTTTTTTAAATATATTCTATTATCTTCACTTTTTCACCACGTTGAATTAAATATTCACCAGCGAAAAATATTTTTCCTTTTATTTTTGCCTTTATTATATATACTTAGCGAACATTACGTGAAATTTGTTGTCATTTTAGCCATTTTGACAGGTTATAGAGATTGAGAATGTGTTGGTGATTCTCTTACAGTGTGTCTGTGCGAAAGTTAAACGTTTGCAAAAGTATTAGTAGAGTTTGATATCTAGTTATAGTTAGTCTATGCATTCAGTTCTGCTTCAGATTGCAGTGCTGTTGTATATTTGCTTACTAAATTAAGAAAGTATGAAACAAAGTATATACTTCATGAAATGAAAGATTCTGCAAATCATCTTTTAAAATGTTCTATAGAAATGGATAACAATCTTCTCCAAGATTCATGAAAATAACTTTATAGCAGGCCTTCTATGAACCATATTTGAACTAAATTCTGAATAAAATTTGCAAACGAGCCTTTCTAAATCGAGTGATAATTTCTTACAAGCAGCATTATGTAAAACATGGCACTGACAATTTGCTTTTAAAATATTTTTGTTAAGATCCCTCATTTTTGTGAACACCGAATTGTCTTTCCCATAATTCACATTTGCATTATCTGCACTAAAAGCGGTAATATAGCTAGGATCTAAATGGTTCTTATTGAGGCACTCTATAATTTTGTCAGTGATGGATCTTGATGATTCACAGTCAAAAAATTTGTTACAATTAATGGAAATAATTTGATACTGCCTTTATTCGATGCGTTAGAAGAAATCGAAAAATAACAACGACATCCTAATTCCGAAATCAAATCTTAAATGACGATTTCTTGAGCCTTTTGTCCAAATATGTTTTCCACATAAGGGGGTGCTTTGGTTTTACCACAACGAATCTCTTTTGCTACGAGTATATCACTCTCATGGAACAACTTTGCAATCAGCTTAATTTCACAATCCGTGGAATTGTAACTATATTGGTGACGAACAGCGTGATACACCATTGATAACTCAGCAATGGTGGTTCTTTTTTTCAGATTAAGATTTGCAATTGAAGAACTTTAGCTTTGTCCTGTCGCATATTTTTCTAACATTTGAGAGTTACTGCTGTTACGCGCAAGTACTGTGTCTTGATGGCCTTACTTTTTTCATGTTTTATTATGGATCTAATTCCGGAATATTTAATATAAATGTCTTTCCACAAAGTAAACTTTTTCCACTTTTTTTGTTTTCTTTTCAAAGCCAGTTTTGAGATGAGTATTTATCAAGCCAGCTGTCATAGAAGTTACATAGATATTTTGCCGGCTGGATTTTATTATTTTTTTTTTGTTTCGGCTGCGTTGGCATAAGTTCACTGTCTAAACTTGAACTCTGTATGGTCATCAGCAAACGTCTGGAAAAACTTCCCTTGTGGGATTAAGTTATTATATGTATATACAATAGTTAAAGAGTGCTTTCATATCATATTTTTTTATAGACATTTTTGTAGTAATTTCCTGAGTTCGTTCGCATTCCCGTGATTTAAGGTACGTTTGCAATGTACGATATTTTTTTTTTTACTTTGTGTTGATTTTTTTTATAGATTAAGTTTGGAACTGAGAAATCGTCATGAAGGGCAAAGGGGAAAGAAACATTGAAAAAGACAAAGACTTTGTCCCAAATGTACCGTGTTGGCATAGTGGTAGAACGGAAATGGCGGAAAGAAACAAAAGGCAAGGCAAGTCTTTCAATCATGAGTTTAGGATAGCTAACCGGTGCAAAAAAAATATGAAGAAAGCCGTACTTATAGCACGTTCAGTAGTAGGATCGGGAGCACGTTGGAGCACAGTTAAACGAGTACATATTATATTTGTAAGATTACTGCGCAGTAATGTAAAAATATAATATAATAATATAATATAATATAAGAGAAAAAGATAGACGGAAATGAAAATCGTTGCGAATATAAGGGGGTGTAATAAAACGTTATCTTGTAAAAAGTTGAGAAAATCAGCTGGTTTATAGTGGAATAGTGGAATAGGAACAGAGGCTTAAGTTCTAGGCGAGGTTCAAAGGTGAAGCCGTAATATAATATATTAAAAATATAAATAAGTAGACCACTTAAATTCGAAAACATCAACAATCGGTTGGCCTCGCTAACGAAGTGGTCCAAAGTAGAGTGGTTCTGACGTCTGTAAATTTAGTCAACTCCACATGCTGCGCAGTAGCAATACGAGTACGTGGGAGCTATATGTAACATTAGATGGAATTATACGCGTCACATATTTCATAAGATGAGAGGCGGTCAGATATTAAACCAGAAGTAAGAATGCTTCCCAGGGTTCCCAAAATGGGTCTGGGCCTCTAGGTTGGGGGTTGTGTGTGGGTTAAACTACCCAACCATATAAAAAAGTAATTGTTATGAAGCGACCAATAGCGTCGGATAAGGACGGATTCGCTGTTGACAACCGTGCAAAACGAACGATCTGCACGTGAAATGTTCGGACCTTGAACAGGCCGCGTGCAGCTTAACAATTAACGGAGGCCCTAGGCTGCTATAAAGTAGATATAACCGCCACCCAGGACGTGTGGTGGGATTGGCGGACAAAAGAAAGATGAAAAACTGTGATATCTACTACGGTGATTGCTATAGGGAACGTAAGCCGCGTCTATTTAGACACGGATTTGTTGTAAGCGGCAGACTTAGCCAACAAGTCTTGAGCCTTCGACACGTAAGTGAACGCCTTATAACAATCCGTATCAAATGGCAAATTCGCCAATATCAGCATTATACGTGCTCACGCCCCAACAGAGGAAAAGGGCGATGCTACCAAAGAAAGTTTCTACGACCTCCTCGACAAAACCTACGAGCAATGTCCGATTTATGACGTTAACATCGTCCTAGGTGACTTAGAGATGAACAAGCAACCCTTGAAATAGGTCACGGTCGGTGCTGAGGATATGGAAAAACCATTTCAGCAGACTGCTAAACGGCGAAGGCGACACAAATTCCGCTGTCAGGCAGAGGGAACCATTCAATATTGACGATGCAAGTCAAGAATTAAGTCTATCTGCCCAAAATTAAAAGAACAAGGCTGGCGGGTCAGATGGCCTAGCCGCCAAGCAGCAGACGACTTGGAAGAGAGCATACACCAACTTATTACTTTCGGATGAATGTATGCCGGATGAATGGAACCTCAGCTTGCCGGGTTCACAGGATATGAGTCCCTCTAAACTGCACCAACTATAGAGGCATCAATCTTCTAAACATCGCATATAAGATCTTGTCTGCCGTATTGTGCGAGCGTATCAACGATCTGATTGGACCCTATCAGTGCGGTTTTAGGCCCGGTAAGTCCACAATTGACTAACTATTCACACTGCGGCAGATTCTGGAGAAAACCCAAGAAGTGCATCTACAGAGACGAGCTACACAGATCCATGTCTAGTTTTGGCATCCTTGCCAAACTCGTACGCTTGTGCAGAATGACGATGGAGAACGTTCGCTGCTACATCAATATCGGTAACGGCCTAACCGAGACCTTGATGCCATAACAGGGCTCAGGAGAGGCCACGCACTGTCATGTAACTTCTTTAGCTTCATACTTGAAAGAATTGTGCAAAACTCTCAAGCCAACACACGAGGTTCAATATTTCTAAAGTCCGTTCAATTGCTTGCATATACACCGACGATATTGATATGGGTCTAGCGGTAAACTAGATCAAAACAAAGTATATGCTGTCAACAAGAAGGGACACCCAACATTGATGAATCGGCCAGAATGTCACAATCAACAGCTATAACTTTGAGTTAGTAAGGGACTTTGTCTACCTCGGCTCTGCTATCAGATTTGAACACGACATCTCTTCAGCACTCAAACGAAGAATAGCGCTTGCAAATCGCTGTTTCTTTGGGCTGAGAAGGCAACTGTGTAGTAAGGCCCTCTCCCGAATAACCAAGGAAACTCTATGTAAGACCCTTATAGTCCCAGTCCTGCTGTATGGTTCCGAAGCACGGACCCTTTCTAAAGCGGATGAAGATATCCTTGGTCGTTTTGAGAGAAAAATTCTTCGTAAGATATTCGTCCCGTATGCGTTGACTGGTTCTGGAGGAGATGATACAACGATGAACTTTACGAGATATACAGCGACATCGACCTGGTCAAAAAACTGCGCATTGGGCGTTTGAGATGGCTGGGACATGTAGAGTGAATGAGCAGAGCGGACCTCAACCAACTTGGAGGACGCAACTGGAGGCAGTTAGCCAAAGACCGCGCTAATTGGAGAGGCGGACTGTAGCGCCGCCAAAGTGAGTAAGTGAGATTGATTTTTTGTTCCAATATATTAAGGCAAAGGCGCTACGAAAAATTGCGATAACTAACGATCGGTGAAACTAACGTCGCATACTATTGTATAAAAATGTAAGACAGAGTTCTACCGCGAGCATCGAAATTGTCGAGTTGTAGAGGCTGAGTAGGGTCAATGAATCTCGAGATGAAATTCTCCAGACGAGTCCTGAAACCCTCCCCAACTCCCAAAGCACTCCCTTCTTCCCCTGGGCTGGATCAAGGTGTCATACGACCCGTGCTGAAGATCAACCTGGCTGAGGGCCCAGTATCTTCCAAAATAGCTCAGTCGCGAACGGAGTATCCGGATACCTGGCGACCTCCGGATTAGCTAGCCTTATTTGTATACAGCGGATCTCTGTACAGATGGACACCCCTTTCTCCGCTACTCGTGGGACCATTTATGGTTAATACCTTAAAAACAAAAACCGAGGCCGGTACTCCTTGAATACCGGGCGTTAGAACGGTGACTACACCGACTACCGGCAAGCCTCCTGCATTGCCAAGGGGAGCCAAAACTGTGGCAGGCCATGGTGCGCCATCCTCTAAAGGCAAACGCAACGAGCCTAAAAATAAAAATTCAGGAAGTGCTAAGACTGTGGCCAGTCATGGTCCTATCACTTCCTCCACCCCTAGCAGCAGCAAGTTTGTGGCAGGCCACGGACTTGTTGCTGCTACCAAAACTCCTTCAGGGAGTTACCACTGCTCCCAAAATGTCAAAAGACTCCTCTAAGCGCTAGAGGCCGTTGGAGGAAACCGTGCAGGTTTCCAAGAAGCCCACAACATATAGTTCCACAACCCCTGGGCCATTCAACAAACAGCACATTTCTGAGGTCTTACAATGAAGTCCTAAAGGACGCATTGGTGATCGCGGTGATCGGTAGGAACGATACCGACGGTTCCATTACACCGGAACGGTGGCAGCTGGTCAAGCTGAAGCTTTCGAGCAACTTCTTGGCCATTATGCGGGAAAACCCCGGACCACCTCCTATCACAAGCGACGCTGGCTGGCACCAAGGCCATGTCAAGCTAATCGCATGTTCCAACCAGAGATCTCTCGATCTCTTCACCAAGGCCATCGATGGTTTAGGAGAGATTTGGCCAGGTGCAAAACTCGAGGTCGTGTCTAAGGAAGACATTCCTAGCAGACCTCGAACTCGTACCTGGATCCCAGCCGAACCCTCCTCTCCAGAAAGTATTCTGGAAATCATGCAGTTCAGTAACCCGACTCTTCCGACTCATGACTGGAAAGTCGCGAAACTGGAGGAACTAAGGGGTTCTTATAGATGCAGGTTAATTGTGATCAATAAGGAATACCTTAATCCTCTGGCGCAGATGAAAATCGTGATTCGGTTCGGATTCGAGTCCATACATTTAAGGGTGTACAAAAAGGATGAGCTGGATGCTGATAAGCAACCTCCTCCTCATTTAATACCTGATATCACAACCTCGGATCTCGGAGCGTCTATGTCCTTTCCAGAATTGGATAACGACGACTCCAATCTGTCCGAGGTGACTATCAAGATGTCGGTCTCCTCTTCTGACATTCTGTCGGAAATGGAAACCAATGACGAAGCAATTAGAGGTCTTACACGATCAGAGATAGAAGATGAGCTCTTGGGCACATCTTCAGAATCGGAGGACCTCAATAACACCGTGGAGGAGGCGATTCTGGAAAACTGTACGCAATGATAGGGTTTCTGCAGATTAATCTCCACCACTCAAAAAAGGCTTCGGCCGCACTCATTCTGCGTCTTTCTAAAAACGCAGAAGACATAATCCTAATCCAGGAACCATGGATTGTAGAAGGCGTGGTTCGTGGACTTAGGACACCCACATATGCTCCGCTCTATACAAGATACAAAGGTAAGATTAGAACTTGTATATTAGTGAAACGTAGCCTTAATGTATTTTTACTTCCCAACTTCAGTGACCCCGACTTAACCGTTGCCAAACTAGAGTCTGCCAAAGGCTCCTACTGGCTGGCATCGGCTTATCTTGGCCACGACCAAGTGGGCCCTCTCCCTGGTGATAACCTAGAAAGGGTGGTACTGGAAGCTGGAAGGCAAAAAACTGGCCTCATAATTGGATGTGACGCTAACGCACATCACACGGTATGGGGCAGTACCGACATCAATGATAGAGTCTGAGTGATGCTCCCCGCAGCCTACCAGCTTTCCGGAATTACAGGAAAACTGATTGGCCAAAATACAGAGGAATACTGTCAGAAACGCTATCCTCTGAACTATCAAGTCACCCGCGTGACACCAATGAGCTTGACATGAAAGTCAGAGAATTTACTCTAGCTCTCAATCAGGCTATGGCCGCTTCCTGCCCTCTTATTCAATCAAGAGTCAAGAAAAAGCCACATTGGTGGACATCGGCACTGGGACTGCTCAGAAACGCCTGTAGAAAACTTTTCATCGCAGCAGAAAGCACCAGAAAAGTGACTGACTTGGACTCATATAAAGAATCCCTCAATCCTGGAGGTCTTTCTGTGACAAAATCACAGAAACCTCCGAGGCATCGCAGATAAGAAAAATCCTCTCCACAAATCCTATGATGCCAAGCTGTTTGAAAAAAATCTATGGCTCTTGGACAACCTGAAGTGATGAATCACTCAACCTGCTTCTGGACACTCACGGCCAGTAGCAGCCCAAACAGGCCTACTGCAACCGTGACCAAAATTCATGGTCTGAGACAAACTGCTATGGGCGCTGCATAGCTTCAAACCATACAAGTCTGCTGGTCCGGACGGTATAATACCTGCCGAGCTACAGAGGTCCTCAGATATTATTCTACCAGTGTTAGAAAATATTATGAGGAGCTGTGTAGAACTTATCCACATTCTACTGTTATGGAGAGAAGTCAATGTAGTATTCATTCCCAAAGCTGGAAAATGTTCTCATGTAGTCCCAAAGGACCTCAGACCTATAAGTCTATCATCTTTCCTTCTGAAAACTTTAAAACGATTGATTGATATCCATATTGGAGCTAAAGTTGATCCAAGACTTCTGTCTACGGCTCAACATGCCTACTGTAAAGGAAAGTCGGTGGAAACGGCTTTGCACTCTCTGACTAGCCACATCGAACGATCCCTACAATATAAGGAGTACACAATGGTTGCTTTCCTAGACATAGAGGGCGCCTTTAACAACGTCAACACATCCGCAATCACGACTGCGCTGTCCACTCTTCAGGTAGACGACTCACTTGGGGAGTTGATCGGTCTAATGCTAAAAAGCAGGATAATCAACTTCAAACTGGGTGGGACTTCTGCTAAAAGATATGTCAGGAGAGGTATGCCGCAAGGCGGTGTCCTCTCTCCCCTTCTCTGGAACTTAGTAGTTAACGAACTACTGATATACCTGGAAGCGGGTGGTAGCAGAGTGATTGCCTATGCGGATTACGTTGCCATAGCCGTCTCAGGGAAACATCTCAATACCATTACAGAACTCCTCCAAGTAAATCTCAATAGATTAACCCGCTGGGCATATCGCTGTGGATTGGGAATAAACCCCCATAAAACTGATCTTGTCCTCTTTTCTAGGAAATATAAAATTCAAATCATAGACCCTCCTTCAATAATCGGTACCAGTTTAGTTTTCTCCGATACAGCAAAATATCTGGGTCTCATTTTTGACAGGAAACTAAACTGCAAACCTAACATTCAAGAAAGAGTCAATAAAGCTACGATAGCTTTATTCTCTTGCAAAAGAGCCATTGGGAACAAATGGGGCCTTCAACCTCGCATAACCCACTGGCTATACATCTCGGTCATAAGACCGATACTTACTTACGGGGTGGTTGTCTGGTGGACGGCCTTGGAAAATGCAGTCAATCGCATTAAAGTAAGCAGAGTCTAAAGAACAGCATGTCTATGCACAAGCGGAGCCTTACGGTCTACCCCCTCTGCGGCATTAGATATTCTGCTTCACTTGACACCCCTCGACATATTTAGCAGGCGAATAGCTGCGACTGCAGCTAAAGTTAAAGTGCAGTTAAAGCGACTAAGCAGTGGACAAATAATTCATTTGGCCACGCCAACATTCATAATTCATTAGGAATCCTCACAGAGAACATCGATTACACCATACCTGAACTTTGGTTTGACAAAAACTTCCATGTAAGCTTCCCCTCTAGATCATTCTGGGAGGAGGATGCTTTCATGGAGGACAAGTCAATCCATCTCTACACAGATGGATCTAAAACCGATAACGGAGTTGGTGGCGGTGTTTTCTCAGATAAGCTAAATCTAAGCCTCTCTTTCCGTCTTCCAAATCACTGTAGCGTGTTCCAGGCGGAAATTTTGGCGATTAAAGAAGCTCTGTGCTGGCTGAAGAAACGTGATATCTGCAAAGGATATCCGCATATTTTGTGATGTGTATCCCATCCGAGATACAGTGGTTTTAATCAAAGCCTTACACTGCTCCGTTTTCACACAAATTAAAAATAACATCTTTCAAATTTATGCATGTATGGTAACAAATGGGGTATCGTCGATTTCGTAATCATGATTAATTTAATTGAATTAAAGTAAATGTTGCCCTAAAAATAATAAGTCAAAAGTTATTGAGGGTCAAAAGTGGTTCTTTTTTTTAAGTTCAAATTTTGACTTTTCCATAATTTTTTTTCGTAAAAATAACTTTGCAACGTGTCTGGTCATTTCATGTCAAATGCTTTCAAGATACGACCCAACTTGTTCAAACTATAAAACCCAAAACTGGGATATTCTTTTACAACAGTCCTATTAAACTAACTAATTAACAGCTGCTTTGGAACTTATTTCCCGTAAAATATTATGATACCCCATTTGTTACCACACACTCATAAATTGGAAAGATATATATTCATCTTTCATATGGTATACACATATTGTCATGCTGATGCAGTAAAACGTGCCAGACAAAGGTGTTATACAGGTAAAATGACCATGCCCAATGGAAAATACTTTCCCACAAAAAAGTATTGAGGGGTAATATTTCATCGACGGCGATCAATGCAACCGATGGCGATCGTCAGCGCAAATTAGTTTATAAGTAGATGTAACATACTCGTAAGTGACAGAAAATTGTTTGACTATTAGAATAAAGTTACTAAAACTTAATCTGTTTTTTCATTTTTATCCTCTCTTCATCGGTTGTTTCACAATTATTGTTTTTCCGGTTTTGCATATACAACATCCAATTGTTGTTACGCCGGTTCATAGATACACAACGGTAAAACTGAAGGTAAAAGCCCAACCAGAATCCAGCCCGCGTGTTGAGCTTTTTTATTTACAATTTTATGTCACAGGCATTACATAAAAAGTGGTGGCAGCGGTGGGATACCGAGATAAAAAAATAACCAAGCAAGAACAGTGAACATTCTTATTGCTGTGGTGCTGTGTAAAAGTTGCAGAATCATACAAATAGAGCTGAGTGATATGGAGCTGATAATAATTTTCACCATGTAAGTTAACAAAATAAGCATAACATAAGTATATTTGCACAGAGTGGATAAGAAGAGAGAGAGAGTTACTCAGGTGGCGAGGTCGAGAAAAGTCCTAGTGGATGTACCAAGTTCGATTTCCTTCAGGACAGATCAAATTGAAGAATTATATGTGGATAAAAGAAAATATAGGATATTACTTTTTAGTTGGTGATAGTGAATCAGAAGAGATAGGAAGCGAAAGTAACCAAGAAGTTGAGGATTCAAGAAATTTAGGTTCAATAATGTCGGAAATACCAATCAATGTTCTAACTAGAGTCCGACCGAACATTCGGCTTCTGCTTCGGCTTCGGCCACATTCGGCTTAAATTCCACCTTCGGCAAAACATTCGGCTTCGGCAAGAAAAGGTCGAAGATTTTGCCGAAGCCGAACCATTTTTCCGCAAAAATTAAACTATCATACGCACCGTGTTTTGGAGGAGATTTCGAGCAAGGTAGACAAGGTTTCTGTAGCAGGTAGCTACAACGAATGCTGATATTTTTAAGTATTGGGCCTCAAGTCCTTATACCTACTTGAAAGAAGTAGCTAACAAATATTTATCAGTTCCTCCTACTAGTGTAGCGAGTGAGCAATTATTCAGTGCTGCTGGACAAATTTATGCTGATCGGGGCTAATTTGTAGGGAGAAAATGTACAAAAACTTTTGTTTCTTACATATAATATTAAGTTATTTAATTTGGATTATTAATTCTACTTCACCGTTTGTCTTCTCATATTAACTTTGTTTGTTGTATTTACGTATTATCGAATGTACCTGGGGTTTTGGATTTTTTTACTGGTTATTTTTTGTTTTTTATTTCTTTGCTAAGCATTCATTTTGATTGTTCCGTTTATGTGTTATTTAAAAGAGTCTACTGCAATATTTTACTGGCTATTTTGCTGTTTATGTCTTTGTAAAATAAATTAATAAAAAAGAAAATATCTACCGATCAATTTTATCAAACTGATCACTATATTTTAGGCTCTTTAGCATTTTGAAATACAATCTCCATTAGATTCGGCTTCGGCTTCGGCCGAAGGTGATGAAGAAACCGAAGTTCGGCTTCGGCCCAAAAATTCACCTTCGGTCGCACTCTAGTTCTAACATTCTTTATCCCTACTTTTAATTGTAACGACGATGAGGTTTTTAGTTTCATTGAAACATGTAATGATGCTTTGAAACCAGTACTTTTTAAATTCATAAAAACAAGAATTCGTGGTAATACCACTACAATCGTAATGAACAAAGATATACAAGATTGTAAAGCGTTGAAAGAAGAATTGTACGGTGTCTTTAGGGAACCTCATAGTAGTCTTCAATTACATAGAGAGTTGCTTAGCATTAGGCAAGATAGGAATGAATCTGTGACATTATATACACGGAGAGTAGAAACATTAGAAAGAAGATTGGTAAACTACATAATATAAAAGAAGAAGATTCTAAAGGGCAGATAGATTGTATTAAGGGTGAGACCCTCACGGTATTTATCAATGGACTGCATGAAAGACTAGCATCATACGTCGTGACATAAAAGCCTAAAACTTTAGCGGAAGCGAGTAAATGTGCTCAAGAGAAAGAGCAACGGCTTAACCTATTCAATGCAAATATTAGCAGGGATTACTCAAGTAAAAATTTAGCAAAGATTAATTTTACAGAAGCAAGATGTTTCAACTGTGGCAAGCCAGCCCATATTGCCAGAAATTGCAGATTATCTAGGAGATATAGGGAAAAACAAAATGCGCAGAAAAACCGTTCAAATGACCCAGGACAAAGTTCTAGTGGGCAAGGAACAAGCTCCAATCCTTCAAGTGTGCAAAAAGAATTCAAAAATGATCGGGACGACAGGAATTTAACAGTATTTAAAGATACGAGTAATTCAGAAAGTCCTCATGTTAATGTCATCATCAATGGCGATACTAGGTGGGGTGAAAAGTAACCTCCTTGGGAATGAAATGTTTTTTTTTTTAATGTTTTTTTATTTTATTCAATATAGTCCCCTTTTAGCTTGATACACTTATCCCAGCGATTTTCCAACTTCTTGATCCCGCCCGAAAAGTAATTCTCCAGAAGGTCTGCAAAATACTCCTCCGTGGCGTCAATGATTTCCTCGCGTGAGCTGAATTTTTTATTGAAGAGCCATCTTTTGAGGTTTGGGAAGAGATAATAGTCCGAGGGAGCCAAATCGGGCGAATACGGTGGATGCGCCAGCAATTGGAGCCGTAAGTCATTGATTTTAGCCGTGGTTGCGATGCTCTTGTGCGCCGGCGCATTGTCTTGCAAAAACAAAATTTTTTTTCGCTTCATCTGAGGCCGTTTTGCAGCAATTTCGACCATCGCCGGCCCCAATAATGCACAGTAATACTCGCTGTTGATGGTTTTTCCTTTTTCTAGGTAATAACGAAGAGTATGCATGACAATCCCAGAAAACCGACGCCATAACCTTTCCGAAACATCGAGCCTCGCTCGACCGCTTCGGAGCACTCGTGCTGGCTTTAGTCCATTGTCGGGCGCTCATTCTGTTCTCTGGTGTGTAATAGTGTTTCAAGTTTCAAGTTTCATCAACAGTTACCAATCGACGCCAAAAATCCGCCCGATTCCGCATCAGCAAGTCCAAACTCTTTTTCGAAGTGCTCTCGCGTTCGTATTTTTGGTCAGGAGTGAGCATGCGTGGCACCCAGCGGCAGGATAACTTTTTCATATGCAGAATATTGTCCAAAATATGGCGTGTGCGCTCAGTACTAATCTTTGTGGTATCTGCTAACACGCGCACCTTCACTTTCCGGTCAGCCAACACCATTTCATGTATTTTTTTGACATTGTCCTCTGTAACCGCAACGGAGGGCCTGTCGCTGCGGATTTGATCGGTAGTGGAGTTACGGCCACCACGAAACTCTCGAAACCAATATTTGTCGGTGTAATCTGACGGAGCATTAGCCCCATAATATTTATCCAACTTTTCTTTTGTTTGTTTCCTTCGCCGTTTTGCCTCTCAAAAAATAATGTTTTATGAGAGAACGAAAATCGTTTTTGTCCATACTCAACATGGTGCCAAACACGTCAACAACAATCGGCTGTCAAAACAAAACTAAAGACAGTATCGCACTGAAATTCGGCATGTCTGCCTAAATATGAACGAATTTCAAGGCACCATAACCTATTTTGCAGTAGCAGCGCATTCTGGGGGTCAAGTATAAAAAGTATAAAAAGTATAAAAGTATAAAAAGATTTATCATGGACACAGGTGCGGAAGTTTCAATGATTAGTGCGAAATGTGTGTACGAACGCGAGGTAGACTTTACTAGAACAATTAAATTTAAGTGGTTAGGAAGAAAACCTCATGAAACAATGGGAGAAGTCGTTAAAGATACTCGTATTAAATTATTTCCGAATACGAGTAATAAAGGGAAAGCTAAGCCAACTATAGTCACAATGCAAGTTATCGAAAATGATCTTCTTGGTGACTATGACGGACTTTTGGGTAGCCACTTTCTTAAGGATGGAGGTTATTTCCATCAATAAAGGAAGAAATAATTATATCAGAATGTATAACCAAAACCAACAATGGTGAATGTGTAGCCACTGTACTCAATACGACTGAAGAAGGTTTTAAAGTTAGTGAAATTCGAATTGTCGGAAGAAATTTGGAAGACTTTGAAGTAAGAAAACAGAGATTATCTGTGACAATAGGAAATATTATGGCAGAACATGTGAATAAAGAAGAGTTAGAGAGTATATTAGGTATAATGAGAAATTACAGTGACTCTTTTAGTAAAGGGTTTTCCAATAGGGACTTGGCAATTTTGAATTTAATTTGTGAACGTACTCTTTCACTAATCATCAAACTGTCACTGTCAATTTATTCAGTAAACTCAACATTTTCATCATGGTAAAGTACACGAACGAGCAACGTCTGCAAATTATAAAAATTTTCTACCGAAATTCGGAGTCGGTGACTTCAATTTTAAGAGCGTTAACTCCAATTTTCGGTCGTAATTCTCGCCCTAGTAGACAGGCAATAACAAGTTTAATGCAAAAATTTGAGTGATGTTGCCGTGTCAGTGAGATAACGAGTTGGTCGAAGTGTCAAAAATATCGCTGACGTTCAGGCGTCCGTAGCAAATGATCCAAATCAGTCAATTCCACGGCGTTCTCAAGAATTGGGCATCGCTCAGACCACATTATGGTGTATTTTGCGTAAGGATCTTGGTTTACACCCATGCAAGATCAAGCTCACTCAAGAATTGAAGCCGATGGACTATTTGAAGTGACGTACATTCTCCGATTGGGTTCTGGAGAAGATGCGCGAAGATGATGAATTTCATCGCAAAATCATCTTCAGTGACGAAGCTCATTTTTGGCCCAATGGGTTCGTCAATAAGCAAAATATGTGTTATTGGTCGGGTGAAAATCCACATGTGCTTCATGAATCACCACTTCATCCACAAAAAAATAACTGTTTGGTGCGGTTTGCATGCCGGTGGCGTTATTGGGCCATATTTTTTCGTCGACGATAACGATCGTCACGTTACAGTGAATGGTCAGAGTTATCGCGCCATGATCACCGATTATTTTTGACCCGAATTGGAAGATATGGACTTCCGAAATGTGAGGCCGAGTCGTTGAAAATTGGGTCTAACGAATCGACCGCTGCAAACGTGCCCGCTGTGGCCATATGAACGAAGTCGAGTTCCATTCATAAATGATTTGATTGTACTTCAAGCCGATAATAAAGTTTTTGAAATATCTGAAATGGTTTGCGTTTTATTAAAAAAAAAAAATTGTCAAGTCTTTATTGGAAAACCCTATAAAAAGGATGAAAAGCTCACTCATAAAAATATAACAAAACCTCAGATTAAGACTACTGAATGTCGTTTTCCCGTGTTTACCAAAACGTACAGGTACCCAAAGTTACACGAGAGAGAAGAACGTAGTCAGGTTGAAAAATTGAAGAATGCCGGTATAATAAGAGACAGTAATTCGCCATGGAGCTCCCCTCTTTGGATCGTTCCAAAGAAGGCGCATGCAAGCGGCATAAAAAAGTGGAGGATGGTGGTAGATTATCGCAAACTCAACAAGTTGACTATTCAGCTAACTATCCCCTTACAAATATTAACGAAATTCTTGACCAGCTAGGAAGGGCAAGATACTTCACAATTTTGGATTTGACTTTTAGGTTTCATCAAATCCCGGTCAACGAAGAAGAGTGCTACAGGCACTACTTATGGGCACTTTGAGTTTACAAGGATGCCGTTTGGCTTGAAAAATGATCCGGAATGTTTTTAACGCCTCATGAACACTGTTCTAACCGGGTTACAAGGTATCAAATGCTTTGTTTATCTCGACGATCTGGTAGTATACGGACAGGGTCTTGCAGAACATAATGAAAAACTAGAAGTCCAGTATCTGGGCCATGTAATAACTGATCAAGGAGTTAACCCAGATCCCAACAAGATAGAAAGTATAATTAAAATGCAGGCTCCTTTTTTTTTATTTTTTTTTATAATTTACGCGCGAGTTACGATCGCAACACACCAAGGTCAACTACCTTGACCGCCGATAACCCCAACAATACAAACAGAATACACATTGGGTCAGCAATCAACCGGATGCAACTGGAACCCACTTCCGCAATAAACCTAATTAATCAAAACTTTGTAAATGCCAAAACAACACAAATGTAAAATTGTAAAGTAATCAAAATTAAACATATAAATAATTGTAAAGAAAATCTAATAAAGCATTGTGTATTGTTCAGACAAAGGAAAAGGTTGTTTTTTTTTAGTATCCCGCGGATCTCCCAACGTAACTGGCGCAGTCGGCAGTCCGGTGAAACAGTTTAGGAACCGAGTGAAGATAAATAATTGCGAAACATAGTGATTGAATCGTGAACTAGTTCGATATTGCATCGTGCAGTATAGGTGCTCAATTCAGAAAAACAAAAAAAAAGGGAAGACGAACAATTTTTTTAATTCCTAAATTAAAGTGATTGAATCGTGAACTAGTTTGATATTGCATCGTGCAATATAAGTGATAAATGCTTTCGTGATTGTGTCACAAACTTTAAAAACCAAAAAGTGACTATATTTGGATACTAACTGTTGGGTTTTACCCCCTTATTCACCGTCGAACCATCATCCGCATCATCTGACCACAATCATCATAGTTCATCCACATCATCAGACCACAATCATCATCACTTATCCACATCAGCTGACCTCAACCACCATCAGTATCATCGGTAATGCTACAAACCAGCATTATCATCTCTATTGGGTGCATGTAAGTGACTATTGTATGTGACATAACATAACATATAACACTGGGATCCTTATTGCAAGGCACTCCAGTTAAAATAAAAAATATAAATAAATAAATAAAGGAACTGCGATCCTTATTGCAAGGAATTCCAGTCACAAATAAAATAACTGCGACCCTTATCGCAAGGCACTCCAGTTAAAATAAAATAAAAATAAAAGAACTGCGACCCTTATCGCAAGGCACTCCAGTTAAAATAAAATAAACATAAAAGAACTGCGACCCTTATAGCAAGGCACTCCAGTTAAAATAAAATAAAAATAAAAGAACTGCGACCCTTATCGCAAGGCACTCCAGTTAAAATAAGTAATAAATAATAAATAAAAGGAATATTTTCACAAAACTTTATGATCTAAAAATATAAACTTTATATATAGATATAAGTATACATATATTACTAAACACATTATAAACAAAATTAAAGAACTACGCGATTTATAACAAATAAAAAGAATATATTCACACAATTTTAAACTATCGTATATGATCAAAAAAAAAAAAAATATATATATATATAATTATTTTCTATTATTAAGCACTTAAATCAATTTATGTCGAAACAAAAATCTAGATTTAACCCATACAACCTAAGAGGACTGTCAAAGAACTTACCCTCTATCCCAGAAACTACCGATTCAGGAGTTCCTCTCGAAACCCCTTCGTCATCCCCAAATTTCTCCAATTCTAAAACAATGAACAATAATCAATTAGAGCAAGATCCCAACATATTAACTAACCACATGGACATATTCAATTCATTAAGAATTCCGGATGCCATCAAGGATCTCCCGAAATTTGACGGCAACCAAAGACTTTTATATGAGTTCCTTAATAATGTGGAGGAAATCCTCCTCTACATTAAAGAAACCGATAACACCCCATACGGGAAGATTTTGTTGAGAGCCATACGCAATAAAATTGAGGGTCAAGCCAACGAGGTTCTCAATATGTACGGAACCCCTCTCAACTGGGATGATATTAAAAAAAATCTCATCCTACATTATTCCGACAAACGAACGGAAACATCCTTGATAAGAGATCTCCACCGAATAAAACAGCTAAACAAAACAGTTGAATCTTTTTACGGGCAAATAATAGAATTACTATCTGCTCTTTGCAACAATGTGCTGATCCACGAAAATGACAATAATGTCATCAAAGCTAAAACGGATCTCTACTCAGAAATATGCCTCAACTCATTTCTCAGCGGACTCAATGAGCCTCTAGGATCCAGAGTCAGAGCTATGCAGCCAGACTCTTTGGCCATAGCACTGACTCAGTGCATCAAAGAACAAAATATTTCGTACCAAAAGTATACTCAAAACCCAAACCATTACAGACCTCACCAATATAAACCCTACAATTCCCCACAAGATAGAGCTCATTCAAGAAATTCTACCCCAGGCCCATCCTCATACGAAAGAAACCAAACCAGACCTTCCAACCCAATAAATCCACATACTAGAACAAACCCAAACACACAGAATAGGAACACAAGATACCAAGGGCCAATAGAGCAGACTCAAACTGATCCAAACCTGACAAGGCATCACCCACAAATCAAAGCAAGCCCTAGTCAGCAAACCAGAAACACTAGAAGGGAAAACTTCAATTTTCAAGAAATGCACAATTTAGAAAATAATAATTATCAACAATTGGACTAAACCCACATCTGTACGTAAGTCAAGGCCTATATAACGCCGAAAGCTGGTACAGCACACTTGAACTAGTAAACCTTTCTGAAAATGACCAAAAGATCATCATTGAACAACCCCTAAATGGTGAAGCATATGATTCCATTAATTTCATCGAGATAAATAACTTCAACAGTGAAACTGAGGACCATGAACCTACCAACACGCATGTAAATGACTTAATCAGAACAAACCATCTGAACACAGAAGAACGCAAAAAACTCCTTAAACTATGTAGAAACTACAGTGAAATACTGTATTGAGAGGGCGATCCACTTTCCTTTACGAATAAGATCAAACATGACATAAAAACCACCGACGAAGTACCAATCTATACCAAATCCTACAGGTATCCGTTTATTCATAAGGAAGAAGTAAAAAATCAAATCACTAACATGTTAGATCAAAGAATCATCAGACATAGTTACTCTCCATGGAGCTCTCCAGTTTGGATTGTCCCGAAGAAACAAGATGCCAGCGGACGTAGAAAATGGAGATTGGTCATTGACTATCGGAAGGTCAATGATAAAACAATATCCGATAGATACCCAATTCCGAATATCTCAGAAATACTGGATAAACTAGGCAAATGTCTATATTTTACAACGCTTGATCTAGCAAGCGGATTTCACCAAATAGAAATGAACCCAAAACACATAGAAAAAACGGCGTTCACAGTTGAAGGAGGCCATTACGAATTCGTAAGAATGCCATTTGGTCTTAAAAATGCCTCTTCAACTTTTCAAAGGGTGATGGACAACGTCCTGAAAGAACTCATCGGAAAAGTTTGCCTAGTTTACCTCGACGACATTATCATACATCCCTACAGGAACACCTAGAAAGTATAGAACTAGTATTCAAAAAACTAAAAGAAGCTAACTTCAAGATTCAGTTGGACAAATGTGAGTTCCTCAAAAATGAAATAGCCTTCTTAGGACATGTCATCACCCCCGAAGGCGTAAAACCCAACCCATCAAAAATCAATGCCATAAAAAACTTCCCCATGCCGAGAAATCGAAAAGAAATAAAAGCTTTCTTAGGGTTAATAGGTTATTATAGGAAGTTTATTAAAGACCTCGCTAAACTAACCAAACCCCTTACTAGCTGTTTAAAAAAGGGCGCCGAAATTATCATAGACAACAAATACACTGAAGCGTTCGAAACATGTAAAAACATGTTGATGAATGACCCAATTTTACAACATCCAGATTTCGAAAAACCATTTATACTTACTACAGATGCTAGTAACTTCGCCTTGGGAGCCATTCTTTCACAAGGTTGCATAGGTAGCGATAAACCTATTTGTTTCGCTAGTCGTACCCTGTCGGAAAGCGAAAAAAATTACTCCACTATAGAGAAAGAACTCTTGGCCATCATCTGGGCTACAAAATACTTTCGCCCATACCTCTTCGGAAGGAAATTCCAAATAATAACCGACCACAGACCTTTGACTTGGCTTATGAGCCTGAAGGAACCGAATTCCAAACTTGTTAGGTGGCGACTTAAGCTCGAAGAATTCGACTACGAAATCATTTTTAAAAAAGGCAAACTAAACACGAATGCAGACGAACTTATTATATAAAATTAATAACCAAGAATTATTTAATAATCACGAAGAAACCTTGAGCACCGTGCATAGCGGCGAAGAAAACTTAAATGATGGAATCCCCATTTCGGAGAAACCATTAAACGAATTCAACATTCAAATAATTCTTGAAGTAAGTAACACAGGTTCACCAATGACTACAGAAATAATATTTAAAAATAAACAAAGAAGGACCATTCGAAGACCCCAATTCGATGAGAAAACATTGGTAGACATTTTCAAAAACTTTTTTCCTCCAAATAAACTCAGTGCAATATATTCAGATAATAATACATTCCGTCTCGTACAGTCCACCTATTCTAAATTCTTCAGCCAAAATAAAACTTTCCGATTAGTTAGATGCACAGAAATCCTTAGGGACATTAGGTTAGAAGACAACCAAGAAATACTTATTAGAAACTACCACGAAAACTCAAATCACAGGGGAATAAATGAAACCTTCCTGCATTTAAAAAGGGAAGTTTACTTTCCCAAAATGAAAGAGTTGATAACGAAAACAATTAATAACTGTGACAAATGTAAAATCCTTAAATACGATAGATACCCAGCTAAACCTCATTTTGAAAAACCCGAAATTCCACTAAAACCACTAGAAATTATCCATATAGACTTATACAGCATTAATAACAATATTATCCTTACATTAATAGATAAATTCTCCATATTCGCTTGCGGATACACTTTAAGTTGTAGAAGCAGCATAACTATCTTAAATGGCATAAAGAAATACATCAGCCTTTACGGCATCCCAACAAAAATTGTATGTGATCAAGGATCAGAATTTGTTGCCAATATTTTCAAAGACTTCTGTAAGCAACATGAAATAACCTTGCACTACACATCTTTCCAACAAACCAGTAGCAATGGTCCAGTAGAAAGATTACACTCAACCCTTACAGAAGTATATAGACTTATTCTATCAAAAAGACGAGAACAGAGACTCACTACTGAACATGAAGAGATACTAACGGAAACCTTCATAACTTACAACAACGCACACCCCTTACGAACTGTTCTTTGCCCTGCCTTACAAATTTAGGAAAACCCTTGATTTCTCAAACATACACGAGTACCTTGAAAAGCTAAACGAATTCCTTAATGAATTATATCCAAAAATTCATGAACAAGTAAAAAATATTACCAACGCTAGGATAGAAAAGTTAAACCAATCGAGAGAAACTCCAGAAGAAGTAGTTGAAGGCAAACCAGTCTTTAGAAAAGAAGCTAGACGCAACAAAATAACACCAAGATTCTCAAAACATATAGCAAAAAGAAATAAGAAAATAACAATCATTACAAATGAAAACAAAAAGATCCATAAATGTAAATTACGAAAGAAACACAAAAGACATAAATAAAAAAAAAAAAAAATAATAATAATAATAATAACATATATATATACATGTATTTAATTTTAAGTTGCACGCATTTTTGATACGAGACACTAACCCCTTCCAAAATACTTATACCAAAACATTCAACCACTTTCTCTCACTTCCTAGCCTACAGTACACCACTCGCTGACACTCAACGAATAGAAATATTCAACATCCCCAAAGAACATAGCATATTACCCCTCCGACTAGGACCATCTAGATACATCACTAGTTTCCAAAATTTAATACACATCATAAATCTCGATGATTACAATAACAACATAGAAGATATCACTAAGTCTCTCCACCTCTTCCAAAAACATACTACCATCAATAGCTCTTTCCAAATAACAAAACTTAAAATTGAAGAACTTAACAGAAAACTTCAAACACTATATCCCTTTAAAAGAAATAAACGCGGACTGATAAATGGATTAGGGTACACAATTAAGTTAATAACAGGAAATATGGATGCACAAGATGCAATTAAAATTAATGACCAAATACAAAATATTAACACTAACATTAACGATTTAGCAAATTCACTAGAAAAGGAACATGTCCTTAACTCTCAAATGATTGAAAGATTTAAAAATATAAGTAACCACATTAATATAGAGCAAAACAACATAGAGAACTTCCTCAAAAATACGGCAAATAAAATTAGAAGAGAACACGATACACTTACAGACATACAATATTTTAACCAACTTAATTTCAATATCGACCTATTAACTAATCACCTCTCAAATATAGCAGAAGCAATAGTCCTTAGTAAACTAAATTTCTTTCCTAAACTCTTACTAACATATGATGAATTAACGCTTATAAAAAATAAATTAATTGAGCAAAATGTAACCATTAATGCACTTGAGCAAAGTTATGAATTCTTAGGACTCCAAGCCTATTATAACGGATCAAATATTATATTTAATATTCGCATACCTATACTGTCAAAAGAAAAATACTATATGTATCATATTGTTCCACTCCCAATAAATGACACAAAAATAATAACAGTCAAACCATACATAAACTATAATGAAAAACACATACAACACTTCGAAACACCCTGCCCCAAAATAGAAGGTACCTATTATTGCTCGACAACAACCTTGGAAGAAGACACCAACAACTCCAAATGCATTGGGAAACTTTTTGACAACACGGTTGCACACTGTCCACTCAGCGACGTGGGCAGAGTCACAACAATAACACAACCGCAACCCAATTTTATATTATTTATTAACGTATATGAATTAGTAATAAACTCTACCTGCAGGCCTAAAACACATCTTATAAAAGGCACAGTCTTGGTACACTACGAGAAATGCAACATAGAGGCTAACGGGATAACATACCAAGGCAACCCGGACACCTTTTGGGATACGGTACACATTCTTCCTCCATCAAGCAGCAAGATCCATACCAACACTACAACAGACGTGTTAAGCCTACAGAAACTGCAAGACTTCAACTTCAATACAGAAGCTAAAATATTAGAAATAAGATCCACCACCGATATATCCAACTACTTAACACGAACATCAATAGTTATCATCCTTATCATCATCATAATCATTCTGGCTACCTCTACAACCAAAAACCAATTCTACAAAAATTCCACGCCAGATCATGTAACTACCCTTCACCCAACATACGCTCCTGCTAAAGAGACATCACCTCATCACTCCGAGACCGCTTCGATGACGTCACTTTGGCCTTCGCTTTACTCTAAGGGGGGAGGAGTTACGATCGCAACACACCAAGGTCAACTACCTTGACCGCCGATAACCCCAACAATACAAACAGAATACACATTGGGTCAGCAATCAACCGGATGCAATTGGAACCCACTTCCGCAATAAACCTAATTAATCAAAACTTTGTAAATGCCAAAACAAACAAATGTAAAATTGTAAAGTAATCAAAATTAAACATATAAATAATTGTAAAGAAAATCTAATAAAGCATTGTGTATTGTTCAGACAAAGGAAAAGGTTGTTTTTTTTAGTATCCCGCGGATCTCCCAACGTAACTCGCGCCTAAGGGGTAGATACCATTTTACTGTTGCCATGGCGCGGGCGGAAAGGTAGAAGGAGGAGAAGGGAAAATTGTTTTTTAGTGGTTTGAAACTCAGGTGTATTTGGTTTCTATATTAGCTCTCCAGGGGTGGGAGTCCGAATAGGACGGAGAGTTCTTTCTTCACTCAGAGTGATTCGAAGTTATAATTGGCACTAGTTTTTTGTGGTTGAAACTCTACAACAGCCAAATCTACGTGTCAGTGTTATGCCTTCACACGCAGAATTTTTCTGTCTGAGTTCCCATTACACAAATGAAAACTGACTTGCCATGGGCAGGATTCGAACCTTGGACCCTCAGAGTGAGAAGCGATTGCTAGTGCCACTACACCACGCTCACCCCAAAAAGGAATTAAATCATTCCTAGGTATTGTTGGTTACTACCGGAAGTTCATTACGAACTTCAGTAAAATTGCAGAGCCTTTGAACACGTTATTAAAAAAAAAAGTTGTATTCCGATGGGGTAGTGAGCGACAACTGGCAATAATAACCTTTCCAGTTCTGCAGTATCCCAATTATAGTAAAACCTTCGTAATAACAAGAGATGCATCAAATAAAACCATCGGTGCTGTTCTCAGCCAACAGCATGATACAACTTATTTGCTCATACAGTACGTCAGTAGGACACTGAACAAAGCCGAGCAAAATTACGACACTACTGAGAAAGAGTGCTTGGCCATAGTATGGGCCACGAACTAGTTTAGACGCACTTATACGGATGAAAATTTATAGGCCATTGACTTGGCTGTTGAATGTAAAAGATCCAGGATCTAGACCGGTCAGGTGGAGGCTAAAGTTGGAAGAGACTGAGTACGAGATCCGACGAGCGAAAACGCTGTAGCAGATGAATTGTCTCAAAATGTAAGAATGAGCAAGAGGAAGACGTAGGTAATGATAATAGAAAAGATAATAGCCAGGAAATAGAAAACTAGATCAAATAATAGATGACAGATTAATAGTATATGGGAGGATAGCACTGTCGTTCCAAGTAGAAACTGTAGAGAAATAATTGATTTAGAAGAAAGGAAACGTATAATAAAAGAAAGTCATGATGGTTTATTAGGACAGAAAGCAACCTATGCGAAACGTAAAATAAAATACTATTGGAAATGGATGCAAAAAGACCTTGAAGAATACATAAGAAATTGCAAACATTGTCAAACAGAAAAAGTTACCAGACAGACGAAAAGAAATCCAATGAAAATGGTAACTTCAGCCGAAAGGGCTCTCGAAAAAAATCTGTGGATTTGATAGGACGGGTTAAGCATACAAATAACGGACATAAATTTGGTTTGACAATACAACATTATCTATTAAAATTTATAAAATTTATACCATCTATACAAATCTATAGAATCAGTAGCTAAGCAACTGTTACTGAATGGGTTTTGAATTTTGGACTACCAAAAATATTCCTAACTGAATTTTGTAATGCGCTATTTAGAGAATTTTGTAAAATTTTTGAGATGCAACATATAACGACTGGCATATCCCATCCGCAGGCAAATGGTGGAGTAGAAAGGGCACACTGTCCCCTACTGAACGCAACAGGAAAGGAAATAGATAACATAACAAATTGGCATGAGTTAATGCCGTATGCTAGCTTTTGTTATAACACTACTGTACATAGTACGATAGGATACACTTCATATGAACTTGTTTATGGAAATCCCGCAAACAAACCAAGCGTCTACCTCGTCTACCTGACAATAACGAACGAAGTGTATTTGATTATTTGAATGAACTAAAGGAGAATCTTTTAAATAAGTCGTTGAGAGCCAAACATAGAACCTTAAAGGCAAAAATACGATATGATAAAAGAGTGGGAAACCTGTAGAATATAAAGTAGGACAGAAAATTTTAGTTAAAAACGTAGTGAAAGGAAAATTAGAGAGTACATTTAAAGGACCATATAAAATATTAGTGGTACATGATGATTTTGTATTAGTTAAGCTAGCAAATGAAACGCAAAAACATAATATAGCTGATATTCGACCGTATTTTACAGAATCACAGGGTTGTTCAAGTCCACGGCCGGAAACATCGGAATCATGAAACTAAAAAACAAGTGGACTATACTTGTATTTTAACCACAAAGGACAAGTTAGAGAGGTAAGAAGAAAGTTAACTTTAGTCAATAAAATCGATATACGAGAATTAAATGACTATACAGATAATATTAGGAATATAATAAATACGATAAATGAAGCATGTGTAAGCCATATAGACAATTGTAAGAAATATCAACAGGGAGTTCGAAATAATTTGCTTAAATTTGAACACAAAGTTCATATAATATACAATCTAGTGGGCAAACAGGTTAGAGCACGTAAAGGACTAGTAAACCTGATATGTACCGGATTCAAAACGTTATTCGGAACAATGGATAATGAGGATGCTGAGAATTATTCCGAAACTATAAACATAATTAAGGGAAATGAAGTTAGAATTAAAAATGGTATGGAAGAAAATGTGAAGCTTATGTCAGAACTAGGTAAGCAGGTTATCGATATTATTTTATTCAGCCTTATTTCACTGAAATAGTTAACAAAATTAATTTTAAAATTATCAAATTGGAGTTAGAAATGGAATAGATCATTGACAGTCTATTTTTTATACAAAATGGCGTTCTCCATCCGTGCGTCATTGAGCCAATGAAGCTTTTAGAAGAATTAAATAAATTCCATCTAGAAAACTCTCTTATTTTCGAACCAACTGTTGAAAATTATGCTTATATTATGAAAGAAAGAAATAGAAATGCATATGCTAAAGATAATGTCATTATTGTAAAATGTTTGTGTGGGTACAAATAATAGAACTTATTATTTTCAATACAAATCCCTTTATTCAGTACAGTTACAATTCACTATTTAATTCTTTCTCTCAGTACAATTCAATTTCTCAACCACTTATACTTTTCTTATCTTTTACTTAAACCACTTAATCAGTTCTCCTAATTAACACTTCAAATTACACTTTAGAACTGACTTGCATAGCTTTGGGATGCTGGTATTTATACTCGAATGACATACTTCGAGAACAATCCTCGCCATCCAGCGTCCCATACAATTTTCAATTTGCTAGAAAATTCGATTCCACTCTCCAGTCGAGACTTTGTTATTCCAATATCGAAATCTTCTGGTCTTCGACATTTTCTGCTAGATGTCGCTGCTCACATTTAAGTGATTATCACATTGCTGCCTCCCTACAGTTGTTCGTCCCGAACAACTTCGTCATTCAGCATCCCGTTGAAATGACACATTCTATCCAAATGGACCACTTTCAATTTTCCTCTATTCCCACGCTGGATCCGGTAGACAACGTCATTAATGCGGGTTATCACCTTGTATGGACCTTCCCAGTCCTGTTGCAATTTTGGTGATTTGCCTTTCTTACGCTGAGGATTATACAGCCAAACCAGATCCCCTTCGTTGATACCGGAAGATTTCGCCTTGATATCGTACCTAGTTTTCATGCGGCTGCTTGCTAGCTTCATCTTTTCTCTGGTGTCTTCATGCAATTTACGAATCCTGCTGCGTAAGTCATTCACGTTCTCGTTCACCTCTTTGGGCTCCGTCGGTGGGGATCCGAATTTTGCTTCACTTGGCAACCGAATCGTTTGACCAAATAAGATCTCGGATGGTGTGTGCCCTGTTGAGGTATGGACCGCGTTTCGGTAGGACATTAAGAAGAGGGGTATGTGTCGATCCCAATCCCGCTCGCAGTTGCTGACAACCTTAGATAGATGCTCATTCAAGGTCCGATTGAATCGCTCGACCATTCCATCAGATTGCGGGTGTAGTGGCGTTGTCCTTGTCTTTCTTATTCCCAAATATTGACATATTTCCTGGAAGACTTTTGATTCAAAGTTTCGCCCTTGATCAGAGTGCAGCTCCATTGGGACCCCAAATCTGCTCACCCAGTTGTTGACTATCTGTTCGGCTACGGTCTTAGCCTCTTGATTTGGGATGGCAAACACTTCCGGCCACTTACCGAAGTAATCCATGACTACGAGAGTATATCGGTTTCCATTAAAGGTTTCGGGAAACGGCCCAGCGATGTCGATGGCTATTCGTTCGAAAGGTGCTCCGACATTGTATTGTTGCATTTGTCCATGTGGCTTTACTTTTGGACCCTTGGTAGCCGCACACCTTATGCACTTTTTGCACCAATTCTCGACATCTTGTTTAGCGCTTAGCCAATAGAAACGTTCCCTTACCTTTTCCAACGTCTTGTTTATTCCCAAATGGCCTCCTGAGATTCCGTCATGTATTTCATGGAGCACTTGGTTGACTCTGGACCGTGGCACAATTAGCTGCATACGAAATGTTGTCCCATCTGCACTTTCCCATTTTCTCTTCAGCAATCCATCTTGCACAAAAAGCGAGTCCCACTGTGCCCAGTATGCCTTCAGAGTTTGGCTCCGATCTGATATCTGCTGCCAGCTTGGTCTTTCCTCGTGTTCCTTCCAGGCCAATATTGGTTCGATGTCATTGTCTACCTGTTGGGAGGAACGGATTTCGTCTATACTCCAACCCTCTATTGGCTCAGTCCTGATCATTTGGATAGTTGCCTGTTCTTTCGCTTCTTTACGGTTGCAGTGTTCGCATTTTACACCGCACGGTCGACGAGAGAGGGCATCAGCATTTGAGTGGAGTGTTCCCTTGCGGTGTTGCACTTCAAAGTCGTAGCCCTGCAATTGCTCGATCCATCTTGCAACTTGGCCTTCAGGGTTTTTAAATTGGAGTAGCCATTTCAGAGCTGCGTGGTCTGTCCGGAGAATGAACTTTTGTCCGTAGAGGTACTTATGGAAATGCTTCGTAGCCAGAATTAAAGCCAGAAGCTCGCGCCGGGTTACACAGTAGTTCCTTTCAGGTCTGGAGAGTACTTTACTGTAATATGCGACCACTTTCTCTTGACCATCATGAACCTGGGAAATCACAGCTCCGACCCCAACATTGCTAGCGTCTGCGTCCACGATGAACATTTTTCCGGGCGTCGGGTAACCCAAGATGGGGGCATTGCACAGCTGTCGCTTCAGTTCTTGAAATGCTTTTTCGCATTCTCCAGACCAACTGAACTGTCGGCCTTTTTCTGTAAGTTGATGCAGGCTCTTCGCAATGCCAGCAAAATCCTTTACGAACCTTCTGTAATACGTGGCGAGTCCCAAGAAGCTTCTCAGTTGGTGTTTATCTTTTGGAGAAGGCCAACTTTTCACGGCTTCGATTTTGTCAGGATCCGTTCTTACTCCTTCCGCTGATATAATGTGACCCAGATATTTTACTTCCGGACGAAACAAGGTGCACTTTTCCGGGTTGAGCTTTAAATGAGCCTCTCAAACACTTCTTTTAGATTTTCGCGGTGCTCCTCGTACGTCTTACCTATGACGATAACGTCGTCCAAATATACTAGGCAGATTTTCCAGGTGAGTCCTTGCAATGTTCGTTCCATTAGTCGCTCGAAGGTGGCCGGAGCGTTGCACAGTCCAAACGGCATCACTGCAAACTGCCAAAGACCGCTTCCTGTAGTGAAGGCAGTTTTCTCACGGTCCGTACGATTTATCTCTACCTGCCAGTAACCGCTCTTCAAGTCAAGTGTTGAAAACCATTTCGCTCCAGAAAGCGTATCCAACGTGTCATCGATTCTCGGAAGTGGGTAGCTGTCCTTTTTAGTGACATCATTGAGACGTCGGTAGTCTACACAAAATCTCGTGCTGCCATCTTTCTTCTTCACGAGGACCACTGGAGATGCCCACGGTCTTTGCGATTCTTCAATCACTCCCTCAGCTTTCATCTTTGACATCATTTCGGCAACTTTTGTTTGCTTTGCCAATGGAAGATGCCTTGCAGGTTGACGGATTGGTCGAGCGTCTCCGGTGTCAATGTGGTGTTGAACAATATGCGTACGTCCATATTCTCCGTCTTGTGTAGCAATTATATTAGCGTACTCACCGATTAGTTTTTCTGCCAGTATTCGCTGATCTTCGTCCAGATTACAGAGCCTGAGAATTTTGTTCTTGATTTTTATGCTCTGAACTGTTGTGACCGGTTTTGCACACTTTTTTTCCGTTGTGGTGGCTACCAGGACCACCTTCCACTTTTGCCCACAAAATTGCTTCTGACGAAGGCTCTAGACTCTGATTGCTGCAGATGACGACATTTGAGACTGTGGTATTGGCGTTTCCGTATATCATTGGTATCTCCATGTTTCCGTATTTCAGGGTTTGTGCCCCCAAGTCGACTACAAGTCCATGTTCTCTCATGAAGTCTGTACCAATGATGCACTCGTCACATATGTCAACTACCAGAAACGCGTGAGTGAATGTTATTCCGGCCAATTGGATTTTTATGCGGACTTCACCATATACCGTAATCGTTGCTCCTGTAGCTGTTCGCAAGCTACAGCTGCTAGTGTTATGCAGCCAAGACTTCTGCACAAGATTCCTCCTGATGATTGAGGCCGTGGCACCGGTGTCTATTGTTGCCATCCATTTTTCTTTTCCACTGACTACTTCTACTAGAAGGCTTTCGCTGCGTCGTTTTGCCAGCGAGACTTGGATGATGGTCCTGGGGCCGTCGACTCCTGCTACCAACTTCTGCTCCGCGAAGTTGGTGCTTAAGCATTTCCCGACTGATGGCTTCGGGAAGGTTGACCGGCTTCTTGATAGCTGTTTCTGCGAGTTTCTTCCTCTATTTGCTTGTCACCACAGTGAGGGCAGTCTTTTCGTCGCACCGGTTCTTTACACTGCCTTTGAAGGTGTCCTATTTTATTGCAATTCCAGCAGCGCATTATTCGTCTATCCCGTCGAGTATCTCGTTCCTCGGCACTAATTCTTGTGCAGGAACATTCGACAGATGCTACTTCCCTGACGAAATGTGTTCCCCTGGAAGCTTGATTGGCTGCTTCCATCGCCAGAGCGAAGGCAAGTGCTTCAGCAAGGGTTCTTTTCCCGGCCATCCTTACAGCTGACTGTAGCTTCGAATCTGCAATTCCCCTGATAAATGCATCTTTTGCCATTTCGTCGATAATTTCCTGGCCTGCGGTGGGGTATGACAGATGTGCAAGTCTACTCACGTCTGCTTGGAGCTGCTGCAGTGTTTCTCCTCTTTGCTGCGTTCGGCTTTGCAATTGGACCTTGTAGACCTCCTGCATGTGGCTGTCCCCAAACCGTTTCTCGATAGCCTGCACTAAAGTCACATAATCTTTATGCTTTTCGATGTCTACTGTTTGCAACAATTCTGCTGCAGGACCGTGCAAGGCCATTGTTAGGGCAAAGCACTTTTCCTCATTGTCCCAGTCGTTTGCACAGGCAGCCATTTCAAACTGCTTCTTATAGGTAGACCATGAGGTCTGGCCATCGAATGAGGGAGGCTTCAACTCTTTTCTCCTTGGACCGCTTAAAGAACATTCTCGCAGTTTCTGTTTTCGCACTGTGTCGAGCTCTTTTGTCAGTTGCTGAACTTTGCTGTCCATTTCTTCGAATTTTTCGCCAACATTCTTCTCTATTCTATCAAATTTGTCATCAACGTTCTTCTCTATTCTTTCAAATTTGTCATCGATTTCTTCGAATTTTTGCTGGAGAATGTTCTTTTGTTCTTCCAGATTATTCTTCTGTTCATCCATTTTCTGTTGAAGACCGTGCAGATTGTTGGTTTGTTCGTTCAATTTTTGTTCAATGCTGCTCTTCTGCTCGTCTAGATTTTTCTTTTGTTCGAGACTATTCTTTTGTTCTTCAAGACTGCTCTTCTGTTCGTCCATTTTTTGTTCCAGACTGTTCTTCTGTTCTTCCAGATATTTCTTTTGTTGGTCGAGACTGTTCTTCTGTTCGTCCATTTTTAACAAGAGGAGTTGTATCATCGCAGCCATGTCATTGCCGGTACTTGTCTGTTCATCCTCGTCAACATCAAAGGAATATGCATCAGGATCATGTCCCTCGTTGTTCAAAGCCTCCTGAAGACGGAGCACCAGGTCACTTTTTCCTCCACTGGCGCTGAGGCATCTCTTGTTCAACTCGGATTTGAGTTGGACGAGGGTCAACTGCAATAGTTTTCGACCCATTCTAGCTTTTTCAAATAGTCAGACAACACAGGTTTTTTTTTTTTCTTTTCTTTTTTTTTTCTTTTACACACAATAAGTCCTATCCCACTTCTGACACCAATGTAAAATGTTTGTGTGGGTACAAATAATAGAACTTATTATTTTCAATACAAATCCCTTTATTCAGTACAGTTACAATTCACTATTTAATTCTTTCTCTCAGTACAATTCAATTTCTCAACCACTTATACTTTTCTTATCTTTTACTTAAACCACTTAATCACTTCTCCTAATTAACACTTCAAATTACACTTTAGAACTGACTTGCATACCTTTGGGATGCTGGTATTTATACTCGAATGACATACTTCGAGAACAATCCTCGCCATCCAGCGTCCCATACAATTTCCAATTTGCTAGAAAATTCGATTCCACTCTCCAGTCGAGACTTTGTTATTCCAATATCGAAATCTTCTGGTCTTCGACATTTTCTGCTAGATGTCGCTGCTCACATTTAAGTGGTTATCACATTATTATAATATTGCAAATACCTCTTATGACCGAAGAGCAATATGATTTATATGAAATCATCTCTGTACCAAAAATCATTGCGAATGGCCTAGTAATAATTTATGTTACCAATAAATTTACAACAATTAGTAAGGGTAAGGAATTTTATAATTTAAAAAAATAATATCGAAGATTGTAAAAAAATATATAAAACCTATATTTGTAAGTCTCAGTTCTTTAAGAGTACATTCGATTATAACAATTGCAAAATAAATGTATTCATAACACAAAAATTTAAATGTTTTATAAAATCAAGGAAAATATGTATTTATTTACTGTTACGGAAGAAACAAAATACCATTGTGATTGTAATAAAGAAGGCATTTAGCAAATGTAGGAATATTAGTTTTAAGTGAAAATTGTAAATTCGAGACGATGGAAACTAGCATTAGAATATTGGTTAAAACAAAAAAAAGTAGTCTTAAGGACAGATGTGCATTAAATGACGTAGAGAATTGTTGTATAAATGTAAAATTAAATAAATTTCAATTAGGTGTAAAACAAATTAATAAAATTAAAGTACGAAATATTGATGAGCTGAATGACATATCCATCGACGTACAAAATCAAAAGCATTTCTGGGAAAACGTTCTGTACACAATCCAGGAACGATCAAGGAGTATAATTGCTGGTATTGAAGGCGCATACAAATGTGTCTGTAGTTGTGGCGGCCAAACTACATTAACAATCTTTACCAAATGTTTTATCAGAAAAGATAAGAATCACGTGAAGAAGTTGCCAGAGATCAAGTGAACACCATCGACGTCATCAGAAGAAATTGTCATGCAACGTCCCGAACCAAGTTCAAAGGTAAGGTACGAGGGCGGGTCAATAAGTCCGTGACTTTTGGAATAAAACACAGATTTTTTGATAAAAAAATAATTTTATTTTTCAACGTAGTCTCCCTTGAGCTCTATACACTTTGTCCAACTCTTCTCCAATTTTTTTATCCCTTCCAAAAAAAATGATTTGTCGAGGTCCTCAAAATAGGCCTTTGTTTGTGAGATGGCTTCATCATTGGAGTCAAATCTTTTTCCACCAAGCCATTTCTTCAGGTTTGGGAACAAGAAGTAGTCGCTCGGAGCCAAATCTGGAGAATAGGGTGGATGAGGGAGCAATTCATAGCCCAATTCATGGATTTTTGCCATGGCAACTGCACATGTGTGCACCCTTGCATTGTCTTGGTGGAAAAGAACTTTTTTCTTGGCCAAATGAAGTCGGTTTTTTTTCAAATCGTCATTGAATCGGTCCAATAAGTTGGCATAATATTCCCCATTGATTGTTCTTCCCTTTTGAAGGTAGTCAATGTGGATTATCCCGCATGCATCCCAAAAAACAGTCGCCATAACTTTATTGGCTGGCAAACCCACCTTGGCCTTCTTTGGCGCCGATTCACCCTTAGAAACCCACTGTTTTGACTGTTGTTTGTTCTCTGGTGTGTTGTGATGGATCCATGTTTCGTCCACGGTTACAAAACGGCGCAAAAACACCTCCATATTGCGATTAAACAACGCCAAACCTTGCTGTGAAGTTGTTACACGATTTTCACTTTTTTCCATTTTCTCCTCAAATTAGTGAGTACTCTGATAAAAATAGCTGTCAAACACAAACTAACTGACGCAGCAAGTTTAAATTTTGACAGGAGTCAACTGACAGATGCCTGTTGACAGGAGCAGTGTTGCTGTTTCAGTAAAGAGGTCAGAAATTCAAAAAGTCACGGACTTATTGACCCGCCCTCGTACCCATAAACTTCTTAGAGATGGAGGTGTTATGCTGATGCAATTCTGATGCAGTAAAATGTGCCAGACAAAGGTGTCCTATAGGTAAAAGGGTGATGAAGTAAAAGGTGCCCAACGGAAAATACTTGCCCACAAAAAAATTGAGGATAATATATCATCGACGACGATCAATGCCACCGATGCTGATCGTCAGCACAAATTAGTTTATAAGTAGATGTAAGTGACAAAAAATTGTTTGAGTTTAGTTCTGACCTCTACCAAATATATTAGAATTGGGGTGGCCTTGGTGTAGTGGTATTAGCAATCGCTTCTCACTCGGAGGGTCCAGGCAAGTCAGTTTTTCATTTGTGTAATTGGAACTCAGACAGAAAAATTCTGCGTGTGAAGGCATAACACTAACACGTAGATTTGGCTTTTGTTGAGTTTTAACAACAAAAAAATAGTGCGAATTATAACTTCGAATCACTTTGAGTAAAACTTTGAGAAAAACTCTCCATTCTATTCGGACTCCCACCACTGGAGAGCGAATATCGAAACCAAATACACCGAATAAGACGGAGAGTTTTTTCTTCACTCAGAGTGATTCGAGGTATAATTCACAGAATTTTTTTTTTCTGGGCTTGAAAACTCTACAACAGCCAAATCTACGTGTCAGTGTTATGCCTTCACACGCAGAATTTTTCTGTCTGAGTTCCAATTACACAAATGAAAAACTGACTTGCCATGGGCAGGATTCGAACCTGGACCCTCCGAGTGAGAAGCGATTGCTAGTACCACTACACCATGGCCACGCTTAGATTGGTTTCTGTAAGAGCATAGACGTCGAAAGAGAGACAGTGTGATTTAGACAAGCCAGCACGAGTTTTAGAGCGCAAGCCTCTTACGTTTTGGTTAGTAAAATGTAAGAGGTAGTTTGTTGCGTGCAGGAGTAGGGGAGTGTAGATGAGATGCAGGCAAAGAAGGCCAGTTAGGAACGGAAAAATTTGTCGTGGTCAGCTCGGATGCGCTGAACGTGAAAAGCTCTTTTAGAGTGTACATAGCTGCGGAAAGCAGCGAAGTCATCCGCAACCTTTTGAGGAAGTGTGACGAAGATTTCGTGGTACCTGTTGTAAAGCTTTCTGAGACTAGTTATATCCGTAGGAAGGCATTCCTGTTAGATGGAGACCATGACACTTGTTTTGGTTTTTCCCTCAAAGCAAATAGAGTTGGATTTGTCGTAAAGATATGCGAGAAAGAGACGTATATTTTCGTATATATTTTTATCCCATAGCCTAGAGAGCGCGTAACGGCATTTGAAGGTTTTCCTGTAAATTCCAAGTAATAATAATAAACAAAAAAATAATAAATCCCAAAATTAATCAAACATTTGGAATTTTCATTTAGCAATCATGAGCTTCTGATCAAAAGTCAGTTGCAAAAAGTGTACGAGATAACACCGATTCCTGAAAACTATCTTGAACGTTTAGTCCTACTTGCTACTAAGGTTGACAATCTAACCGACTTCCTATAAATCATTAATGCAATTCAACATTTATCAAATCCAACGCTGCTGGTGGAATTGACATCAAAGATGTCGATGCCAAAAAGGATTGAGTGCCATAAAACTTAAACTATATCTAATCATAGAGTACCTGAATAACTGGATAAAGCCCTTATCCAATATAATTGCCAGAGCGACAGCTAATTTGCCATCAACGCCCTTACCAAGACTACATGCAGATCAGCGAAACTCATGAGGAAAACCCACATTCGCTGTAAAAGGTTTTTTTTTATAATTTACACGCGCTTAAGGGGTTAGATACCCTTTTACTGTTGCCAGGGCGCGGGCGCAAAGTTAGAAGGAGGAGAAAGTGTCCAATGCGGAAAAACCCACCGTCTGGCACAGTGCAAGACAATCCAGGAAGAGATGGTTAGTGAAAAATGTGGGAATAGGGACACTTGTAAGGTGAATGGATGTGGAAGATTTCATCATTCTGCTTTACCTGAAACAACGCCGAAGAAGCAATACGAAGCGACATTGTAATGTCTAATTAAAGTTTATAGAACTGTAATTCTATAATTTTTATATGTTTGTCTTGGTTTTGACAAAAACAATATCAATATGTTTTCCGATTAGCTGTGGCCACGCCTTTACGCATAATAAAGATTTTATGAATGGAAATTCGGAATAAAAATTTAATTGGTATGACTTTATAAAATTCTTAAATTTGGTTTTTCACATTTTTCTCTCCCGTAAACCAATACACTTTGACCAAATAATGAATTCATCTGCTGTTCAAACATGTAAATTATATAATTTCATGTATATTTTTGCTTTGATCAATTTAAACTGACCAAACAAAATAAAAATTGTTTTTTTGAAGAATGTATGTGGTTGAAATTAAAAGCACTTTCATTCGATTTAAAAAAAAAGTATTATTTTTATTTACTCGAATTCATTAATTCACAAAGTAACTGTTTTGTTATGTTTTTTCTTTAAATGGTAGATACGCGCACTAGTAGGATAGTAAGGAGATTTAAACTATAAATAAGTATGATAGGAATATACTTTGGCAAATAGAAAAAAAAGAAAAGAACTTGTAGGCAAATTGACTCGACAAAAGGATTAACTTGACGGACTTGACTGCTGGACTTATCACACCGTTCTGCCTCAGTAAGAAAAAAAGCAAAAATGTAGGCTAACGGGTTGATCTCAGTTGAACTTGTCGTATATACATGTATATATTTACAAACTTTGAATGTATCTACAATATATTTACTCAAATCTCATAACCTTTTACCCCCCTTCCAAAAAAAATCAAGAGGAAAACCATTCACTCCGTGAACATGTTATATTTGGAACTCGTGTTTGTGTGGTAACAAACACATTATCATTTAACTCGGATATGTCTGTTTACTTGATTAAGGACTTGGGTGATTTCCGACGCAATTTAAAATGCACCCGTAGCTTTCAAATCTTCCATGTAATATTTTCCAATATTTATATTACAATCTCTTTTCTTCACTGCAGATACCGTCTAACTACCGTCTACTTAATAACTCGTTAAAAAATTAGAAACTTTTTATGGAAGTCTTTCCATATATTTTCCAAGAGATTTGTTTAATTTAAAGAAAAGAAGAACAATTACCTGAGTCGGGACTTTTTTGACCTTTAAAAGAGCCCCAAATTAACCCTTTCCAATAATTTTTTGAATGAAAATTATAAGATTTCAATGTAGCATTTAAAATTAATATGCAACTAAGGCTAAATAATATCTGATTTTTGCGTTACATCTGTTTTAACAAGTTAAGTCATATTTTGAAAATAATATGCTTAACAAGAAAAGTTCTGACACAAAATGAAGAGATTATTTAAATACTTTTCAAAAAAAGGAATAACGAATTTAAATTGTTTATAAAAGAAAAACATTCACCTTTAACCTTAGAAAAAATGTTGGTAAGAACAAGTAAGTTGCTTTAAGATAATTGAAGCACTTATAATTACGATTTCAAAGATAGTCTATCTGTTTTCACTTTTCACATAAAGCAAACATTCCAAAGGGGCAATGATTGTTAAAATCAATCTTGTTAAAAATGGAAGAACAAAAGAAAAATCTAGACGAGCATTGTACAAAAATTCAACGAGCAAACCAACAATCTGCCAGGTCTTCAACAGAAAATGGATGAACAAAAGAATAATCTGGAAGAACAAAAGAACATTCTCCAGCAAAAGTTCGAAGAAATCGATGACAAATTTGAAAGAATAGAGAAGAACGTTGATAACAAACTGGCAAAAGAGCACGACACAGTGCGAAAACAGAAACTGCAAGAATGTTCTTTAAGCGGTCCAAGGAGAAAAGGGTTGAAACCTCCCTCATTCAATGGCCAGACCTCATGGTACTTATAAAAAGTTTGAAATGGCTGCCTGTGCAAACGACTGGGACAATAGCCTTGCACGGTCCTGCAGCAGAATTTTTGTAAACAGTAGACATCGAAAAGCATACAGATTATGTGGCTTTAGTACAGGCTATCAGAAACGGTTTGGGAATAGCCACATGCAGGAAGTTTACAAGGTCCAATTGCAAAGCCGAACGCAGCAACGTGGAGCAACTCCAAGCAGGTGTGAGTAGACTGGGATATTTATCATACCCCACCGCTGGCCAGGAAATTATCGACGAAATAGCAAAGGCACTCATCAAGGGAATCGCAGATTCGAACCTACAGTTAGCAGTAAGGATGGCCGGGAAAAGAACCCTTGCTGAAGCACTTACCTTCGGTCTGGCGATGGAATCAGGCCTCCAAGGGAACACATTTCGTCAGGGAAGTAGCATCTGTTGAATGCTCCTGCGTAATAATTAATGCCGAGGAACGAGATACTCCACGGGATAGACGAACAATGCGCAGCTGGAACTGTAATAAAATAGGACGTTTTCAAAGGCAGTGTAAAGAACCTGTGCGACGAAAAGGCTGCCCTCACTGTGGTAGCAAGCAAATGAAGGAAGAAACCCGCAGAAATGGCTATCAAGAAGCTTGTCAATCTTCCCGAAGCTATCATTCGTCTGGAGCACGAGTTGACGGCCACAAGACCACCATCCAAGTCTCGCTGGCAAAACGATGGCAAAACAGTCTTTTGGTGGAAATATTCTGCGGTAAAGAGAAATGGATGGCAACAATAGACACCGGTGCTACGGCCTTTATCATCAGGATGGATCTTGTACAGAAGTCTTGGTTGCATAACACCAGCAGTTGAAGCTTGCGAACAGCTACAGGAGCAACGATTAAAGTATATGGTGAAGTCCACATAAAAATCCGGCTGGCTGGAATAACATTCTCTCACGCGTTTCTGGTGGCTGACATACGTGACGAGTGCATCATTGGTACAGACTTCATGAGGGAACTTGGACTAGTAGTGGACTTTGGGGGACAAACACTGAAATACGGAAACATTGAGATATCAACGGTATACAGAAACAGCAACAATTCCGAGACTTCTTGGTGGGAAAGACCTTAGTGGAACCAAAAAACAACATGGTTCCTGTAAGGATTCTGAGTCCAAAAATATTCAGCGTAAAGGTGAAAGTGATAGAGATAGTGGGAAAATGTGGACTTACTGAGGCTATATCGACCACAGGGGAAACAAGTCGTGCAAACCCGGTCGCGAGTGTCCAGAGTATGAAAACCAAAAGCAAAATCCTCACCTTCTGCAATTTGGACCAAGAGCAGCGTATGCTGGCAGACAAATATATTGGTGAGTACGCTGATATATTTGCTACACAAGACGGAGAATATGGACGTACGCATATTTCTCAACACCACATTGACACCGGAGATGCTCGACCAATCCGCCAACCTGCAAGGCGTCTTCCATTGGCAAAGCAAACAGAAGTTACCGAAATGGTGTCGACGATGAAAGCTGAGGAACTGATTGAAGAATCGCTAAGTCCGTGGGCATCTCCAGTGGTCCTTGTGAAGAAGAAAGATAGCAGCACGGGATTTTGTGTAGACAACCGTAGTCGCAACGATTTCTCTAAAAGGGACTACCCATTTCCGCGAATCGATGACACTTTGGATATGCTCTCTGGACCGAAATGGTTTGAAGTACTGTTACGGGCAGGTAGAGATAAATCGTACGGATCGTGAGAAAACTGCCTTCACAACAGGAAGCGATCTTTGGCAGTTTGCAGTGATGCCGTTTGGACTGTGCAACGCTCCGGCCATCTTCGAGCGACTAAAGGACTCACCTGGAAAACCTGCCTAGTGTATTTGGATGACGTTATCCTCATAGGCAAGACGTTCGAGGAGCACCGCGAAAATCCAAAAGAAGTGTTTGAGAGGCTGCGAAGTGCTCATTTAAAGCTGAACCCAGAAAAGTGTGCCTTGTTCCGTCGGGAAGTAAAATATCTGGGTCACATTATATCAGCGGAAGGAGTAAGGACGGATCCTGACAAAATCGAAGACGTGAAAAGTTAGCTTGTCCCAAAAGATAAACACCAACTGAGAAGCTTCTTGGGACTCGCCACGTACTACAGAAGGTTCGTAAAGGATTTTTCTGGTATTACAAGGAGCCTGCATCAACTTACGGAAAAAGGCCGATAGTTCAGGTGGTTTGGAGAATGTTCAAAAGCATTTCAAAAACTAAAGCGACAGCTGTTCAATGCCCCTATCTTAGGTTACCCCACACCCGGAAAAATGTTCATCGTGGACGCAGACGCTAGCAATGTTGGGCTCGGAGCTGTGATCTCCCAAGTTCAAGATAGTCAAGAGAAAGTGGTCGCACATTACAGCAAAGTACTCTCCAGACCCGAAAGGAACTATTGCGTAACTCGGCGAGAGCTTCTGGCTACGAAGCATTTCCATAAGTACCTCTACGGACAAAAGTTCATTCTTCGGACAGACCACGCAGCTCTGAAATGGTTCCTCCAATTTAAGAACCCTGAAGGCCAAGTTGGATCGAGCAGTTGCAGGACTACGAGTTCGAAGTGCAACACCGCAAGGGAAAACTCCTCTCAAATGCCGATGCTCTCTCTCGTCGACCGTGAGGAGTAAAATGCGAACACTGCAACCATAAAGAAGCGAAAGAAGAGGCCGCTATCCAAATGATCAGGACTGAACCAATAGAGGTTGGAAGTATAGACGAAATCCGTTCCTCCCAACAGGCAGACAATGACATCGAACCAATATTGGCCTGGAAGGAACATGAGGAAAGACCAAGCTGGCAGCAGATATCAGACCGGAGCCAAACTCTGAAGGCATACTGGTCACAGTGTGACTCTGCTGAAGAGAAAATGGGAAAGTGCAGATGGGACAACATTTCATATGCAGCTAATCGTGCCACGGTCCAGAGTCAGCCAAGTACTCCATGAAATACATTACGGAATCTCAGGAGGCCATTTGGCAATAAACAAGACATTGGAAAAGGTAAGGGAAAGTTTCTATTGGCAAGCGCTAAACAAGATGTCGAGAATTGGAGCAAAAAGTGCATAAGGTGTGCGGCTACCAAGGGCCCAAAAGTAAAGCCACATGGACAAATGCAGCAATATAATGTCGGAGCACCATTTGAACGAATAGCTGTGCCGTTTCCTGAGACCTTCAATGGTAACCGATACACCCCCGTGGTCATGGATTACTTCAGTAAGTATCCGGAAGTGTTTACCATCCCAAGTCAAGAGGCTAAGACCGTAGCCGAACAGATAGTTGACAACAGGGTGAGCAGATTTGGGGTCCCAATGGAACTACACTCGGATCAAGAGCGAAACTTTGAATCAAAAGTCTTCCAGGAAGTATGCCAATAAGGGAATAAGGGAATTGGGAATAAGGAAGACAAGGACAACGCCACTACACCCTCAATCTGGAATGATCGAGCGATTCAATTGAACCTTGAATGAGCATCTATCTAAGGTCGTCAGCAACTGCCAGCGGGATTGGGATTGACATATACCCCTCTTCTTAATGACCTACCGAAACGTGGTCCACAGTCAACAGGACACACACCATCCGAGATCTTATTTGGTCAAACAGTTCGGTTGCCAAGTGAAGCAAAATTGGGATCCCCACCTATGGAGCCCAAAGGGGTGAACGACTACGTGGATGACTTGCGCAGCAGGATTCGTAAATTCCATGAAGACACCAGAGAGAAGATGAAACTAGCGAGAAGCCGCATGAAGGCTAGGTACGACATCAAGGCGAAATCTTCCGGCTTCAACGAAGGAGATCTGTTCTGGTCTGGTTGTATTATCCTCACTGTAAGAAAGGCAAATCACCAAAATTGCAACAGGACAGGGTAGGTCCATACAAGGTGATAATCCGCATTAATGACATTGTCTACCGGATCCAGTGTGGGAATCGAGGAAAATTGAAGGTGGTTCATTTGGATATAATGTGTCATTTCAACGGAATGATGAATGATGAAGTTGTTCGGGACGAATAACAAAGATTCAACCATTGATGAATGGAGAGTGGAATCGAATTTTCTAGCAAAATGTATGGCTCTCGAAGTATGGCATTCGAGTATAAATACCAGCATCCCCAAGGAACTAACTTGTTCATCAGTTGAATTTGAAAGAAAAGTGGTTTAAGTTAGAGATAAGAAAAGTGTAAGCGGTTGAGAAATTGGATTGTATTGAGATAAACCATTAAACTGTGAATTGTAACTGTATTGAATAAAGCGATTTGTATTGAAAAGGATAAGTGCTATCATTTGTACCCACACAAACATTTTACAATATGTATTTTATAATTAATTGGTGGTTTCCGTTATTAATTGGCATTAGCCGAAAGCGTTTTCATTTTAATAAAAAATTTCCGTTCCCTGAACACCTCAGTGAACAGTTCAATTAGTTTTTACAAAAAAAAATCAGTGATTTGTGAATGCTATTTGCGAACTGTCAGATCTTACTCGCATTCCACAAATGCGGAACCCAATCTACATTCACACGACCAAAACATTCATTCGAATTTAACTGCGACTAAACGACAGGGTATCAGTGAATGAAATTTCAAAATTTGCGAACACTCGCTCATTCGTATTTGAAGTTCGCTGAGATGTTTGGTTTTATTTGACAAATTTAAAAACAAAAATATATGGCGCTAAGTTAAGGAGTTCTCTCTTTTTTCTTTTAAAGAAACCTTTCTTCAATTAAAGAAATATTAGTACGACCGTTATAATCACGGAACCTCCTTTTCAAAGATTTTTAGAGTAAAATATTTAATATATTTTTCACATGAGCTACGAGTACCTTGATAAATTTCAGGTGCCATTTCCACCATTTTTTTTGCCTATAATTCAATTGTCTGTCAACATATGGGACATTATGTTCACTTAAAACTATTTTGTTCTATGTAGGTTGATGCAGTGTAAGGGTTTTTTTTCCAAAATTTTAAATAATGTTGCGAACTGTGAGGTCTTTTCTTAAAGATGACTCGAAACCGTTCTTCCTGATACCAACAAATTTCAGCAATAAGCTTATAATATAACAATGTGAATTATACTGCTGTAATAACTATAATGTCTCTCAAATAATTTGCGCTAGATAATAACTTGAACATGCAAAACTGTAGACTCATAACATTGACAGCCTTAACGGACTATAAAAGAGCAACGGTGTCCAAAGTATTTACTAAAAATAAAATTTTCTAGAAGCACGTTTACAGGGTATCCTGGATAATGTGTCAAAACTTTAAGGGGAGATTCGTACACATATTTTGAAGAAAATCGTTGTTGTCGGAAACTCATCCCCTCCGAAATACAGAGGTTTTAAGCAAACCCTTACGGTCGGTGCCCTGTTCTGAATCCTATTGAAAATAACATATTTCAAATTTATGCATTTTCTGTAATAAATTGGGTATCGTTAAACTCGTAATTATAAGTAATTTAATTATTTCTGAGAACCTTACCTTTTTTTAAGAATCTTACAATTCTGACTTTGTCATAATTTTTTTGGGAAAAATATGTAATTAAGTCCCACTTTTTGCAACTTTGGATCATGTACCTAGTATTTACAAACGAAAAAAAAGTCAGGTCATTTCACCTCAAGTCAGTAGTTTTCAAGGTACAGCCCAACTCGTTGAAACTATAAAACTCAAAAATGGAATATTATTTTACAACAGCCTTTTAAAAGTAACTAGTTAATGTTTGCTGGTAAAGTTTATTACTGCGCAATATTAACCCAATAAAAAATTGTTTAAAAAAGATTCATCTTATGACCTTTAAAAGGGAAAAAAGGACAACCTCGGGTAACTAATGCAAAATAAAAATTACGTGTCCTTTTTTTCTAAAAAAAAAACTAAGTAAAACTAAAATTGTTTGCATAACTACAATAGTTTGTATAGTTTTTTTGTGAAAAAAATTACCAGAACTATTAGGTGCAACAAAGAACAGCCGTGTACGCCAGCAGGATGGCGCAACCACACTATAGCTATGAAGTTGGAAAGTGGTTAGATGACGGGCCAATTCTGTGGCCGCTGAGGTCTCCGGACTTGACCCCTATGGACTTTTATTTATGGGGACGGATGAAGGACATTGTTTAATCGTCAGAAAAACTAACATTGGATGATTTGAACAATAGAATTGACGAGGCAGCTCCGAAAGTCCGTGAAGGATTGGAAAAAATGGACATTGGAACCTTTCAAAGACGAGCTCTGGCGTACATGTAAAGCAATGGTTTGAACATTAAACAATTGATATGATACGGGTTTGATGGAAAAAAATAAAAATTAAAATGTGCAATCAATATTTGTATTATTTTTCCTAAGAGTTTGAACAATTTTTAATTTAATGTTTTGCCTGTTTCCATAAAATGATGAAATGACCTAACTTTTTCTGTTTGTAAATACTATGTACACGTTTCATAGTAGCAAAAAGTGGGGGCTAATTATGCATTTTTCCGAAAAAAATTATGACAGTCCATAAGATAATTTTAAGATAATTTAGATTAAGATAATGATAAAAAGATGATTTTAGGATAAAAAACATATCACCTTAGATAATACATAACTTTTGGCAAATTAATTTTAGAGCACCATTTTCTTCGTAACAATTACAGTACTTATAATTACGAGTTCAACGAAACATACTAATTTGATATTTTATAAACTGATATGAAATATGTGATTATATTTGGAATATCGATTTTTAATCCTTGACTTTAAAGTCATATCGATTATACTTACTGTTTGTATTGTTGCAAATCTGACTTTTCCGTATTCGTCATTTTCTATCCAAATATCTCTCACAACCTTTGCTCCACGTTGTTTGGCGTGCTTTTAAATAACAAAAATAAAGGAATGTTAATGCAAATGGTATGTAAAGTGCATGCATGAAATCTCACATTGTAGATGGCATCTAGATCTTCAACTTCAAAAGCTATGTCCTTAACTGCATCTCCATGCTTAGCTAAGTGTTTACCATGGTCGGCATCGTCAGGAACGTATGATGATACGAAAACAAATATAATCTAAAATCAAAGTATATATAGTGTGTACATATGTATATATGTATCATAAAAATAAATATGTGTCGTAAAAAAATGTTTAAATGTTGGCTTTTATTACATACTTAGGCCTAGCGCAAGCAGTCTTGTACTTATTCTTATTTAAGGCATTTTAAATAACTATGGAGCAAAATGATTGCAATATTAATTTATCATTTCGGTGTGCATATAATAATCTCAATAATTAGGAAGTTATTACCTTGGCGTGAGAGGTCACACCCATTACGAGTGGTTTTATTATGTTGGTTTTATTGAATATTGGATGAAACAATATTACAATAATGAGAAATAATTAATTTTGAAATAAACAGCTGACTTTAACTACAGATATCTAGGTGAATATATTATTGTTTTTAACATATTATATTTATGTATGTTTGTAAATATGATATCTTCCGAAAACTAATTCAGAAATTATGATTTAAAAACCTTTGAAAAGGAGCAATTTTTACAGATGACCAACACAATGTATAATTATTGTTTAGTCGCAGTATGCCTTTTGAAGCGCAAACATCTCGTTTATTTCGCTGTGAGATCTTTCAGAAGGGCACTGTTTCTTTATTATTTGTCTCTTTTTGCCCTAGTATCTTATTATTCCTTGTCCTTTTTCACAACCGCGTGACAAATTTTTTCTTCAGAATAAGTAGTGCCTCAATTAAAAATTAGGCATGGGCCCCCTGGGGTCGAAGAAGAAGCCCGAAGGCTACTATGATGTGTTATGTGATAACACATTATCAGAACCGCGAGCAAAAAAAAAACCAAAGCTCTTTAGCTTTGAAGAGTTTCCTGATTTGCCAACTAACTCTAACCTCAAAAACCCCAAATTCGTGGTCATTTCACCGAAAAACCAAAATTCACCAATCACCGCAGTGAGTATATTTTTATTAAGAAAAGTTATTGACTCAGTCAGTACTGAGTAAGACGGAATGTTCCTTGGTGGAATCCGGAACTCAGTAGGCTTACGGCCGACTGGCTTCCTCCAGTCATAACTTGGAGGAATTTTAGAAAAAATCCTACACAATTTAAACAGCTCGCCTATAAAAAAGCAAATGCTACTTTTAGATGATTTCTAAAAATCAGCAAACTCGAAAGCTTTGCAAATTTCACAACTGAAATTAAGCCCAATACATCAACGAGCAGAATATGTCAGAATATTAAGTTTCTAACGATTAATACACAGTTAAGAAATATAGTTTCTATCCAAACGCCAGTTGGTCCTGTATGTTCTCTACATGAAATTTCTGATTTTTTTGCTAATACTTGGTCTAACGCTGCACAAGACACCAACTTTTCTTCGACTTTTGTAACGAGAAAATCAGAATCATTTCCATTAGCCCAGAAACCTGCAACAACTCTAGCTGCAAAACATATAGAAAAAGATATTTCTTTGCTTACTAAAAGTGAAAGGTAAAACACCTGGGCTCGATAAGATCTCCTACCCAATAATCAAAAACCTCCCTACTCCAGCAAAAATAAAACTAATCGAACTTTACAACAATATATTCCGGAAAGGTATTATACCCCAAAGTTAGAAAACAGCTTGTATTGTCCCAATCTATAAACCAAAAAAGGAAATCGAAAAGGTTGACAGTTATCGTCCCTTCTCTTTACTGCCATGCTTATCTAAAATCTTAGAAAAAATAATAGCCAATCGTATCCTTTGGTTCACTGAATCAAAAAAATTGATTAGCTCCAAATAAGTAGCCTTCAAACCAAAAAGAGGTTGTGTAGATTCACTTTTGCACTTAGATTATGTGATATTAAATGCTCTCTCTCAGCTCGAAACTAAGTATCTATTTTAGCACTTGATTTTAAAAAAGCTTTCGACCGTATAGGCATTCATCATGTGTTAAAAAAAACTTTCCAAAAATTGGAAATACTCTCTCAAGAGTCCTATCCCTACAAAATGGAATTCCTCAAGGTTCGCCTCTTTCGGTATTTCTCTTCGCTCTCGCCTTTGAAGAGTTAAGTGGTATAATATCCAAATATAAAGATTTAGATCACTGTGTATACGCTGATGACACGTACATTTTATGTAAACACAATGACTTTATTCTAACAAAACCAACTTTTTCTAAGTTACAAAAAGAAATAATGGAATGGTCTTCTATATCCGGTTCCAAGCTTCCTATTGAAAAATGTAAAACGCTTCACGTTTGCCGCAAAAAAATGTCAAAATTTTAATTTACCAGTTAATAACATAGCAATTGAAAATGTATCTAATTTAACTATTCTAGGTCTTCTTGTAAACAATAGGTATAATTGGAAAAATCACGGTATATCTCTTAAAAAAGCGCTTTCGTCAAGGCTCAATATTATTAAGTATTTGTCCTCAAGCAAAATAACACTTATATTAATACTTTATGTTATTTAACTAAAATGTTAGTGTTAAGTAAGATAGAGTACGCTTTAGTTATCTATGGTTCTTGCCCTAAATCTACAAAAAAACATTATAAAACCCATCTACCACCAAGCAGCAAGAAAAAGCATAGGAGCTTTTCCCACAATCCCCATCAAAAACATCTTAGCTGCAGCTGGCCTACCATCCATTGAAGAAAGATATTTCGAAGTGTCACTTAAGTTGATTGCCAAATTATGTTTTCGAACGAGCTCAATTATCGACAAAGATGTAGCCCTAGCTCTAAAACACAAACGACAAAAGCGAATCCCCTCTACTATACATAATACCATAAAAACAGCACAAAATTTGGAAATTCCATTTAAACCATTTGCAAAATTCACTCCATCTTCACCACCTTGGTACCTGAATTCGTCTTCCATCATACTGCATCTCCTCGAGTTTCGCAAAGACAATACTTGTAGTCTGGTATATAAGAAGATGTTTCAAGAAATCTTCTGTGACTTTACTTCAAAGGGCTGGAAGTTTATATATACAGATGGCTCGAAAACCACTGATAGCATTTCATTCGCAGTAACAGCACACAATGGATCGATTATCATACAAGGCATCTTTTCAGGTGCAGCGTAAATTTTTTCAGCAGAAGCTCAAGCCGTTTATGAAGCCGTCAAAAGGTTCTCGCAAACTGCCGGGAAATGGACGATCTGCACTGACAGTCTTTCTGTTGTAAAAGCTGTTCTCAACGTAAACAATGATAACACCACAATTGCCAAAATTCGAGACACGGGTTCCAGGCCACATTGGAATTGTAGGCAATGAACTCGCTGACCGTGCTGCAAATCCATGTCATATTTCGCCATCACTTATGTTAAAATCCTCAAGCAGAATGGATCTGAATGGACTAGTAATTGATAAAATCAAAGAACATCATACACTGAAGTGGACTCAATATAAGCACCACTATCAAAGGTTTAACACCAAAAAAAATCAGTCCCTTCTTCCCTATCAATATTTTTAAGGCAAAACTAATAAGTTTCATTCGTTTATGCTACACATCCAACTGACTCACGAATATCTTTTAAAAAAAGGAACACCCCTATGTGCTCGAAATGCAACACCACTATCACGATATCTCACATTCTAGGATCATGTTATCTTTCAGCCAGTAACACTCTTCAACTAATTAAAAATAATCAGCTAACCGTACTGGAACGACTTTAAGATCCAAATTTCAAAAATATTGATCTCATAAATAAATTACTTCTTCTTCACAAAATTAAAACTTAAACAAACATAAATTTAACTTTATTACACATCTACTATATAACATAACATACATATATATATTTACGAAGAGCCGAAAGCCTTAGTTGCTAGTACTCTTTAAAATTGTATTAATAATAGATTTAAATTTATTGTTAATTTTATAAATAAATAAATAATTATTGTTAGACGTACCTTGTTTTGCTTAATAGCATACTTCGCATATTTGCGATTTCCTGTTTCAAGTCCTTGATATCCTATTACATTAAATCCCATTCTAGTTGTATAATAACTGGCAGCTTGCTTGGCATTTCCTACGTAAAATGTTACATGATCGAAGCTTAAAAATTTACCTGCATTTGGCTTGAATTCAAAAATGAGTACATTTCTATTACCAAAATTACTTTATCAATGCAAAAATTTACCTTAGGACCTTTATCTGTATAAGATGTCTGAAAAAAAATATAAATAAATAGTTAAAATCGGTCATAATTTAAATATTATATGTAATATTATAGCGGATATCTTCAAATATACAGGGTTATTCAGGAACTACTCGTAACAATAAGATTTCAGTAGGTGATAGGAAGGGGGCGATAAATCAATTAAAGTAGTAGTAGTACTCTAACGAACAAATGCAATCTGATCAGTTGAATGTTTTTTGAAAGCTAGATCAATTTTCTGTTCAGCGGTATACAATAACGAGTTAAGCAAATTTTTTTTATTACGAAACAGAGGCCTTCAAAGTATTTTTTTTTGTAACTTTTTCTTAAACAAATTATATGCCATTTTTTTCTGAAAAGTACAACCAACAAAAGTACAACATCTAAAAAAATAAAAGAAATTGTTTATGTTTTTATTTTATAATAAAAAAATTCAGAGAAAAAAAGTGGCGAAGCAATTGCCACATCTTTCAACCCTTGCGAAATTGTTTGCAATATTATGGAAATGCAAAAGGATTCAATTTCTTTGCCTGATTGATACATAATACAACAAAAAATAATACTAAAACATACGTCATAAAAACATCGCATATCACATCAAAGGACAAGCAACTAAGATATCAATTTACTGGAGACCACATTGACAATTACATCGGAATTTTGGGGTTTACACTTGACTAATGAAAATGCTGGCTTTTTGGACGGTATCTGTGTTGAGCATTTTATTGCCCTGATGCAAAAACGAAATGTTAAACCATCAGGCATCTCAGGCAAGAAGGCAAGGTATGATATTATACAGCGGCGTCAGGTCACTTGAAATGTTCTCAGAATATGCCGCAGCCTTATTATTTCAAAAATCTATAAGACTATGCACTGGTTGCATGCGCATTATTCATCGGAAAAGTTTTTGTTCGTATGCATGGCAATACAAAAATTCGTACCTAACGCCTCCGAATTTTGCAAATAATTTCGCCAATGGCCATATGTGTATATATTTACATCCATATATATGTACACATAATGTTTTATTTTTGTAGCACTTAGCTTAGCTGTAAGCTTACCTCAAACCCAGGTGTCAGCCAAGAGCTGTAAAATTTGTATAGATATTGGGTGGCCGTAGCTCAAGTATATTGGCTTCCAAATCGGATCGTTCGGGGTTCAACACCAGTGGCCGAAAGACATTCTTTATTTCAGGTTACTAAAATCACGCAAGATAAGTGGTTGCCTAGAATACAACAACAAGTCCAATTATGCTAATAATTTAATCTCCCCAATAAATGTTGGATGCTACCCATGGAGCGAAATAACCACTGAGGGAAAAAGTCCCATTTTCCTAAAAACATAACACGTGCGCAGGTACTCGTACTTTAAGGGTAGACATATCTATTTACTTGAGTGTTAAGTTCTTTTTAAAAAAAAAATACATAATACACTCTTTGAGATATGATCACTTCACTTTTCGGTTATGAATATGTATGTGCGTATTATTATTATTATGCATAAATACACATGTAGGTACACATGTTCAGTACACTGCAAGGGACATAGGCGTTATTTCTTTTATTCGAATAAAAAGGAAGATAAAAATATTTAAGAAAACTATGGAAGATAACAAGCAAATTTAAAAGAGATATAAAGATGCGACACTTGGAGAAAAATAGGCTTAACCCACTGTTATTTATTTGTAAACACAAACAAGTTCATTCTATTACAGTTAATATAGTTCTAAGAAATTTTAAATTTGATAGAAGTAAAACGAAATTTATATTCATTCACGTACCATTGTCTAATGGTTATGATTTAATGGCTAAATATTTTTGGAGCGTTATCGATTCAACCTTATTTGTAAGTTTTAAAAAGTGTAACTGATATAATCAAGAAAAACATTCTTCTTATATACTTCTATAAATCGGATATCGACTTCGTGTCAGAGTAAACAGCTTATTCCACCCTATCTGTAGAAAAAAAAAAGATATTAAACGAGTATTTTTTTTATCTGGTAAGAAAAATTAGCATAAGACAAAATACTAAATATTCATCAGCTAAACCTTGATTGTTTTTCTAACCAATTTAATGCAGTGTTTCGATATTGGAAAAATTAAAAAGTAATAAAAAAAATTTATTGAAATTGTGAAAAAAATATTTAAAAATCTGTAGACATGTAGATATGAGTATATCCTGTATAATCTGCAAGTATTTATATTATTTATTTTAAATTTCTGTATTACAGTAAGTTTTATATAACTACAATTCTAAAACGATTAATCCCAATATCCTCGTTTTCGATTATTTTGTTAGAGATCTGAAGTCTCCAAATAACATTGTAATTACTCGTATGTATGGTATTATAGAAAAAGTAGAATTCATGCAGTGATGATTGAATAATTAAAAGGAATAATTTCAGGCATGTAACCATTAATACAGTCATCTTATAGCAACGGTGGCGAAGAGAAACAATTTTTTTATGAAGCACACAAATTAACATACCGATGTATGTATAGTACTGGTTTAATACGTACCATGAACTACCCTGAATATAAGTTATAATTACATCTTTAAAAGCTTACATTGTACAAAATTTACCACTTTATTTTTCGTAAAATTTACATCACACCTAGTATTATCTATCATACGAGAATGTATGAACCAGCCTTGGAGCAAGCCCCTTTTTTAAGCCAATCGTAAGTACGCACGTGTTTAGACCAGAGAGCAGAATGATAAATAAGTGAGTAAGCCATACAAAACAAGTTAGCTAACAACGCAAAAAAATTCCATATATGTATGTATTATTTATCACCTATGTATGTAAGAGCATATGGAGAACTTTTGAAGATTTTAAGCTCAGTTACTGGGCCGATTTAACACCAATATTTTTTTTAATATCAAAATGTCCAAAAATAACTTATGTTTTCGCCAAGTTAAACGAAAACTGCGAGTATAGGTGCATACTCGTACATATAAACTTGTTGTCCTGAAAGTTATTGGGACTTATTTATATGCATATATATAATACTTTTACATCGTGTTGCGGATAATTTGTCGAAGACTTTCAGGGGAGATTTCTTGACATGTTTTAAGAAAAAAATAATATGAGTTCGAGGTTCGGATATAGCATACAAATATACAAATATTTTAAACTTTTATGCTTTCCCTGCCCTGTTTTGACTCCTATTGAAAATAAAGTCTTTCAAATTTATATGTGTATGTCGATAAATGGGGTATCGGTGAACTTAAAATTACGATAAAAAAATTAAAATAAATGATGCCGTAAAGTTAATGTGTTAAAAGTTATTGAAGATCAAATGTGTTTGTTTTTGTTTGAACTTAAAATGTTGACAGTGTCATAAATTTTTTTGGAAAAATATCTTTCTAACCCCCATTTTTGACAGTGAAACGTAGACCTAGTATACAAAACAAGGTTGGTCATTTCATCTAAAGTCAGTAGTTTTCAAGATACGACCCAACAAATTGAAATAGGGACAACATTAAATTAAAAATTGTTCAAAATTTTAGGCAAACAAATACAAATATTGATATTTTTAGTTTTATTTTTTTTAATTTTTTCATCAATCCATGTACCACATCAATTGCTCAAAGTGCAAACCATTGCTTTGTATGCACGCCAAGGCCGGTTTTTGAAAGGCTCTATCAATGTCCATTCTTTCAATTCTTCTCGGACTTTCATCCGTTCCTCCCCAATCCTATGGTTCATGTCATCCAATGGTGTTATTTCTGATGAAAAACAATATCCTTCAACCGTCCCCACAAATAAAAGTTCACTAGCGTCAAGTCCGGGTACTACGCAAAAATTCCAGGTTGAGATTCGAATTAAGCCTTGTAGGAAGCCGATAGAGTCGATCAGCTTGTTACTCAATATATGAAAAGTTTTGTGTTTCATGGAGTGCCGGTTACTTTCTTTAAATTAGTGAATCCATTTCTGGTGAATTGGGAGTTGTCTTCCGCAAAGTGCCTTTCCAGAAAGTACGTAATGGCAGAATTCCAAATGCTTCTCCTAATACCCAAGTTGTAGCTTTTGTACTGGTACATATATAGTGGAATGCATGCCTTCTGAATATACTCGTATAATTCTCCAGATTTAGGTCCTGAGATTCTATTTATTTTAAAATGTCTGTTCGGACTTGTATTTCGATGGCCTCTGACATAATGTAAAATGTCTTCGAAGCTGGAAACGCCTCGTTGTTCCTACCTCCTTCAACCTGGAAAATGTTCTGTCCTGTCAGGGTATGGTCTCAGAAAACATGCCCGTAAACCATATCTGCGTATTCTTGTGTTGAAAAGTCCATCATCGAGGATATTATGAATATGGTTAAAAACTATAAACTATGATAGTTATGCACATAATTTTACATTTTTTTTATTTCTGGACTACAAAAATGGGCGTTATTTACCACAGGTGATACCCTTTTTCCCTTTTTAGAGCTCATAAAATAAACCTTTTTTAACAAAATTTTTATTGGATTTACCTTGCGCAATAATAAACTTGTTTTATGGGAAAAATGCCAAAGCAGTGTTAACTAGATAATTATATAGAGCAGTTGTAAAAGAATACCCCATTTTTGAGTTGTATATTTTGAACAAGTTTGGCGTGACTTTTGTTTTATTGTAAATACTGTTTTGGTGAATTTTGGTAAAGTTAAGGTTGAAAAAAAATCACTTTTCTTTTTCAATAATTTTAGGGAAACATTTACTTTCAAACAATTCAAGTACTCATAATTAAGAGTTCAGCGATAACCCATTTGTTACCATACACGCATAAATTTGAAAGATTTTATATTCAATAGGAGTCAAAACGGAGCAGCGTAAAACCCCTGTATCTCGGAAGATTTATTCTTAAAACATGTCAAGGAATCACCCCTTAACGTCTTCGGCACATTAACCGGAATACCCTGCATATACCACCTTGATCAAATAATCCCGGAATAACCACCGTGTGGTGCTCCCATTGTTCCGATTTGAGTTCTGTTTCTTTTGTTAAGTTGGTAAATCTGTAGTTGACATTCTCTTTGAATCTTAACGGCATAGCTTGATATTTGCAAAAATTACGTAGCCAAGAGTACATCTATTCGTAATTTTTTGATGAGAAATGCAACAAATACCATCCAAAAGACACCGTATTCACCTGATTTGGCTCCCTGTGACTTCTTTCTGTTCAATCGAGTTAAAAAAACCACTACGGGGAACGCGTTTCAGCAGCCGAGAGGGGGTACTCGTAATAGAAAAATCGCAGAAAGCACTGATGGACATCCCGAAAACCGAATGTAAAAAATGTTTCCAGGATTGGATCAAGCGCTGACATAAGTGTGTTGCAGTCGATGGGGATTACTTTGCAGGGGAAAATATAGGTTTAGATGAATAAACTTGTATTTTTAATTTTCTGAATAAATTTCGGGATCCTTTTGATCAAGGTGGTACAGTACGGGCAAAACAGTTTTCGAAAAAAAATCTTATTTCATTGTACTTTACATAAAGAACTACAAAGGTTATTCATAAAAAAATAGAAACACTTGAATGTCCTTTAAAAAAGAAAAAAAAAATATTAGTAATTAGAATCAAATTAGTTATTAGAAACAGTGGAAAAAGGACAGAAAACAATAAGACCACTATATAAGCAATTCATTGTTGATTTCTGTCTTTCTTATATACTCCTATTTATTTCTTTTGGTTAGAGCTCGACCAGTTTGCGGAAAGTGCCAATCGGTTAGGCGTACCAAGGTGCTGGTTTTCTGTTCCACAACTCTTCCTTTTTGAGGTTTTCGGCACAAAATTTGACGATTTTTTCATGATTACCTACAATTTTCCAGCAATTATGGGCTGAAAATTGGTAGGGCTAAAACACGAGATTGGCATTATCCTGCAGATCATTCCCGTTTAATGGCAGTTCTTTTTTTATGGTCATGCTTGTTCATTAATATTTTTTATGAGAGTACTGTTACTTACTATTACTGTAACTGATAATTAATATCGATGCAAAAAATAAATAATGGGGTATTTATCTTTACTTTTGCAAAAAGCATTGAGTTGTAGCCAGAGCTATAAGAGGTAAAATACATACATACATACTCGTAAGTCCTATATTAAATGATTGTTTTCATAACAAAAATTGGTAAGTGCGGAATCTGCGCTTACAAACACTCTTTTTTTACTAACCAAGTTTACTCTTCAAGTAGTGCACAGCGCGAACCTAGTCTACAAAGATTTAAAATATATATAAAATGAAATGAAAATATAAAATTCTCATATACAAGTATTTCCATTGTCTTTCGCATTACTTTATCTCACAAAATGTCAATGGAGACGCAGAATTAGAAGCAACAGAAACAGAAAAAAATTGAGTTATGTTAAACTCACACCAACTTTAAGAAAATAGTGAGGTCAAGGAACATGGAATTATTAATATTGAGCTACTCGTATATTTGTACTACGTATTAGTATTAATTGTTAATTCTATCTAACCTGTATTGGGATCGACTGAGTTAAGAGTATGTAGATATATTTTTGAGGTGTGAATGAATTGGCTCAAATTTTTAATTTTAAGGAAGGACGAGTGTCTTGGATATGTGAGAAGTGAGGAGAAAGAGAAAAGTTGCAATGAAATAAAATAAAAATAAACAAATAAATAAAAATTAAAACAAAATAAAATAGAATTATAAATTCGATACAGTATTTCATAAAAAGCCCGGTACTTGGATTATTTCTGACGTAATGTAAAACGCCGTTGTAGCCTTTTCCGTGTAGTTTACGTCTCGCTTAATAAGTTAAATATCTGGGCATCTGGTATGGCCTTTTCAGGGTATCTTTTCTGGTATTTCAATCTCGCTTGAACACCGTTACCATTTTAGATGCCGTAGACTTAAAATTGTGCTATAGAGGATGTTCTAGTCAAGTAATTAAATATTTCATTGAAAAACTTCTTATTAATACAAATCATTCTGGAGTTGTTTTTCATTTCTAAGAAATTTACTTACAGTTTCAAATACAAGAAACGTTATTTTCAAAGTTGTGAGAAAGGTATAACCTTGTCGATAACCACTGCTCAGAGGTATCTCAATTGCATATGGTTATTATACAATTATTTTGGAATTATCATATTTATACTATAAAATACAAGTACTATGCAGCTGTTAAAATAAAAATTTTATGCGATTGTAAGTTGAATCGTCTCTTAAAAATTAAAGGCTTTAAAACAAGAACTGATTTTTTTTGTTTTTTAAATATACGGTACACATTTTTTGGTTACATGAAGGGGTTAATTACATTTTTGTTTCATCTTGAATAACTTTTGATATAGTGACGCCAAGATGTCAGGTACAATAACAGGCGATACAGAACTTTTATGAAATTTGTTATATCTTGAAAGGTACGCATATCCGACTCTCCCTTCCACTTAAACATTTGTTTATTCATACAACATATGTCAAAAAATCATCCCAAGCTCCCGACGCTTCGTAGGAAGCACGTTCGGAGAGGAGAAAATACCCTCATATCATAAAAAGTACCAACATGTGAGAAATTACTTGAGGTAAACCAACTATGGCATTCAGCATTTTTCACGCTCATTATATACACCACTTTTTGGTTCAGGCCAGAGCAATTTCTATATATTTGTTATAATATAAATTAAACAATTATATTGTTTTTTGTTTTTTTAAAAAAATATCTTCTTCTTTTCAAATTATAACAAGAACTGAAACTAACTTATTCTAAGTACTCATATTTATACACTTGCATATCAGCTCCCGAAACGTTGCCAGACATGGAATCAGCGAATTCTTCGTGTCAGGTGACCGAATGCAGTGGCACCTGAGTGCACGGTATGGAGTGCATGATGACTGTGGGAACATAGTGTTTGACGATGTGCATGAGCTTAGCGCGTGTTGCGAACTCGTGGGAAAAGAATTTAGTGCAACATGCTGTGTAAACATTTCTGGTGTTAACTCCTCCTGCTTTAAGTGCGAACGTCCTCGTTTGCAGAATTCTTCTAAAAATATGGAATTGATGTTATGGATGATGACGTTCCTGGTTTTTCTTCTGGTTTTACTGGATTTTTGATGTCTTCTACTTTGATTGATACTTGTGTCTGTTTTTTCGAAATGATCTTGATTATTGCAAAAATAATGAGTGGGATGAGGATTATCGTTAGGCCTATGTTGGACATGAGGCTGATGATGTTCTGGTTACTTAGCAGTTGGATATGTTGTGTGTTGTTTACATTTAACTTTTTAAGCATCTCCAATGACAAAATTTCTTCAGTTAGGCCCTTGATAGATGTTGGCTGCAATATCGCTGGTAAAGGCTTGACATGTATTAGCTCGTTGGATCTGAAGACTTCTTTTCCTATCTTTATGGTGGAGTTGTGAAATTGCACTATGTACGTGCCACTGATTTCCATTGTTTTGTTGTCAATTATGATTGGTCCGTTGTATCTGTTCAGAAATAAGGTTCCTTCTTCTAATTCTTCGACTATTGGGGTATGCTGATTATTTACGGTGATGCAAGTAGCTGGTTGGCTTTTTAACAAATTCGGTATACAAGTACTGTTACTAAAGTTTACAATCTTATCGCTATTACATATGGTTAACTTATAATTAGTTTCACAATTTTTCTTAATTCCAAATATTTTCTTATTACATTTTAGTATTTCTTCAAACGGTATTTTATGTTTAATTTTTCGCATGTTTCATTTTTAGTTCGTGGCAAGCTTAATATATAAATAATCGTATTATAATTTGATGCGATCTTAATGTTAACAAGGTCGAGTGCCTGTTCTAAATTCTCATATGGAATATTTTCTTTATTTAAAAATGTTTCAATAGTACCTATTTCTAGGTTAGATAATACATATGAATTTATTATGTTAGCCTTTGCCCAGTGCAAGGCGTATTCTATATAGATTAATTCCTCCCTAATTAATTTTAACTTATACTGTATATTTAAAACTATTCAATTTTTTAAATTCTCATTGGTCTGAAGAATTTTAAGTTTGTAACTTGGGTAAGGTTATTAATTTTCACTATTGAGAGCCTATTGATAACAACTTGTCTATTGTTATTTTTCAATATGTTGTTTAATTTTTCTTGTACAATGCGAAAGTCGTGGTGATCCGGGTTTCCGGCTACCCACTTCCAAGCGGTTCCAATGAAGTTCAATGATCTCTTTTGTCGTTTATTCGAGGTAAGTTTATTTAGATAACTTTGAATCTGGGATATTTCATAGGAGAGGAGAGGGTAAAGAGGGTGATCGGTTGAGCAGTTTTTTCTGATAACGTCAACAATTTCGTCATATAATTTCTGGTATTGTTCTATGTCTATAATATGTACGATTTTAAAAGTTCCGTCCTGAATTTTTGCTGTCCCTGTTTTGATAGTAACTAACTCAGAGTTCGTGTAGTCTAGTATTCGTGTGTCTACTAAGCATAGCGTCAATGGTATCCTGTAAGCAAAAATAAATTTTTAATGTTACTCTTGTGGACTATTTTACCAGATTCTGTTTTAATTGTTGTTTTAAAATTTTCTGCTATTACTACTTTCCTATATCTGGGTGATATTTTAGAACCTAACCTTTTGTTTATTTTTACGTACACAGTATCACCTAACGCATAATCTTTTACTGGTTGTCTATTTTTGTTGTGATACTTCAGATCGTACTCCTGTTTTTCCTTTAACCTTTTTATATTGTTTTGTCTTGATTTTTCGCACTGCTCTGGGTCATTAACATGTCTATTAAAGAACACATCTATTGGCTTTTTTTCGTTGTAGAATGTACCGAGAAATTGTATTCGTATGTGGCCTTTTCTAACAATTCCTTGAAAGTTCTAATTTTTTGCTCCTTCTTAATGCAGCGCATGATTTCGGTGAGGGTTGAGTGGAAACGTTCCACTTGTCCATTTACTGCACTGGTGTAGGGTGGTGTAGTATATACCTCTGCGCCGAATTGATTTTCCAACATAAATGATATAGAGGTTGAATTCAATGATTTTTCGTTGTCAATTACTATCATGCGTGGTACTCCGAAGGCATATAGTAGCTCTCGCAACGGGTCTTTAATATCTTCTATTGCCTTTGATTTTAGTATTCTTACCTGGGCATATTTCGAAAATTTATCGATTGCTGTGAGTACCAAATTTCCTTCTGTTGAATAGATGTCTACATGAATAATTTCGCCAGGATGATTTGGAATTGGCGTCGGTTGCAGTTCGGGGTTTTGCGGATGGCGGTCATACTTATGTTCAAGACAGGTTATGCATTTACTAACAATGTTACAAATCTTCGAGTTCATCTTCGGGAAATATACTTCTTGAAGTAGTTGCAGTTTGTTTTCTTTCGCATTCCGATGAGCTCTTTTGTGTATTTTCAGAATTTGTTCTTCTTGCTCTGACTCGCTTGTTAAATCTTGAACTCGCGTTTGTGTGTACTTTACCTTGTAGCTCCTGAAGTGTTTAGGGTATATATCTTGAATTTTTTCCATGATATTTTCTGAGGTCAATAGGCCATTTAGGATTCAAATGTTTTTTTAGTAATTGTACTCGGTCAGTTATTTCGTAAGTTTTTCGGGTAATAGTGTGTCTGTGGTACGTAGGAAAGGGGATTTCGAATGTATAATTGTCAGTGTCACCGGTTAGTAAAAAAAATTGATTTTTAAAGGCATTAATGGGTGCTTCAGTTGCGGGGATGAGGTTATGTTCGGAGGTTTCGTTATTATGCTGAGTGGAGGTCAAAGAATGCGTCTGCTACTACGTTGGTTCTTCCTGGTTTATATTTTATCTCATAATTATATTCTTCCAGGGCGCATTTCCACCTTTTCATTTTGGCGTTATGATTTTTGGTACTAAGAGCGAAGGTAAGAGGCTGATGGTCTGTAAAAATTACCACTTTTGCAGAGCCATAGAGGTAATTACGCAATGACTTCAAAGCCCATATTATTGCTAACATTTCTCTTTCGTTAGCGGCGTAATTTTCCTCTGTCTTACTCAGTGTTCTAGATATGAAGGTGATTGGTTTTCCTTCCTGCTCTAGTACTGCTCCAAGTGCATAGTTTGAAGCATCAGTTGTTAAATGGAAGGTCTTCCTGAAATCTGGATAATTTAATATGGTTTCCTGTGAAGTTAGCGAATTTTTTATTTTTTCAAAGGCTTCGAGAGCATTTTGATTGAGATTGATTACCTTTCTGCTTGAAACATTTTTGGACACTCGTCCATCTTCCCCCCTTAAAAGGGATGTCAGGGGTTTGGCTAGTTTCGCGTAATCTCTGATGAAGTGTCGGTAATACCCCGACAGGCCTAAGAAAGAGCGAAGATCTTTTAAGGTTTTTGGGTATGGGAAATTTTGAATTGCTCTAACCTTGTCAGGGTTAGTTTTAATACCATTAGCTGATATAATAAACCCTAAGAATTCAACTTCACTTTTGAAGAAGTCACATTTATCTAGTTGGATTTTCATATTTGCTTCTTCCAAGGTTTTGAAAATTTGTTCGATATGGGTTATATGAGAGGTTGTGTTTTCGCTGAAAATGATGATGTCATCGATATAAATATAGCAAATCTTTCCAATGTATTCTCGAAGAATATCATCAAGTGCACGTTGGAAAATTGCTGGCGCATTTTTAAGGCCAAAAGGGAGTCTGTTGAATTCGAATTTCGCGTTGTTAATAGAGAAGGCGGTTTTCTCTATATCAGATTCTTTGAGTCGGATTTGATGAAAGCCGCTCTTCAAATCGAGAACTGAAAATATTTTGCTCTTTCCTAATTGTGAAATTACCTCATTGATCTCAGGGATGGGATAGCGATCCGCTATTGTGGATGCGTTAAGCTTCCTGTAGTCGATGACGACTCTGAATTTCCTTTCCCCTGAATGATCCATTTTCTTCGGAACTATCCAGACTGGCGAGTTGTATGGAGACTTGGACGGTCGAATAATGTCGTTGTCCAAAAGTTTTTGAACTTCTTGTTCTACTTCATTTTTAAGCGCCATTGGATATGGATAATATTTGGAATAGATGGGTGTATCCGTGTTAGTGCGGATTTCTCCTACCACCTTCGTAGTGTAGGTAAGTTTTTCATTTGGTTCCGAGAAAATTCTGGTAAATTTGCTTACTAACGTCTTTATTATGGATTTCTGGTCTGTAGTCATGTGATCTGTATTGATATCAATTGAGTTGCCTGCGACGGTTGTTGTTTTATTCTGATTTTGACCTTATTCTGAATAAGCAGATAATTGTTCCTGGTATCTATTATGGCAGACAGTTCTTTCAAACTATCATTGCCTAGTGTGCCATGAAAGGATTTAAGAGAGGGTAGGAGGAAAAACTTTACGTTACAATTTTTTAATCCGAAAAGGTTTATAACGGTGTGATGGGTAACTTTAATGTTGCCCGCAACAGAATTAGCGAAAAAATATTGTTCATTAGGTAAGGGATTAGAGACAAATTTGGGTTGAATGTAATTTTTGTTTGAGTCATGCTATTCCCCGTTACACATTCGAAGTATGGTAACGAAGAGTTAGCTAGCCTAAAAAATGTATATCCGTGAAGTCTTGTATCTGTGGATCGGAATGTTTTTCAAACTGTGTTTGTGAGTCTATGTAATCGTTTAATGTCTGGTTGTGTTCTGAATCAGAGGTCATCATTATTCCTGAATATTCTTGTCCGTTGTTTTGCTCTTGTTCGTACCATATTCCACCTTGTTCCTGATCAATATTTTGATGTGGGGCTTCCGTTTCTATATGGAAGTTCCTTTGCTGTTTGTTCGGAACATGCTGATGTGACGGAGGTGGTGGTCGTTTTCCTACCATTCCCAGTATCTTTGGGTCTGTTGATGTAGTTAATGTTCTTCGTCTGCATTGATTAATCAGTTTCGGCCTGGTGCATACTGGTATGCTTGATATTGGAAATTACTCTGTCGATTCATGTTGGGTTGGGGATATTGTTGATAGTGCCCTGGGGATGGATTATTTTGTGGGAAAAAGACTGGTGGTTGTGGTATATGGACCAGTTGCGGATAAAATGACTGCTTAGGGTTGTTTGAATGTTGATTAGGATATACCCTTTTTGGGTGTGATGGTGGTGGCTGACTTTGATGTTGAATTTTCCTGTTTATATTTTGACTGTTAAGTGCGCACTGGGTTCTGTAACCCTGATTCTCCAGCTTCAGGCACAAATGTAATGCCTGGGGCAAATCGCATGGTTCTCTTATACCCAATAACCTAGGCAAATCACCATGAAGACCGCTAACGAACGTGTCCAATGCCTTGTCACGATAGGTCTTTGTTAGCAGGTTCATTGCTTCTGGACCCATGTCCATAGAAGAGAGTTTATTGAGAATAAGTGACAAGTGCGAATACACTTGTTGATAGAATGCCTGTGTGGTACTATTTCCCTGAACAAGGGATGTCATTTGGTACTCGAGAGTACTAATGTCGCGCTTATCAGCGTAGTGAAGCGCAAGGCATCTGGAGATGGCTCTCCAGTCGAGCGGAGTGTTGTAAGACTCCAGAGCTATGTCGGCGTTGTCCGTGATTTTATTTCTAATAGTACTCAATATTCCAAAGTACTTAGGAGTCCCTTTAGTGGAGTCATATATTTAGAGGACTCGCTCCACGCTCTTCTTCCAAGAGCTGAATTCTCCGGCGTTGCCTGAGAATTCCCTAAGACTTCGTACTATATCCGGAACCTTGTCGAGGTCCGCGAGTTGATTTGCAAACTCTGGACGTATGGTTTGATCAACAGCATTACCTAAATCAGCATTTGGATTCAGTAATGTTTGTACGTAACGGGGGCATTCACTATGAATGATTCTGCTCACTATAGAGGAAATAAGGGATTCTAACTCGGGTGTGGTATTTGGAATCTGGGCTTGGGAATTTGAAGGACCTGCATTAGGTGAAGGTTGAAGGACCGCTGGTCGTACAAGATTAGGGTTGCTCATTGTGACAGAATAGACAAGATGTTATAATTGACTAAGATAAACTTGGTTTTAGAATTTAGTAATCAAAATATGTTGGAGATAATAATATTTGATTTTTATATAAATATGGGTTAATTATACTGTAAGTAATGTGTAAATATATTGTAAATAAAATTTATCTTTTATCCACAAATTTTCTTAAAGTATACCACTTCTCTTGACTTCTTTGTGACCTGTATTTATTTTACACTTTTATATTAAGTTTTTCACTTAAAAATTTTCTATTTTTAAAAGTAAAAGGATATTTTAATATGCAGATAATATTATTCTTGCCACTTATTTTACTATGTTACTTTTTGCTCGTTAATGCGATAAAACAAAATTTTAATCTTATATCTAATCTTACGCTAATACAATGATGATGATGAGGCTCATCATTTCCCGGTTGTGGGTGACGCGGCTGGTGAAACGTTCACCTCATTTTCTTCCAATCGGCGAGTTTTTAGCTGCGTTTCGTCACAACACACAAACACTCGCGGGTTGTTTGGGACCACAGCTTTTTTTTTTCTTTTTGTTCGCGGCACTAAGCACTTGAAACGACCGTTTGCACTACTTGAGGGACTTTTACGGTTTTACTTAAACTTTTCCGCACACGATAATGCTACTTGAGGATTTTACTCGTGTTTGAAAATAGTTAAGTTAGCCGTGGCCCCACGTTGGGCGCAAATTAAACAATTATATTGTTTTTTGTTTTTTTAAAAATTATCGGACTATGTCCGATTCTTTATTATCTTCTTCTTTTCAAATTATAATAAGAACTGAAACTAACTTATTCTAAGTACTCATATTTATACACTTGCATATCAGCTCCCGAAACGTTGCCAGACATGGAATCAGCGAATTCTTCGTGTCAGGTGACCGAATGCAGTGACACCTGAGTGCACGGTATGGAGTGCATGATGACTTTGGGAACATAGTGTTTGACGATGTGCATGAACTTAGCGCGTGTTGCGAACTCGTGGGAAAAGAATTTAGTGCAACATGCTGTGTAAACATTTCTGGTGTTAACTTATAGAAATGGATCTAGCGAGACGCCAATACATCTGACTACGTTTCGATATGTTAGTGGTTTCCCTTGTTGTCCCATCGGAAACTATCGCAAGTTCTTTCTGGTATCCTTAGAAGATCCAGCAAAGGCGTCCTATAAAGAATGGTTTCCAACTTTTGAAAGTTAATTCTTTTCTATTACGTTGCAAGAGTATATTATCGGTGAATTAAACGGAAGTTGTTGCAGACCGTTTTCAATGTCAAATATTCCAGCAGAAGTACATCGCCATTTTTGAATGTCAACTGGCGAGCAAATTAAAAAGAATGTGCCGTGGTCAACTTATGCCCGATCTGTTTAGCTTGAAGAAGAAAGCCTCCAACCATACATTGTCAAATGTCTTCTTCAAGTAAATCAAGCATTTTAAGCTTTTATTCCACTGAATATTTTTTTTTTAACAGAACTTAACACTCAAGTGGGTATTAATACACTTAAAATGCCTTAGCACGTGTTAAGTTTTTACTAAAATGGGACAGAGAGAGAAAGAAAGATTTTTGGGCTCAGTGGTTATTTCGCTAAATGGGTGGCATCCAAAATTTAATGGGGAGACTAAATTATTAGTGTAATTGGACTTGTTATTGTATTAGAGGCAACCATTCGTCTTACGTGAATTAAGTTGCCTGAAAAAAAGAATGTCTTTCGGACGAGGCTGGGATTCGAACACCGAACCTTCCGATTTGGAAGCCAACACACTACCACTTGAGCCACGGCCACCCACAGATACTAGTTTGGATGGGGCTTGTAAGAAATCTTGCCCTGCCGTGAAATTTAATTGATTATGATTAAAGAGATTTATCGACCGATGATTCCCGGATGTGTCTTCATCTCTTTAGGGAATTACATGCACCAAAGCTGTCTTCCAACGCGTTGCGTAATGCGTATTATTCATTGCATTATTAAACAGGGTGGTGTAAATATCGACCTATTCCGCTAAGAGATGTCGAAGTACAATGTTCGGTTATCCACCGGTTTCCACTCATTTCTTATTTCTCAGTGATTCGAAGACCGATTGGAGCTCTTCCATCGTTATGAATAGAGGCAGCTCCCCTCATCGACAATGACATTATTTGTCAAATTTTTGTTAGTGAACTCGATAAAATCGCAGTTCTCGTATCGCTAGTTCTCCGGTTCATTTCGAAGGTAGAAATTGTTCACAGTGTATCAATATCCCAGGTCGTGGTTCGGGTCAAATACTTCATTCATTCCAATTTCCAAACGCAGCGGATATAATGCTTGTGGGGGATTTTAATGCTCGGTTGGGTCTTTCTCAAAACAACAAGGGCGATAAAATATTGGAGCGTGCAGATGCCTGCGACGGTAGAGTTCTTAATGGAAGTTGTGAGGGAGATTCTACCGGTGAGTTCACTTTTATACAAGGAACATCTTGTACAGTAATAGATTACTTTTTTTTTAAAAAGAACTTAATATTCAAGTGGGTATTGTTACACTTAAAATGCCTGAGCACGTGTTAAGTTTTTAGGAAAATGGGACAGAGAGAGAAAGAAAGATTCTTGGGCTCAGTGGTTATTTCGCTCAATGGATGGCATCCAACATTTAATGGGGGGACCAAATTATTAGTGTAATTGGACTCGTTGTAGTGTTATACGTAACTATTCGTCTTACGTGAATTAAGTTGCCTGAAAAAAAGAATGTATTTCGGGCGAGGCTGGGACTCGAACACCGAACGTTCTGATGTGGAAGCCAATACACTACCACTTGAGCCACGGCCATATCCGGTGATTGGAATCTTCTCCTGCATGATTTTCCTGTCGGACTACGTAACTTCTCGGACCATATGCCTCTGGAAATAAGGTGTGTAATAGAGCGAGCCTTGAACTTATGTAATAATTCGGAACTCATATGGAAGGAGAACAGTCGATCAACATGCCGTTTTAACTTTAATATGGAATTAAGTACACTTTACACTTCTACCGGTTCACCAACTACGAAAGAGCTCACTGATCTAATTATAAAAGCAACACCACCAAGAAGCCCATCAAATAAAAATATTTGCGAACAAAAGTGGTTTGACCATGAGTGTTCCAAAGCAAAATAACAATCGTTTGTGTTTCTTAGGTAATTGCGGATGCACAACACTAACAATAAATAAATCACTGTACGGAGCAACCAATCAGCACTTTAAGCATATTTGCTATGTAAAAGAGACGGCATTCGAACTTCAATTATTGACATAATAAGCAACTCAAAATCCTCGGCAGAGTTCTGGAAAGCTGCAAAATATATAAACGGTCATAAAAATGTAATCGCCTCATCGTTGAAAGCACCATTACTCAAGGATCATTTTATCCACCTACTCAATGTAACGTAGCACCGGTTTAATACGCCGCCCATTTTTCTACGACGAGTCTTTGGATGCACCTATTACAGCTCTAGAAGTAGAAAAAGTCACTGAAAGCGCTAAGGCACAAAAGCTCCCGGGACCGACCGAATTCATGTGGAATTCTATAAAAATTTCGGAGTTTTTATACGCATTAACCATGGAGTTAAACCGCATTTCCGAAGGCGCAGCAGCTCCTGATAGCTTCAAAAAGGTAATCCAACCAATTACAGAGGAATATCCTTCCTATACACCACGGCCAAACTCTTCGCCTCTTTGATCTTCAGGAGACTTGCAAAGTGGGTCAGAAATCAGAAAATATTATCGGCGCTTCAGGATTTAGGGAAAACTACTCTATTATTGACCAAATTTTTTCTTTGATTAATATCGCCAAAATTTACAAAAAGAAGAAAAAACTTGTATGCCCCTTTTTTTGGATTTCCGTGCAGCTTTCGATTCAATTGATCGAATAACTCTTCTATAAACTATATCAGATGGGAATCTCAAGTAAAAGCGTTAACATATTGTGAGCACTGTATGATAATAATGTTGCATGCGTATAGGATGATGATACAGTATCCGAAGAATTTCTGACAATAATGGGTGTGAAATAAGGTTGTATTTTAAGTACTTTGCTGTTTATTCTATTCACCGAAGATATAAATGAGTTCATAGGAGGTGGCGCTCTGCTGTATACAGACGACATTGTTTTCTTCTCAGAGTCGATAAATGGCATGCAGCTTATGATGAACAGACTAGACTCATATTGCCAACGTTAGAACTTAAATGTTAACTTGGAGAAGTTAAAAATTATGGTTTTTAGAGGAGATGTAGGCAGATATTCTCGAAATGTAGAGAGGACGTATCAGGGAGAGACTGTCGAAATAGTTCGTGAATATACAATAAATACCTGGGAGTCCTGATATCGGCCAACCTCAACAAGAGAAAGCATCTTAAAGGTAAATTAGCTGAAGCTAAGCGATCAATTTCGTGTGTGTGTGTGGTCGCTGTTTCAACAATAAATACATAGGTTATAGCGTCAAGCAAGCAAATATTATTTCGCTTAACTGCTGCCTGAATTCTTTTGTATGGTGCTCATGTGTGGGGATACCGCTCGTTCGATGAAGTGGAGAAGGAAGTTTCTTCGTCACTTTCTTAAGCGCACTTTTCGGTTGCCAATAAGCACACCCAATTACATGCTGCACCTCGAAACCGGAAGGGCACCACTCGTTTTAGAAACTTTGAAGATGCATTTCGAAGATGACGATGGACGAAGAAAGGTGTCCCAGGATAGTACTTACAACATGCGGAAACCTCATCCAAGAATGGAGGCACCTAGAATCTAATTGCGGACATAAACTTTCATTAACAACGGCAGAGGAGCCCATATAGTTTAGTCACTTACGAAAATATGCTGCTGAAGCTCGTGCTTCTCAATATAAGTTGTAGTATAGTCGATTGAGCTACAATCTTCAGGATAAATCTTATCTCTTGAACCAAAATTCAATAGACAAAATAAGCTTTGTATTTAAATTGAGAGGGGAACTTCTGAATTTAAATTTCATCCCACACCAACCCGAACTTCCAATTTTGTGCAGTCTCTGTAATCAGAGAGCGAGAGAGGACGTCTAACATTTCTTAGGAGAATGCCCAATTTCAAAGGAGTTTCGCAAAAGATATTTCAGATCCGAGTTTCTGTCTGCTGGCGAAGTAATTATTATTTTGAACGGACAACAAGGCAGGGATGTTGTATACTACTATGCTGTAAATGCCTTCCGCTACAGAAGGCGTATCATCGAGGAAGATTTTTAAGCTTTATTTCCATTTTCCACTTACCTTAAAATAAAACACAAACAGCTGTTAATCTGGTAGACGGCGTTATGCCAAACCATTCAAGACTAGGAAACTTATTCTTTATGTTAACCTTTTAAGTAGAATAAAAGTCTTTGTCATTATTGACAGGTTCACTTGGATCAATACCAGCATTTAAAAGAAGTTTCCGTAATTCGGGTGATCTTTAGACACCGAAGGCAGTTTTGTAGTAACATATTCGGGTTAACGGTGTTTACAGCCCGAGTTTTATTATTCCAACGACTTTAGTGTCACAACCTCTGAGTTATGTCAGTCAGTAAACCACTTGTACAACGGTTCTAGCCTCGAAAGCATTCTACTTTTGTGTTGGTGTCGTGAGCCAAAAGTAACGTTGTGGAATGTGTCTTCGTTGGCAGTGTACTAATACCGAAGTATCGTACACTCCCTTGTTCGTTTTATGGTCTCGTACATATGTTTAGACCATCTGTCAATCTCTTCGTTCGATAGTTTTCTTGTTGGATTTTAAGTAAAGGGTTCGAAGAGAGTGCTCTCATCAAAGTTCTGGAGAACTGTGTCCCACATTCTCTACTATAATTGTAAGAATTGTAAATTCCTACAGTTCCGCAATTTCGTTTGAAACAGTTCTTTCAGTGCTAAGACAGCCTACATCAACTTGCGTATACATATATAGGGTGACCAGATAAGAACGATAGGATTTTTTGTAATAAAACAATAACGGTGTGAGATATAAAATTGACTCTGGCTTTGTTTTGAAGCCATATTCATGCCATTATGTGTTGAATAGAACATCATTCAATTGGCCACCTCGGCTTCGCTGGCACTGCTTCAAACGGTCGGTCCAATTTTTGATGACGCAGTAAAATGTGACGTTATTCCGGCAATAACGTGTCGAATATTGGCCTCGAGCTCGTCCAAAGTGGTTATCTTCTTAGCGTAGACTAAGAACTTGACGTTACCCCAGAGAAAAATAATCGGGTGGTGTCAAATCGCATGATCGCGGCGGCCAATTGGTGAACGTTCTCCGCGAGATGACCCAGTCGCCAAATTTGTTCTTCACAACTTCGAGTGTTGCGTCGCTGGTATGGGATGTAGCGACGTCTTGTTGGAACCACAGCTCGGATATATCGATTTTATCGAGACCACAGAAAGTCGGTTAACATCGCTCTATACCCGAGACCTTTGACGGTAACTGTGTCTCCTTCCTCATTTCGATAGAAATAAGGTCCGATGAAGCCGAAATGCCATTGGTAACTTTGACAACTGCTGAAACATAACAATAGGAAAACTATCATTGCTATCTGGTCACCCTTTAGATACTTCACAGAATTTTGTTGCTGTGTTTGTTACTGTTCCTCTTGATGCTTTTTCAGTTCTGCTGCCATGGTTTTATTGCTGGTGTTGTAAATAGAAAATTAAATGAAAGCACTGTATGTGATGATTTAGAAAAATATTAGAAAACAGTATACCCTGTGACCACCGCAACGCTTTTTACCTCAACAGATTTGAATGACAGAACAACCGCCGACACATTATTCACCACAACAGATTGGATTAGTAGTTTTGAGTCTTGGATTTTGTCGCCAGCCTAGTGGACGTACATACATACCGATTTCTTGTTCATTAATTTTTTCAATAATATTTCTTTGTTCATACTTTGTTCATTTTTTATATTTTAAATTTTAATTTAATTTATATTTTCAATAATACGAATAAAGCGTTAATTCAAGTACACAAATTTTGGGGGCTCAGCCGGGATTTATGGCAAAACAAAAAAAAAAGTGAAGAAGAATTAACAATAAAAGGATACAATTGCTTGGCTGAGGTGGTTGTATCATCCTGTGATGTGTGGTTGTTCCTGATATCGTAGGTACCCCTATTTGGAAGTGGCGTGATTGTGCGTTGTGCAGTTGTTCTCAAGTAGTGGAACTAACGGCAAGTAGTGGAACTTAAAACTGGTCGTTGACTGTACTATACACTTTAGTGTGTGCAATCTTTGATTTATTATCATTTAGTGGCGGTAACAACTACCCTAGTTGCATAATTTTTTTTTTTAATGAAATTCAATGGAAACAGTACGGGTATTCAGGATTCATTCAAGGAATTTTCAGCGATGTTGCGTGACTTGGAACGAAAGCAGGAAAAAATTTCAAATGTCGAAAGTCGAACTAAGGATCGACAACACGAAAAGGAGCTGGAGTTGCTACGGCGGGAGAGTGAGGTCCGGGAAAAGGAAAAAGAATTGCAGTGGAGACTAGAGATGACAATCCTACAAACATCTAGGGAAGAAGAAATGCTAAGTCGCAGGGGCACGGGTAATACCAACGTAACCTTTCAAGATGTCGCCACAGTAGTCCCAGAGTTCAACGGCAAAGACGAATACGACATCAATAACTGGGTCCAGGACGTCGAGGAAGCAGTCTGAAAGCATGAAGTGGTCCAAGTTTGAAAAAATCATTTTTGGGAAGAGATTGTTGATCGGTACAGCTAAGCTGGCGATTAGATCGAAACCCAATATAACCTGAGCTAAAACAATTTTTGATCGAGGAGTTTTCAGAAAGGGTTAGTATGGCGGAGATACACAAAAAACTTGGGCAAAGGATACTACTAAGAGGCAAATCAATTCAAGATTATTTATTGTCTATGAGGGAGCTAGGTGCGAAAGGTCGCGTCGATGACAGCTGCATTGTACAATATACCATCGACGGATTAAACGGTTCCCCCCATAACAAGATGATTTTGAACGGGGCAGCGGACATAAAACAGTTCAAAGAAAAAATAATTATGTATCAGAAGTACAAAGAAAGTCTCCCAAGCGGCAGTAAACCAAGACTCAGCTCACCAATATCAAACAGTAAAGGAGGCCGATGTTACAATTGTGGTCGAAGGGGACACATAAGCAGCGTATGTACCGAAAAACAACCAAAATGCTTCAAAATCCATAAACTGCCCCAAAAAGAAAACGCAAAATGAAACGTGCTGCTAATCCCCGGTCCTAATGCGATGAAAGAAGTGTCAATCAATGACTATAAGCTGTTTGGTCTTGTGGACACAGGAAGCGATGTAACGCTAGTAAGAAGTGATGTCTACGTTCGAATTTGTGCTCCTACGATAACACTAAAAACATTACAAGTCAGAGGACTTTCGGCAAGATCGGTAGAAGCGTTATGATATTTTAACGCTGACATCCAGATAGATAATTGTGTATCTAATACCAACGTCTTTGTAATGTCGGAGTCCGTAATGCAGACACCTTTCATAATCGGAAAATACGTCCTCGTAGTAAAAGCATACAACTCTTACCGGATGGTGTGGTGGTCTCCAACATAGAAGAAGCGTTTTGCCAGATTTGCCAACTACCTGAGGTGAATTGTCATGAGCCGAATTTGAACGTGGGAAACCCAACATTTAAAGAAGACATCGAACAATTAGTAAAAAATTATAGCCCACGGGAAGAAAAGAACACAGCCGTTGAAATGAAAATTATTTTGAAAACCGACGTTCCTATCTGTCAATCCCCCAGAAGGTTAGCTCCCTTGGGGAAGAGAATAATCGAGGAGCAGATAGAAGAGTGGGTATCCAAAGGCATAGTTAGGCCTAGTTCTTCCGAATATGCTAGCCCAGTCGTCCTAGCTAATAAGAAGGATGGTACAAAGAGGCTATGTATCGACTACCGCCGGCTTAATAAGGAAATTTTAAGAGACCATTACCCGCTGCCGCTAATAGACGATCAAATAGATGTACTTAGCAGGGCCAAAATTTTCTGCACGCTAGATTTAGAGAACGGGTTTTTTTCATGTTCGGGTGGCAGAGGAAAGCCTTAAGTATATGTCGTTCGTAACCCCCTCTGGTCAATGGGAGTTTCTACGCGCGCCTTTTGTGTTCCGCCCCAACCGTGTTCCAGAAGTATATCAATCGCGTTTTTAAACCTCTGGTGGAGAAAGGCATTCTTCTATTATACATGGACGATGTGGTTATTATGGCGGACGAAGACGACCAATGCCTCGCTCGACTCAAAGAAACTCTAGCCTAGTCCGAAAGTTAAGTGATCAAAATGCCAATTTTTCTGTCGTTCAATCGAGTATCTGGGCTTCCAAATCGCAGACGGCTCAGTTCAGCCATCGACCCATAAGCCCGGCGCTATTACCGAATTCCCTGGACCCAACTCTGTGAAGAAAATCCAAAGTTTCCTCGGCCATACTGGGTATTTCAGAAAATTCGTTAGGAACTACTCTCTGATTGTCCGCCCACTCACTCAACTCCTAAGGAACGACCAACCGTTCAAGTTTGGCCCACCTGAAAAGATAGCTTTCGTGGAACTAAAGCAATCCCTGTCATCGAAACTAGTTCTGAAACTCTACGTCCAAGAGGCAGAGACGGAACTCCACACTGACGCGTCCAAATGGTGATACGGGGCAGTTCTCTTGCAAAAATCAGATGACCGTAAATTCCACCCGGTGTACTCTTATAGTAAGAAGACTTCTCCAGCTGAAGAGCGCTATAACAGTTATGAGCTGGAGGTACTCGCTATCGTTAACGCTGTAAAAAAATTAAGAGTTTATCTGTTGGGGCTGTCCTTCAAGATAGTCACAGATTGTGCGGCTTTTAAGGCCACTATGGAGAAGAAGGAGATTTTGCCAAGAATTGCGGGAGGGGCGCTTAGCCTCTAAGACTACGACTTCCAGTTAGAACACCGACCCGGAATACGCATGAAGCACATCGACGCCCTCAGCCAAAATTATGCTTCTATGGTGGTGTGAAGTGAATTTTTGCTGCGTGTGACAGCTGCACAAGACGCGGATGACTATTTTAAAGTTCTAAAGAAAGCATTACTAAATTCACCACATGAGGACTTCTTTAAGGAACATGGCCTGCTCTACAAAGACGATAAAAAGGGAAACAAGTTGCTGTGTATACCCAACAGCCTCGCACAAGAACTTATCAGAGCTACTCACGAAGAAGGACATTTTGGAAAGAGAATGATGGAATACGTTTTGTCGAGAGAATATTTCATCAAAAAATTTACGAGCGGTCTATTTTTGCTATAAGAAAAAACTGCATACACTGCATTTTAGGCGACAGAAAAGGCGGAAAACAAGAGGGGTGCTTACATCCGATCCCAAAGAATGAGTTGCCCTTAGACACATACCATGTCGACCATCTACCATGCAGATCGACGTCAGCTGCAGAAGTCATCAGTAAGTTAGACCTACAGAAGGCGGTCTTCGGAAACCCGACGCGTATAATATCAGATGGTGGATCATTCATCTCCCACACCTTCAATGACTACTACCAGGACGAAGGTATACTGCACCTTCAAATCACCACTAGTGTTCCACACGCTAATGGACAGGTAGAGCGGTTGAACCGTATCATAAACTCCGTTCTGACTAGGCTAGCAATAGATGATCCAAACAAATGGTACCGCTGCACCTCGAAACTCCAGATGTTGTTGAATTCAACTTACCAAAGAAGCATCAAGCGGAGTCCATTTGAAGTTCTAACTGGGCTGCGGATGAAGAAGAAGGAAGACATCGGATTGGCAGAGAGCGTCAACGAGGAAGTGAGGAGAGCCTTTGACGAAGAGCGAGACCAACTCAGAGAAGATACATGAAGAAACATCAACCTGGTCCAAGAAGAAAATAGGAAGGGCTATAACAGAAAGCGGAAAATGGCCACCAAATACCGAGTCGATGACTTAGTTGCAATTAGACGCACCCAATTTGCAACTAACGCTAAACTTCTTCCCAAATTCTTAGGTCCCTATAGAGTTACCAAGGCTTCCCCTAAAGAACGGTATGAAGTATCCAAGGTCGGAGTCCACGAAGGCCCACACAAAACGACCACCAGCGCAGATCTCATGAAAGCTTGGCCCACAATGGGAAACACGATGTCCGATAGTGAAGATGATCACGAACAAGCCAGTCAAGACGAAACAACTGGCCAAGACGAAACGACTAGCCAAAATCAATAACCAACCAAGACGAAACAACCAGCCAAGACGAAACAGCTAGCCAAGATGAACCAACCAGCCAAGATGAAACAACCAGCCAAGACGAAATGATCAGCCAAAATAAAACAACCAATCAAGAAGACTATGATCAACGTAGAAGATGAACCAACCAAGACGACATAATTAGTCAATACGACTAAGACGTATAAACATAAAGATGATAATAATTAATCAAGATGATGAACCAACCAGCCAAGACGAAACTAAGACGTACAACCAACCAAATGAAACAACGAGGAAGACGACAAATAATAAAATGACGAAAATGATTCATCGGGGGAAAACAACTTAACGCAGCTTGTAAATGAGCCCACGCGACTACCAGGCGTTGATAGTCGTACCGCCAGCACTCTGGACTTGTTTTTAATTTCTAACACACCGTTGATGTGTTCTCCACTCTATTCTCGTCGGACCATTGTAACATATCAGCTAATTTAACGTACACCGACCACACGATTAGAGAAAAAATTCCTAAAAGAACAGTATGGCAATACGAAAAAGCCAACTGGAGCCGTCAAAACAGGTTCTTTAGGAATTTTAACTGTTCATTAAGTTTCCTCGATAACGACGTGGATGGCGCTGCTGATATAATCACAGACACCGTTCTCATTGGAATGAGATCCTTTATCCCTCATCGGATGAAGAGTATCAAACCAAAAGAAAAGGCATGGTACGACTCGAGCTGTAAAGAGACTGTCAGGGTTAGAGAAATGTTTTTTCGGTTTTTTAAGACCAACCCGACAGAGGAAAACCGAAAAAAATTTAAACGAGCCAGGAATGCAACGTCTTTCTTAAGCCTGTAAGATTCCAATATGACTAAAAACTGAGGCAAAAAAAACTACAATGTCCCTAAGGTAGTAACAAATTTTGGTCGCGCACGTTGCAGCCAACTCAACACTCCCAGATTGTGCTTTGTTTTGAGTGTATTGAATCTTCAATGGGACGAATCCACTTTCGCACTCGTGTAGTAGCAATAGTACTTAAAGATCTTAACATACATAAAACCGCTGCTCCAGATGGTATATCTCCCCTTCTTTTGAGGAGGTGTTCTTCCACGCTGACAAAACAACTGCCTTAGCTTTTTTATCAATCCTACTCTTTAGGACTCCTTCCTAGCAGATGGAAAACAGCATTTATCCAGCCCGTCCCTAAAAAAGGCGAATCTTCTTTCTCCTCCTACGCACCGATTGCACTTACGTCCCTTCTTTCCAAGGTCATGGAAACGCTGATAAATCGTTAGCTCATGAAATATCTCGAAATACGAAACTTCTCAATGACCGGCAATACGGTTTTCGTAGCAACAGGTCCAATTCAATTCAATTCAATTTATTCATGCATTAATGTACATTGAGATAGAAATCTTTTTTAGTACTTTGTAACTAAACATTGGAATTCAAGTTGGATTACGGCTACTACATTATAATTAATACTTAAAATTAAATGATAAGGATTGATGGAAGGATAGTATAGGTTTATTGCGGGTGTATGGAGAAATGTCGTAGGACTGCACTTTTAAACAGGGAATTATTACGTATGGATCTGATAGATGATGGTAATGAGTTCCACAACCTAACAGTGTAAATGAAAAATAAACGAGAGGAATTAAGAAAATTCCAATGGTGAGAGATTAGGTTAGTTGTTCTAGAAGATCGAGTGAAATTGAGTCGGTTAAATAAATACGGCGGACAGCGTTTATTAATAATTTTCTGTAAAAAAACTCAGTTCCTGGCATCGAGGTATTGTTGCAAGCTGCACCCAAGCAGTTCCCTGGTGTAGAAGGAAATATGTTCGTGCCTACGACATACCGCACACAATCGTTAAAAACGACTTGTAATTTGCGCTGGGACAATGAGTCCAAGCTACTATAGACTACTTCGGCATATGTAACCAGAGGCAGAATTAAGGCAATAACTAGTCTGGTTAAACGTTATTTTAGATATTGGAATTACTCGAGTTTTAGTCGGATTCAGTTGCAAGTCATCATTGAGCAGTAGGGTCAGTTCGTTGATCTTGCAAAATGGTTTGGCTATGTGTAATTGTACATCATCAGCATACATGTGCACAAAAGAATGCTTGCATACGGACGGTAGATCGTTGATAAATGTACAAAATAGAATTGGACCCAATATCGACCCTTGAGGAACGCCTTGCTTGAGTTGCATAAGGGATGAACTACATCCTTTGGAGAAAAATCTTTGGCACCTTTCGGAGAGGAAACTATCCAGCAACCTTACAGCACGACTACCAAAACCAAAATAGTTTGTTAGCTTCCAACACAGTATCTTGTGGTTGACTTTATCGAAAGCCTTCGAGAAATCTAGCAGACATAGTAGTGAGATATATTTCTTATCAAAAGATTGTCTAACCTCTTCAAGCAAGTTGATCATTGCTGAAGAACAGCCGTAGTTGGCCCGAAAGCCTGATTGCTTGTCGTATAAAAATTTATTGAGAGTTAAGTTCTCTGTGATTTGTTTTGCTATAATTTTCTCTAAGACTTTCGAAAAGCAGGGCAGAATGCTTATTGGCCTAAAATCGGCAGAAGATGCTGGATGAGCTTTCTTAGCGATCGGCATAACTCGTGCAATTTTCCCCGACTTCGGAAAGGTTGATGTGATTATGCACCAATTAATTACATGGGTCAGAGTCGAAACAATTTGCGGTAGAATGAGTTTGACGAAGCGCACGGGAATACCATCTTCCCCGATAGAATCAGATTTGACAGTCATTACATATCTGAATACTTCGTCCTCCGTAGCTACCGCAAAATCCTCTAGCCCCGGCCGCATGTAAATACGGTCCACAGTCTTGTTGAAGTCAAAATCGCACGAGTAGGGATCATCTCCTAGAAAGGCATGATTCAAATCATTTGGATCGAGAAGGCATTCAGAATTGCTATTTCTAGAAGTTATACCAATTTTGTGGAGATTACTCCATAACTTCTTTGACGAGAGGGATGGATCTAACTTAGAAGCGAAATAGTTTTTCTTTGCCTTACGTATAACTGAGGTGGCGATGTTACGTGGCGTTTTGTACAAAGACCAGTTGTAGTGAGTTGGAGAGTGCTTCCATTTACTGTGTAGCTTGTTCCTCTTTTTGATTGAGTTAACCACTTGAATAGTGAACCAAGGACATGCACGGTTTTGAATTCTGACCGTTTTAGTGGGTACGAATTCATTGGGATCAGGTCTGGAATGGCACTGCTCCCAAGGAATAGAGCCAGCAGCTATTTGGAGGGTATTTAAATCGATAGCACTGATAGTATCAGGTACAACACATCGAGTTAAGTTAATATCATATGTACAAAAAAGAAGATCGTGGTCTGAAACATCAAATGATAATTGATCGAACAGCAAAACAAGAGATGGATTAGAAACAATAATTAGGTCAAGAAGGCTAGGAGAACAGTTATTAGCGAAACGTGTGAGATAAGTCGTGTTAATTATTTTCATTCCCACAGAAGAAACTAAATCACTTAGTCGAAAAGCAAGCGAATCATTTTTCAATAAATTGTTATTGAAATCCCCACAGATGACTATGTGCTGATAGACTGCACAATACTCAGATATTGTGGAGAAAAAGGGCAATCTGGAACAGGTTCTATTATTATTATACGCACACGAAACCAAACATTTAGTATTACAATCACTTACTTGAACAATGACATATTCAATTTCGCTACCACTGGATTTAGAAATAATTTTGCAATTCAGTTCGACTTGCAATAAATCGCTACTCCTCTCCAATTGTATTGGTGAGTCGATCGTTTTGAAAAATTTCATAATTGGGAATTTTGTAACATAAATCATTAACATCAGGATTGAGCCAGGTTTCACTTACACAAATAACATCGACACATGACTTAGAGAACAGATACTTCAAATAATCTCATTTGCTGTCATTTAAGCTGCGCGCATTTAGATAACATACCCTAAGTCCCTCATAATTCCTTGACAACACATTTAGCATAGTGTACGTTGATTCCTCATTTGCGCCGCGTTGATCCCGGACTTCATTTCAATCCATTTAATAATATTATAAAAATATAATAAGAGTGCAGTTTTAGGGAGAGTGGAAAAATTAGGCAAAGAGTGAGGGGTGAACAAATAGAAGAGCTTAAAATATCTACAAATTAAAATACTACAAAGTGAACAAACTGTTATACTCGTATATTGATATCAGCGGCAGCTGCAAGCAGGTCATCTGAGCTTCCAATGAGTAAGCTTTTTCCACTCGCCGTCTTCCTTACATAAACATCTCCGTATTTTGTGTGCACAGCAAACAGTTTTTTCTTCCGTCGGAGGCCCAAAGCGCTTTTTAAGAGAGAGCGTGTTTGTCTAGTGAGGCTCTCATTGAGGTAACAGCTGTTGTTCGCCTCGATACCCAGGTCGTACAGACGAAGTTCTCTGGCATTATGTTTGCGGTAGTTGGCAGCTGACATCAGAACAGCATTTCTCTCGAAAGAGTTGCTGAATTTTATAACGATTGGTGGCGGTGTTGTTGTTTCGTTGCTTCTTTTTTTTGTGCGAAAAATGTTTATGAGGAGAGGCGGCTTGCACTCTAATGTATGACAAAGTCGATTAAAGAGGATTTTCAAATTCTCTTCAGGCTGAATCGGTATACTGAAGAGCATGGCATCACAGGAAATCCCCTTTTTTTCCAGCGCATTGCATTGTTTTTGGATAGCTGATATTTCATCATGGTGTTGTCTTGATGTTGCATTGGAGACAGCTTCTAGCCGATCAACACGTTCGATTATGTCGGCGATGGTTGTGTTGACCTCATCAAATCTTCGACTAAGGGAAGCTGTAATTTCTTCGAGCTTATGAAAAAATTCGTTTTTAAGCTCTGACGCAGTGAAGAAGATTGCTTGGAGAGCTGTTCCTCCAAAATCTTCACAGTAATGGGTAAACTATCACCGATCAGTTGTTTTGTCGTAGGGGGAAACTGGGGAGGTGTAGAAGGCATGGTTTTGGCAGCTTTTGTTCGGAGATTCGGGGCAGACACGTTTGATGGTTTGATGGTCTGATGGTCTGAAGAGACCTTGAAGCACAAGCGGTAAAGTTCAAACGGCGTCAAGAATTTAGATTCTACATTTTACTTTTTTTTTATTGGGAAAGTAAAGGAAATTTCAGGGCTCCTTATTTAAAAAGTTGAGGAAAGGGTCGCGAACGTATGAGAGCTAATTTCGCGAATTGTCACTAAGGTTTTTACTCACTTTTGCCAAACCGAACTGGAGACCGAGTTAGTCAATGTTCATTCTCTAGCGTAGACTCAATGATTGATCGATAGTTGACTGGTGATTTGATGGCATGTCTCACCGAAAAGTGGAACCGAAACGGACATCAATCTGGTGAAAGCAAGATAGTTCCACTTGATATTTCTAAGGCATTTGACAGAGTTTGGCATCCGGCTCTTTTGTCGAGAATGCCTGCTTTTGGGATCGATGACTCTCTTCTTCAATGGATTAGAAATTACCTTTCGGAACGTCCAATACAAGTTGTCTTGGATGGTTTCAAGTTTGGTATCCGATAAACTTTCCATTTTCGGTGTGTGGGTCAGTGACAACTTACGTTGGAATGATCACATATTCGATGTCGTCAAAAATGCTGCGAAATGTCTAGGTTTCCTCAAGCTATGTAAGAAATACTTCAACCCGTGCGATCAGGCCTCAATGTCCACATCTGGTCGGGTGCTCCCAAAACATATCTGCATCTGCTAGATAGGACTCAAAACCGTGCGATAGAACTCATAGGTGATACTAATATCACTCAGACAATGAACACCCTCGAACACCAACGTAATGTCTTGTGTTTCACTCTGTTTTATCACTATTTCCATCACCAGTCCTCCACTGAAATCGCCAGAAGCATTCCGTCCATTCAAATTTTCAACCGTAACACCCGTCTCGCTATGAATGATCATCAGCTCATTTTCGGATGTACTCTAAAATATCGTGATTCGTTTCTAAGCCGTACAACTCGCTTATGGAATGCCCTGCCGTCTCGTTATTCCCTAGTGATTATAACCCTCAAATATTTCAAACCAGCGTTCACCAGTACCTCTCTTTCCATTCTCCCGCGCTGTGTGCAAATATCTTAATGGTACTTAAATCACTTGAGCGCGCGCAAATTAAAAAAAAACGTGAATTCACGACGGGTTTTCATCAGATATTTATGAAACATAATGAAATATGTATATGGGAAAAATAGCATTTTGTATACTTGGACCTTTTGAATGCGGCAATTTGTATGCAAATAATGTCATCAATCACGATTAAAAATAAAAATAGATTTTAATGCAATTACTTACTTATTTATGTGGCGCTACAGTACTGGATGAATATATGCCTCAACTAGAAAGTCTCTCTAATTAGCCCGGTCTTGAGCTTAATGTGTCCAGTTGCGCACTCCATTTGAGTTGAGGTCCCCCTCTACTTGTGCGCGCCACCTAAGTTGAAGTCTCCCTCTACTGCGATGTTCCTCCGGGTAAGATTCGAAGAACTCTGTGGGCCGCAGCATTGGTGTCCATTCGCTCTACATAACTTAGCCATCTCAGGCGACTGCTGCTCAGTTTTCTAACTCGGTCGATGTCGTGGGACCGAATATTTTCCGATCCATTTTTCTAGATTTAACTTAGATCTAGCCTCAATTGTTACTTGGTCACAGAATAATGGTTTATAAATCCTGGCAAAAGTCAACTGGTACTTATATCAAAATAACATTTTTGTACTGAATGGCTTGAACCTATTTATCTCCATTCAACAAGACTTACTTTCTCCAATAGTGTGACTAATCTTGGCTACAAAATAAATATTACACTTTCTGCTTCAGACCACGTTAACTTCATTGTCTCCTGCGTTTACTCAGGATTACGAAAACTCTGAATTTTTTCTTGCTTTACACCAAGAAGCACCAAGTTAAGATTGATCAAGACTCTATTTATTCCGATTTTTAACTACGCCATTCCTATCTTTTGTAAGCTTGATTCGATCTCACAGCACAAACTACTCGTTGCCTTCAACGATATGGTAAGGTATATATATGGAATAAGAAGATACGAACACATATCCCATCTACATAATTTTGTGCTGGGTTGCACATTTCAAAGTTATTGGGAATTACGGTGCTGTATCTTCTTACAGCGTATCACCAGCGTACTTATAACAAAAACTTCAGTTTGCTCAGACACAGAGAACTTTAAACTTGTTAACACCAACATCTAACTACCTTAATACATCGCGTCTCTTTCTCGTTTACACCACGAGACTCTGGAACAATCTTCCTGCCACTTGCACACTTTCTCTCGTTTTCATTATATCTTCATTATTCAATTTTCTCTTTTCTTTTTTCCCTTCTCTTTTCCTAGTTCTTCCCCTTAGTTTTCCGCTCCCTTCCCCCTACCATTTACATTTTCTTTCAAATACTTTTTACTTAATTAAATACTAAAATCATTACATTATATATGTTATATATATATTTTTTTCTTAACGCCTTATTATTGTTTTGTTAATATTATTATAACTAAATTAATTTCTCCTTATTGTGCTCATAATGCGATGTTAATAATGTTAACTAATAATTTCTAAATTGAGCTACATAAATATACGAGTATTATAAATATGTACTAAAAAAACTCAGTTCTTACTTATACTCTCGAATATATTGAAATAAATTGAAATTGAAATTGATTTTTCTCTTGAAATAACTGACGATTTCTTCACCTGCTTTCGATAGAGTTCTTGTTTCTGCGCCATTAAGACTGCGACTGGGATGATCAAGATATTATATACTATGACATTCTGTGCAATTCGTCGATGTTGTGTGCCCCTTCTAGTTGACAGCATATACTTGGTTTTGCCCTCATTTACCATTAAACCCTTTTTGACGGCTTCCGTTTTAATGCCCTGATGGCAATCCGCTGAGTTCTCGCAATTATGTTGATTTATCAGCGTACGCTAGTACTTGCAATGACTTTTGAAAGATTGTTCCTCCAATGTTCGCTGGCGATTTCAGCAGAATTTTTTTGAGAATGAGTGTAGGCTGCGTACAGTGATGTGCAATATAATATGGACAGCCATTGGAACTTTTGAAAACGGAAAAAAACTCAGAACCTCTTTGTTTTCATGATAAGTTATAATTTTATATTAATTGATTTGACTGTCTATACTACAGTATACAAATAAAGAGCGTGGCCTAAAATTTGTACATATTGTAAAAGGAAAAAAAATCAATAAATTGTATATCCTCTTTAATTAGATCTAAAAAAATAGGGAGAGTTACTAATTCTTGAAGTTATTTACTCCGAATGCAAATGGAAGGAAAAAAACTAATATTATAACATTTAAAAATAATTATTTTTTCATATAGCTACTTTAATATTTCATTGAATAATCCTTGTTCTTTATGACAGCCAAGCAACGTTGTGGCATCGAATTAACGAGCTTCTGAGTCCTTGGTGGAATAATTTCCCACGCAGCCTTGACGAATGTTCATAAATCACTATTATTGGACGCTTTACAGAGGTTCTCAATTGAGTTTAAGTCTGGCGATTGAGAAGGCTTGCTTAAAACATTAAAGTTGTTTTCCAAAAACCTGTTGGAACACCATGGAATAGGTATATTGTTGTCCGCATAGGGTTGCATGGTATTCTTTAATATGTTCATGTAGGACACTGTCATTATATTGCCTTCATTTCTATGAATAGGACCTACACGCTGGTAGGTAAAACATCCCCATACCATGATGCAGCATCCCATCATGTTTCACCGTCTTGATAGCGTATTTATTGCAATATGCCGTGTTGGGCAGTCTACGCACTTGTGTACTGCAGAGATCGGAGTTGAATAAATTAACTTTCGTCTCATCTGTCCAGAAGATATTGGACATTGATATTGATTTGAGCAGTCAACAATTTTGGCAATTTGTCGCTAAGTCACACCGTTATTACGGATATTCTTAATCTGCTTCCTCTCCTCAGCGTTTGAGTGCTGTTTTCGACCCATTTTTAATCGTTATTTCTATTAAAATCATAAGTTTTCCAATGATCTGTGAAAGTAATCTCTAATATTACCTATTACGTTTAAAATCGTAAAACTAAAATCAACTAATTATTAATTTTATCTGCCCATATTATTTTGGATAGACAAAGTTAACCGCACTTCGCAAATTAACGATGTTTGCAGCTGTGATGTCGTATAGGCCATGCTTTTTGACTGTATTACAAAAGATGTTTTATTTTCCTTTTTCGGGGATAAAATCATTTAAAACGATTTCATTCTTCTGAGGGGGCTTGAATGCATATAGGGGTGAATTTAGCCTTAAAGCGGATTGTTGTAAGGGGTTCGCTCACGTGCCCAACGTACAAAAAATTGACTTTATGTCTCTTTGTATCTGGATTTAAATAAATAAATCACCGATTTATATGGATGTTTCGTCCGTCGCTATTTTCTTTGCTCAACTCGAAAACAATAACAAAATATACATATGTACGTATATGAAAGAAATACTGAAAATACTAAAACTAAAACTTTTTACCCACGCTGGAGAAGCGTGACACTAAGGTATGTGTTTATGAGAATTCGTGGTATTTTGCCAAATAAGCAAATTCATAATTACTGACCTCAATAGTGGATTTACTTATTTAATTGTTTTACGATATTCTGCCCCATAAGCAACTTCCGTAGTATTATTTTGAATTCATATTTTGTCAAAGCAGCAAATTCCTCATTTTAGACTTCAGTAGTTTTAAGTATAACCTGTTCAGGGAATATCAGCACCATCTAGATCAAGACGACAACCTTCGATTTATTCAGAGAATATCTAAAAAAAGATTCCAGCATCCCGCAAACCAGAGTACATGTTACTCTCTAACTCAATGAAGGAGGAGGAGAAGTGACAAAGAAGTGTTTCATTTGCACATAACAACGTCCAGTTATAGACTGTACAAAGTTCCTGAGCGCCACGAATAGAGAAGCCTTGCTACGTGATTACAAGACCTGTATTGCTTCAATCATCGATCCGACTGTCGTCCCACTGGCACATCAAGGCAGTATTTTACTGGCCGTGGCTCAAGTGATAGTGTGTTGGCTTCCAAATTGGAAGGTTCGGTGTTCGAATCCCAGCCTCGTCCGAAAGACATTCTTTTTTTCAGGCAACTTAATTTTCGTAAGACGAATGGTTGCCTCTAATACAATAACAAGTCCAATTACACTAATAATTTAGTCTCCCCATTAAATGGAGCGAAATAACCACTGAGCCCAAAAATCTTTCTTTCTCTCTCTGTCCCATTTTCCTAAAAACTTAACACGTGCTCAGGCATTTTAAGTGTATTAATACCCACTTGAGTGTTAAGTTCTTGAAAAAAAAAAACAAAAAAAAAAAACAGAAGATCTGGTCCCGGAGCTGCGACTGCCAAAATAACAGAAACTTTTCAAAGTCAATGGAGTAGGAGGAATGAACTTCAACGTTTACAACAGTCACAGAGTTCGAGGCGAATCTAGTAAATTTCTGGGACTTGCCCGTTACCGGAGAATACATCGGTGAAGTCGAGAGTTCATACTGCGAATACTTATTCATCGAAAAACACTCTCGAACCAAAGACGGCCGCTACATCGTCCCAATCCCTTGGAAACTTGACACACCAGCATTAGGAAATTGCTATCGCAATGCAATCAAATTCCATATCAGACAGGAGAGCCGTTGGGAGCAACACGAGATCCATAAGATCCATAAATGTCAAACGACTTTATGGAGGACTATCTGACGTCAAATCACATGTTCCAAGTTCATACTGAAAGGCAATAAGATGAGACCGGAAACGCTTATTATATACTATATATCAGCATCATCCGAAAAGATGCTGTCACAACAAAATTATTAAACGCCAGCGCACCATCAGCAAATCCATCAACTGCCGTCACAATCACAAAACGCTGATTACAAGTGCAACAAGTTCAACAACACATCTGGGAACGTTTCCACCAAGAGTACCTCCAACAACTGCAGAAGAGAAATAAACGGAGATTCCCAGCTCGAACACTCGACATCGGGGATCTGGTATTACTATAAGAACCAAATGTTACTCCTACCGATTGGAAAATGGGTCGAATTATTGAATGCTATCCTGACACTAAGGGAGATGTTCGGACAGTCGATGTAGAGACAACCAAACGGGAGGGCGTGTATCGCACAAACAATCGCTTGGTCCCACTTTTCTCAAAAGATGCTGAGGACGAGCCTGCCGTACGGCGAATCAGTCGGCAGCATGCTCGCACCACCTCACTACTAACTCGAGTTAGCTGATCCTCACTGCCCCAATAACTAAAGCCTTAGAAATCCAAACACTCACTCCAGGTATCCATATTTACCGATTGGGCGATGCTTTCATCAAATACTCCGACTTGGAATTCTCAGTTGAAACCTCTTTGAATTTTACCGCCGCTCTGATTACCATCGACAATCATATGAAGGAATTCTACGATTACCGCCAACAATATCAGAACAGAAGCTACTCAAAGTTATATCAAGACTATGAGGCCATGCCAGTTAATGAAGGAATCACTGTAAGCTACCTCAGTGAACGGCCCAAACATTCCATTAGGTTTATAGTTCTAAAAAGAATTGTCAAATAAGGTCACCAAATATTTATGACTGCCGGCATCGCGTATCAAGCAGTAGAGAATTACCAACTAAATTATCAAATCGTCAAATTAGAGAATAAAATAAAAAATGTATTAGAAGCATCCCGCCTCATGGCAGACATCAATGACCTAGAATCTAAAGATGTTGACGTGCAACTTCAAGCCTTGCTGGAGCAGCAGCAACTTTGGCTTCAAGAGCAAATGAACGATTACTCAGCCAGCATTCAAATCCTGATAAGCGCTATCCAAGCAAATCATCAGAACATCATCACCATCAGACCTGTTGAAGTTTTACAGACCTATGTCAATAAGTTAAACGGCGGTTTGAACCGAATCCTTCTGGACCATGGAGACATCGTGCAACAAATTGTGCCCAGTAGTGAGAACAAAACTTCCTTCGATCCAACCCGAGCCATCGATCTGGGCCATGGAATCTACGACAATGTTATCACAGCGTTAACAAAGTTATTATCTTATGCATATGCAACGCCACACAGACACCACTCGTTGCAAAAGGTAATCCGGTGAGGGTCCCAGGTTGCAGAATCGAAGGTGTCAAAAAATTCGAAACTGATATCAAAAATTTCTCAACAAAATTTCTTGATGCAAATACTCCTATGTGAGACGGTAGGCAGTGTTGGTGCAATCGCATTGTCGAGCGTGTTGAACAATGTAAATTCAAACTGTGTTGATATTTGATAAGCCAAAGCAAGAAATCTAATTAGACTAGAATACTATAGCAACTGCATTCGTTGAAAAGTTATCAATTACTCGTATGTTGAGGCAGTCGCGCTAACCTCTGACAAACGGCATGACAACTTAGTCTAGGTGGATATTAATGGTTTGAATGTCGATTTATCAATATATTCAACATGTTGTGTCGGTGTTTCTTAGATCGTTGACATTATCTTCAAAATCTGTGACCATTTTTCAAATCCTCCCATTATCCAATCGCCACCGCACACACACTATAAAAATACCAACTACCCATCCACCAAAAATGCACCGAATTACTGGGTGCTTCCACCCAAAATCAAACCTAATTATTCTCTTGTAAAAGTTCTACTATTCATCAATTTGCATTAAAAAAAAAGAAAAATATAAGAAAATCGAATGTTTCGTTTGTGTAAAGTAAACACAAGTATAATAACTTGGAAGAGAATCTGTAAATTTGTTGGATGTTACGGAAACATCAAGACGTTACACAGTAGTTACTGTAGACTAAACCATTTTGTTTTTGGTGCAGAATAACGTCCCAACAGAAAATATGCAAGTATTTTCTTTTGAAATGAAAAACTAAAAATTAAAAACGAAAATTTATTTTTATGTGCATTACAATTTAAAATATAAAAAATAATTCAATGTATTGTGGCGATAATCTACACATCAGCTAAATGTGTTTTGACAGATTACATATTATATTTAAAGTTGATTGCAGGTACAAAATTATTATTCCAATAATTTATTTATATGAAGTATATTTGTACATATGTTGTCCACAGCCAAATAAAAATCGTATGACAGTTAAAGCACATTAACGCTAAGTATTTGTTGCTGAGATCGCTAGGGCAGCTATGATTAGACATGGAAATGCAATGACGGCCGTGCCACCTGAAAGATATTTCCCTGCAAATAAATATATTAAATTGTTATAAAGATTGATGTAATCAATTAAGGGATACCTATGTATATTGAAAAGGCTTTTAATTTTTTATTTTACTCTGATCACAAGAAATTTTTTGAAATCTTTAATGTGATTTGTTACTAAGTTTTTGGTCAAAATCAACCCCAGACTTTATATTACTTAAAACTAACAAGATTTTAAGTACAATACTTTTACTAAAGTACAGCCTTGAGAAAGAATTTGTTAAGCTTGTTTCAAAGAATGGTTGGATATAGTAGCATTCTAAACGTTTCAAGTACCTGACTTTTACTAATGTCTAGCCTTCAGAAAGAATTTGTTAAGGTTGTGTCAGAAAATGGTAGGATATAGTAGCATTCTAAACGTTTCAAATACTTAGTCATCATTTTTTCAAAACGGATTGATTTTATTAAAAGTCTCAGACACCAAATGAATTCCTTGTGCTCGATGTGTTTATAGTACCTAAAATATGTGAAATGGCTCGTGATTCCCATGTGATCATCTATCTGTAGAGGATAAATTGGGAATCATTTTTGAATTTTTCGAGCATGAAGACAGATATGTATGAGCTAGGGAGAGCGAGGGAGGCATCATTATTGCTTTAAATCGATTGCTTATCAGTAAATTCTCAAACTACAATATAAAGGGTTGTAAATCAGAAAAACGTAAGTTGTATAATACTAAAGTGTTAAATAGTGATAAGACTCCACTAAAATATTAAGGAAGAAGTGGAACATTGATTGAATAAATGGATTATAAATTCCATCCTTCGGTCAATAAAAGACAAGTTCATTCTAAATAAAATGAGGCTGAATTGAAGTTGTTACTCGTAGGTGCTTTCAAGTGAATTTGTTGTTAACGTTAATTTCAAAGAATTTTTTTGCTGCTTAATTTTTCTTTCTTGCAAATCAAACAAAATCATTTTGTCGATTTGCTATAGATATAAATAAATGTATAAATAAATAACAAAGATGTAAATAACAGTATATCAAGCCAGTTTTTTATACGACTTATACAAGGTGTTGCAAAATAATGTCATAATGTGAGTTGGGTGTTATTTTGTTAGAAATGAAAAATGTTTTCAGGAGAAATTTATGTGAAGGTGTAAAATTAATGGTATTAAGTTGAGAATATGTTATCGGTTATATGACCATCTCCTGATTTTATGCACATTTGTGGCCGTTTTTGCGGCATTTTGAATTGTTGCTCGCAAAACATCCGGTTCCAAATTGGTAATTTAGTCTTCAATGTTGGCTTTCAAAGCTTGAAAGGTTTGTGCTTTGCTGTGGTAAACGCGAGATTTCAAAAACCCCAAAGGAAGAATTGGGGATCTGACAGGCTAGTTCAAATCACCAAAAAAGGATGGTCACACGGCTTAGAAATTCGTGATTAAAAATCTCCATTGATGACTTAGCTGTATCACCGCTTTCTCCATCCTGCTGGAACTAACAATACTTTTTCACTGCAGATTCCGCACCAAACAGTCACTTTGAGAGGATGCAGTGGCTCTTCGAAATACATATTGAATACATAGGAATACATACGATTAGGAGAAATAAAAGAAAAATGTTTCAGAGCTGACTGCTTTATTGCAACTGAACTCTTAGTCTCTGTGATTGAAAAAAGTTAATTATATTTCATGTTATGCACTCTAAATACTCTAAATTCTTATAACTATGTCTTTCGACTTCATTTACATTTTACTTAGAACTATTTATTTTGTATACTTAAAGCTAAGAAAAAAAATTTGTTAACAAAACTTAGCATATGGACTTTTTTTTTTTATAAAAAACTTAATATCTAACTTAAAATAAACCTTAGTCTACCTAATCCTGCATAAACAATACACACATACACACACATAGACATTATACACAATTATATAAATACATTAGTATATACCTTTGTAACGTTTAATTGCTCGTGCACATGGTGCAGTACGACGAAATTCAGGCTATAACAGACCAGAAATTGGTCAAATAAGCAGTAACAATAATTCGGCGTTCTTCAACTGTTTGTCAACTAATTCTCTATCTGTCTACAATATAAATGTTAAAGAACAGTGACAATTGCCGCGAATGACTCATATTATAACATTACTTTTGCTCCACCTTGTATGTATGCATATGAGATCTGATACAGTAAATACAAGGCATACAAATAGGTTGATAGATCTTTATTTCGTTCTTAGAATTTTTATAAATATAATATAACAAATAGTAAACAAAAAATAATAGATATTGAATAATAAGTAATAAATAAGAAATAGTAAGAAAGGCGTCGACACTACGTTTTCTATTTATAATAAATTGCAATTCTGTTCCTTTATCTCTCTTAGTCTCCTAAAGCCTCCGTATTTTAATATAAATTTTTCTACTATACCCTTGGCAGTACTGATTGCATCTTTGGTTTCTACTGGAAATGCTTCCACAAATTTTGTTAATTCACGTTGTTTCGTTAATATTATGATATCCATTTAAATGTGAGCAGCGTCATCTATATTTCCATAGCAGACAATTTCGATACTTGAATAGCAGAATATTTCGATACTTGAATAGCAGACGCCTCAACTATTGGTGAATGGAGAACGAAATCGAGTTTTCTAGCAAAATGAAAATCGTATGGGATGCTGGATGGCGCGGATTGCTCCCGAAATACGTTATTCAAGTATAAATATCAGCATCCCCAAGGTGAGCAAGTCAGTTCATCAGTTGAATTTGAAGTGTGAATTAAGGAAAGTGATTTAGTGATTTAAGTAAAAGATAAGAAAAGTATAAGCCGTTGATAAATTGGTTTGGAGATAACCGATTAAATTGTGAATTATAACTGTGTTCAATAAAGCGATTATTGAAAAGAAATAAGTTATATCATTTGTACGCGCACAAACATTTAACAATATATATTGAAACCCGTACGAAGGTCTTAGTGCTCCTTGAAATTGTCTCAAACGAGGTGCTTGGTGTATCTGTTATTACAAAATTTTCTCTGGTACATCTTGTTATTTTGACTTTATTACAAATTTCGCAGTTATTAGTGAATGTTTTTACCATTCTGTTCATGTTTTCACAGACGTAATTCTGTTTTAGTTTGCTGATGCATTTTCTGATACCACATGTCCTCCTAGTCTAGAGTTATGATGTTCCTCAATTAATCTATGCTTTTCTTCTTGATTTGTTACCTGTTTCGGAAGATCATACTCGTATAATAAAATATCTACACATTCACCAATGTCTTACTCTTATTGCAGCTTATTAAATATTTCTTTGAATTCGTGCACGTTCACGTTTCTAAATATAAAACTGGTTCTCGCTAGCGTTAGTTTATTCATACTTGCATTGCTCATTATGAATATTAGCTACTTCAAAATCAATTTTAAATCTGATTATTTACCGCTGAATACCACAATTACAGTGTTTGCTGCTAATATCACTGTATTTTCTTTAATTCAGTTTCCTTTATCCGCCTTACGTAAAGTAATGACGTGCAATACAATATGTGAAAGAAATCAGTCCACACATTTGAGGCTAAGGCTTTTGTTTATATAAGCTTGGTATTTATCTTAGTTCTTCATTGCTCTGGTAAAAACATAAAAATTATATTTCTGCATCATTTTCTTCAACTTATCTGAATCTATTTGTTCAAACTAGTTTATACCTCAATATATTGCTAGCAACTCTTTCTCTATTATCGGTTTATTTAATTCATGTGTGTTTAGCGATTTGCTTGCGTAAGCTATAGGCCTGTCTGTCTCAAATTTTCCCAGTGACAATATTGCTCCTAAGGCAAAATTTGAGGCGTCAGTATTTAATGTAAAGGATTTCGAAAAATCTGGATATACTAGAACTGGTGGTATTATAAACTTTCGTTTTAGTGCTCTGAATTCTCTATCACATTAGTCTGTCTAGGTAAATAGCTGTTTCTTTTTTAGTAATTGATTTAATGGTTTTGTGTTTTTTTTTTTTTAAACTTAACACTCAAGAAGTTTTTTGGATAATGGGATAGAGAGAGAAAGAAAGATGTTTGGGCTCAGTGGTTATTTCGCTCCATGGCATCCAACATTTAATGGGGAGACTAAATTCTTAGTGGAGTTTGGCTTGTTGTTGATTTCTAGTAAACTAGAAACTACTACTCATCATACTTGATTTTCGTTAACTGACAAAATAAATATGTCTTTCGGGTGAGGCTGGGATTCGAACACCGAACCTTCCGATTTGGAAGCCAGTCCAATACCACTTGAGCCACGGCCACCCACCAGAACCCATTATTCTCGTGGGGCTCGCAGGTTGTTTGTCAACTACTTCTATAACTTTTGATCGGTCGTCACATTTATTACTCTGCGAACCTCTGCACGTTGCCTGGCGTATCTTCACCACTTTACCGCCTCTTTTTCTTCTCTCCGTGGTTTCTCTTTTCTTTTTCTCTGTTCTTGCCTCCTTTTCTCCCCTTTTTTATACTCTAATAACGTACGAATATTGGTGGTTCTGTGTTCTAGAGGTTCGTTCAGTATTCAGGTTGACAAACATAAAGCTCTTTTTTCTGTCTTCGTCGTCTGAAGTGATAGGATGCGTTGTAATATTTTAAAATAGTAAATTTTCGGCGCTTCGCGATGGCTCTATGGCTTTCTACTCCGACTAGACATCGTGATAAGGTTAAGGCCTTCCCCAAGGATGATCCCTCAAAGCTAGTTCATCTAACATCCTTTGTCATCTATAGTACAAGGCTGGTATTAATCACATGGTCCGCGAGGCTGACCGTCCTGGATCAAAGACCAACAAAGATTTCCGGGCAGGATCCTATATCTCTAAAAAGTGCCAAGTGCAGAACGGTAAAAGAGAGTAGCAAGGATGCCGCACCGAGCGAGGCTAAGATTCAATTTTATTTTTAACAACCGGAGTATTTATACTTCAATGTTTACAAGTAATAACATTCATAGTTCTATTTGCTTACAATGCTAATTTTAGGTTTACAACTGGCTGAGTGTGTAGAAAAATGATGCAAGTGGACTTATGTTACATGAATCACTCCCGGCGCCGAGTGCATGCTGTATGATACTTGCAAACATTTTTAGCATGATTGTCTCGTACTTGCATTGTTACACTACAAAGTTGCAAACATTTAATTTACAAATTAACAATTTGTAGAGGGAAAATTCGTCCTCTCGATGAAACTTGTGAAAATTGGTTTTGATTTATGTGAAAAGACCAAAACTTGGTCGAAGACACACGAATAAACTTAAACCTCCAATCACTTACGAAAGGCCAAGTCTTGGTCGAAACGTATGAGTGATTCCTTTTAATCGGAGCGTAAACTTGTAAAAGCTGTTCTCTAAATAAAACACTAACAACGGTTTACGTGGATTTTTCACAATATAATAAAATTTTATTCTTCTATTAGAGTAATTTGGTACTTGAAGTGAGTGTGAATTATATGATGCGACACAAATAAAAGTTGAGAGTTGCCACATCATTATATTTTGTTTGGTACATAAATTTAAATGTTGTCACATCATTATTTTTTTATTTGGTACATAAATTTAAATGTTAATTAAAACTGAAATAATGTTAAATAATTCACAAAACAATTAATAATTTATTTATAACAAAATAATAAAATAATAGCTGTGCTACAATCTCCCCCTCTGGACATGAAGTCGTCTCGACGATTGTACAGGTCAGAGTCGGTTGGAAGGTCGTCCCCTCCTTCTTATGGGTCGTATTGGCTTATTTATTGTGGATGCGTCCTTCGCTCGGAATGGAGTTAGCGCAGACACATGATAGGTTCCAAGAGGTACATCTAACTTATCCGCTTCAGCAATTTGGAAAAGTGTTTCGCTGAATCGCCGTATAATGATATATGGACCATCTCGCCTGGGTGCAAATTTGGATGTTATTGTTTTGCCTGCGTTACTAAGAACGTGTGTTGTAATTAGGACTTCATCCCCGAGTTTATATTCTGGAGCCTTTTGGCGCCTTCGATTAGCGTACTGCACATGTTTGTTTTTGTTGTCATCTTCTAACTTGGATACTGTTTCCAAGATGTTGGGTAGTTCTCTTAGGACAGGAAGTATTGTAGAGTCGAAATTCGGATCATCAATGCTGCTACTGAGATCATGGGAGATATGTATTGGTGCTTGCAGCTCGCGTCCAAAAGTAATATAAGCTGCTGTTTGTCCAGTTGTAGAACAGACTGCAGAATTCATCGCGAAACGAATGGATGATAGGTGTTGTGACCATGTGTCATGTTGATTTTCAACGAGGATCGCCAACTGTGTTTTTAGGTCACGGTTCTTGCGTTCCACCATGTTGGGCTGTGGATGATATACCGGTGTAAGCATCTGATCTATTCCGAGACGTGTAGTTAAATACTGCATTATTGCAGCGATAAATTGTGGACCATTGTCGCTAATTACTCTTCTTGGGATTCCGTATCGTAGGAAGATTTCGTGTAACAAAACATTTGAACATTTTTCCGCTGTTGCTTCAGTAAGAGGGAAAAGTTCTACCCATCTGCTAGTTGTGTCTTCTACTACAAATATCCATTTGTTGCCATTGCTGACAGGTAATGGTCCAAAAAGGTCTATAGAGAGTGCCTCGAATCTTTGATTGCTTGCTGTGGTTTTGTAAAGTCCCATTGGTCGTAGATTACTTGGCTTATATCGCTGACACTTGTCACACTCTTTGACATATTTCTGAACCGTAGAGTACATCTTATCCCAATAGAATTTTGAACTTATCCTTGATAAGATTTTGTCAACTCCGTAGTGTCCAGCAGTAGGGGAATCATGAAGGGCTTTCATGATTGTTTCTATTTCTTGGTCTGGAACTACTAGCGCTGCTTCTTCAGTATCTGTATACTTGTATAATACACCATGAGTCACAATGTATCCCTCATTGGCATATTTTTCACCTTCAGTACCATCGGTGCTCTCAAGTGCTTCTAAAATAATTTTAATTTTATCATCTTTTAGTTGTTCTTGACGAATTTCTTGGCTTCCACGGGTTGGAATCGCGACTTCTGTGTAGCATATGTCACAGGATTCAATTGGCGGGCGTGATAATGTATCGGCTACACTATTCGTTCTCCCTGAAATATACTTTATTTGAATATTGTATGGCTGAAGTTGTAACGCCCATCGTGCCAAGCGCCCAGTAGGTGACTTGATCATCATTAGCCACCTTAATGGCTGGTGGTCCGTTAAAAGGGTTAAGTCTGCGCCTTCAATATAGCCGCGAAATTTATTGGTCGCCCAGACGATCGCTAGTGCTTCTCTCTCTGTCGTCGAATAGTTCTGTTCTGCTGATGTCAATAAGCGACTAGCATATTCTATTGGGTGCTCGTCAGGGCCCTCCCCCTGGACTAAAACTGCTCCCAATGCATAACTGCTGGCGTCTGTCTTCAAAAGGTATGGCTTTGTTGAGTCGGCTTGACTTAGAATAGGTGCAGTCACCAAGAGATTCTTGAGTTTTTGAAATGACTCGTCTTCCAATGCACTCCACCTGAATACAGCTGATTTTTTTGTAAGACTGCTTATTGGTTTCGAAACTTTAGCGAAATCAGGTATAAAGCGTCTATACCATGAGCAGGTTTGTAGAAACGTGAGAACTTGCTTCACGTTTTTTGGCTGTTGCATATTAAGTATGGCTGACACTTTTTCAGGATCCGTTTTTATCCCATCTATCGTAATAATGTGTCCCAGAAACTTAACTTCTTCGCAACAGAAATTACATTTTCCTAGATTTACCCGCAAGCCGAACTGCTTAAGCCGGTTGAAAACTTTATCTAAATCATTAATATGCTCTATTAACGTTGATGAGCAAACAATTAGATCATCTAGGTAAGCCTGGACCACTGTGTCATCTAAACCAGATCGGACTTGGTCCATCAGGCGTTGAAATGTAGCGGGTGCGTTCCGTAATCCGAATGGCATCCTATTAAAACGAAAGGTACCAAACGGCGACGTGAAGGCTGTCTTATCCTTATCCGATGGGTTTACTCCGATTTGCCAATATCCAGCTTGAAGGTCAATCGTAGACATGTATGGCGTGGATTTGGCTGCATGGAGCAAGTCATCTATCCGAGGAAGAGGATACCTATCTGGTGTGGTGATGGCATTGATTTGTCTGTAGTCAACACACACCCTGATGTCACCATTCTTTTTGGGAACTAACACTACAGGTGAGGCCCATGGTGAATCGCACGGTTCAATGATTTTCTGCAAAAGCATTTTCTGTAACTCAGCTTTAAGCTGTTCCTTCCTCACAGGTGATAGACGATATGGAGGGGAAGCTACTGGTTGATGAGATCCGGTTTCAATGGAATGAACTACACCACGAACAGTTATCTCGTCCTCCCATTTAAAAATATTGTCGTGCTTCTGTAATAAATCATCTAATTGTCCCTCATCCTTCTTTATAATACTGGCCAAGTTTATGCCCAACTTATAGGGTGGCCCAAACAGTCTGTCATTTAGCCGGTCTTCCTCTTCATTAGAGAAATCGAGGAATACGTTTCGTATCCGATTGTTACCTGGTTGTCCTTGGTCGTAGACATGTAGTGGTAAGGAATCCTCAAATACTTCGTATATTTCTTCTGCAGAATATTTCTTCATAGGTGGCAATGGCATGGGTTTTTTATACCTTGGTGCGTTATCAATCAGCTTATTTATTTTTTGTACTATCGCCGGATCGTAAATTGGAGAGACTGGGCTGATTTCACCGTATGCAAAATTCGGTGTTGTTGCAATTTCTGTATATTTAAAGAAAGGAACACTAAATTCGGGTTGATCGGCAAAATACCATATGTTCTTGGCTGGGTTGATTATAATACCAGAGCTTTCTAAATAATCGATTCCCAATAACGTGATATTGTCATTGGCTTCTGACAACACACTAATGCTTATTTTGGTTTGTCGGCGGCCTATTTTCATATAAGTGGTTGTCGTCAAGATATCTTGGGTTCTGAGAATACCATCTGCCAGTCTAATTTCCGCTTTCATTTTCCGAAAGTCGTGATTTTCCTTTCTTAGCTGGGCACTCAGCCTGTTGCTGGCAATACTCGTTTTGGCTGCCGTATCTAAGTAAGCAACATGTTTAATACCGCCAAATTCTACTACCACTGCTGGTATGTTACCTCCCTCGCTAATTCTCAAGTCTAAGGCATTAATGCTGGCTCCACTTCCAGAGCTGATGCCTTTAGAGCATTTTGGACAATTTCTTTTTATATAGCCTATGGTTCCACATCCAAAGCAAACTAGCGGATTTTCCGGACCTCTTTTATTAGGCCCTAGTGGTCGTTGCTGCTTGGACTGCTCGCTGCTATTAAATTTACGGCAATTTTCTTTCATATGTCCTACAAAATGACAGAAGCTACATCTTATAACTTCCTTCTTCGCTACTGGGTGGAGTCTTTCGTATTCTCTTGCGAGGGCTATGAGTTGGGTAAATGTTTTAAACTCGCCCCTCCTAACACCCTTCTTGATATTATCATGTAGCAGGCTGTATATAATGTCTATACAGTGTACCTCTGGTATGGGTGGCTGGGGAATTTCGGCCAATAATGCTCTTTTTGCACTGATAAATTGGTCCGTTGATTCACCCAGTTTTTGTTTTTTTTCAAACAATAGCTCAAATATAATGTACACTGGTCGTCGTGGAGCGTATTGGTCTCTCATCATTTCGATGGCATTTGACCAAGTAGTCATTTCCGTATGGATGCCTTTCCACCATGTCGCTGCTTCATTCTTTAGAAGCAAGGGAAGCTCTATCAATGCATCTTCATCGGTGATGCGGCGAACCCTTTTAAAAATTTCAACGTTCGTTATAAAATTTTCGAAACGTTGGGCGTCAAATTCGCCATTAAACCGCTCCGTGCAATCGCACAACGTCTCTTTAAACCGCTGGGTTCCTTCGGGAATACGGTGTTCCATGTCCGTTGTATTTGCTTGTTCGTTGGTCGTCATCCTGCTGGTAGTACCTGTTCTTGTATTTGCCGCTGGACCGTCAAACATTCCCTCCAGTCTTCTTGATCTACCCCCCGAGCCTTGCCTGTCAGAGGTCTTACTGCTGCTTAGTAGGTCTTCTTGCTCTTCCACGTACGTTCCAACAGAGCCTTGCCTATCAGAGGTCTTACTGCTGCTGCCGGTGCTATCTCCTGTGCTGAGCCTCGCCTAAACGCCAAAACGGAATATCCGTTTACCCGCGACCGCGACTCACGTTATCGGTTTCACTGACTCGCGTTATCGGTTTCACTGACTTGCGTGAATTGCCGATAAATCCGTGGGGAACTCGAGCCTCACGTTGGGCGTCAATTGTAGAGGGAAAATTCGTCCTCTCGATGAAACTTGTGAAAATTGGTTTTGATTTATGTGAAAAGACCAAAACTTGGTCGAAGACACACGAATAAACTTAAACCTCCAATCACTTACGAAAGGCCAAGTCTTGGTCGAAACGTATGAGTGATTCCTTTTAATCGGAGCGTAAACTTGTAAAAGCTGTTCTCTAAATAAAACACTAACAACGGTTTACGTGGATTTTTCACAATATAATAAAATTTTATTCTTCTATTAGAGTAATTTGGTACTTGAAGTGAGTGTGAATTATATGATGCGACACAAATAAAAGTTGAGAGTTGCCACATCATTATATTTTGTTTGGTACATAAATTTAAATGTTGTCACATCATTATTTTTTTATTTGGTACATAAATTTAAATGTTAATTAAAACTGAAATAATGTTAAATAATTCACAAAACAATTAATAATTTATTTATAACAAAATAATAAAATAATAGCTGTGCTACAAATTTGTTTTCGTAGCTAATGAGGGTATATAATTTGTATGGTTTTATCAAGCCTGTTTAAAATGTATCGGTGTTAAAAGTCTATTTATCTATTGTTATAGGTACCTAGATTGTCTGAACTCAGTGTCGTTTATGATATTTTTAATTTTTGGTTGGAGATAAAGATTTTTCTAACACGTTCTGGGGCAAGCTCTGTCACCGTCTTGTTTTTCAATATTTGCACATGAAAAAATTTCAAAATATTACTAAAAGTATACTTAATAATGTACAGAAGGTTTGAATAGATTTGCTCAATCCGTCTTTTCAAAAAAAAATCACAAAAAAAAGTTTTTTTTTTTACGCTGAAACCCTTACCCCCCTCCCCCGCCACGTTTTATGTAAAAAATCTGAAACGATATGCCAAACTTAATCAAACGCCTTATTGATTTGCCATCAACAAACACACTTTTAACATGCTTTGCTATTCCCTATACTCGATGTACAACACATGGTATTCCAGAATACCGAACTACTGTAAAAGAATTTTTTCCTTTCAATTTTAGATTAAATTATTATATATATTGCACTGTTACTTATACATTCCTTTGCTCTATCACCCATATCCCTAGAAATGGAATCGCATCCGGAAAAAAAGAAGAAATAATTTTATCTTTTTCATATTAAGTAAAGCGAATCCTTGATTCAGTATGTAAGCGAAAAAGCGTTATTACTTATTACTTTTGCAATGCAAAAAAATTTCAACTTTTCATTGCGAATTTTCCGAATTTCGGCTGTAATAAATACGTCCTCTAAATATAAATATCCATTAGACAGCGGAAATCAAGTTCCCCTACCCAACCCAATCTCTGTGTCGACAATTTAGATCTGTTCCAATTAAATATAAATTTTGTTAAATCAATTTAAGGCCATTTTTGGACTAGTATCTTCTTCTAAAAAATGTACGTGTACCAGGAAAGTGTACGAAAAAAATCATATAAGCTCCTCCCGTTTGTGAAATTTAACTAACTAAATTTAGTTTTAAGACTGAGTGGTAGAGACAATCATATAAATGACACAACAAAAACATCTTGACATACATTTGTATTAAATTGATAGGATCTGTTTCCATAACAATAAGAGGTAAAGCTCAATCATTTCAAGTATAAGCGATTTCACTCCCATTGAAGTTAAGGGAGACCAAAACAACCAGATTCAAATTTTGTTACTAATTTTCACTGCCTGGCATCTTGCTGAGCTTTTGGAAAAAGTTGTTTTTTAATCCAAAAATATACAGAGGAGTAAATGGCAAAAAAATGGTTACGACTCAGGTAGAAGAATATTGAAAAGGCTTTTATCTTGTTCCTGTTTTTGTTTTATTTAAAAAAAAAACAATCAAATACATATTTCCTTATATATATGAAAACATAGACACTTTTAAATTTGACATAATTTTAACATAGGATTCGTATTTATAAATTATCATTTATATACTTTTTTCAATTTAATTTAATAGTAACTTTGGTTGAGGAAATTTATATAAAATTCAGCACATTTTCAAATATCGGACATAAATGAAAATGAAGAGTAATGGGTCCCATTATATCCGACAAAATCGAAGCGGTGAAAAGTTGGCTTGTCCCCCAAGATAAGCACCAACTGAGGAGCTTCTAGGGACTTGCCATGTATTACAGAAGATTTTGCTAGTCTTGCAAAAAGCCTGCATCGACTAACGGAAAAAGGCCGTCCAGGTGGTCTGGAGTGTGTAAAAAGCATTACAAAAAAAGCATCATGGGTAACCTCACACCCGGAAAAATGTCCATTGTGGACGCAGACGCTAGCAATGTTGAGGTCGGCGCAGTGATTTCTCAAGTTCATGATGGTCAAGAGAAAGTGGTTGCATATTACAGCAAGATACTCTACAGAGCTGAAAGAAAGTACTGCATAACTCGGCGCAAGCTGCTGCTGTGAAGCATCTCCAGAAGTACCTCTATGGACAGAAGTGCATTTTTCTGACAGACCACCTCTGAAATGGCTGATACAGTTTAAGAACTCTAAAGGCCAGGCAAGATCTAGTTGCAGGGTTACGACTTTGAAGTGCAACACCGCAAGGGAAAACTCCACTCAAGCGTTGACGCTCTCTCTCGTCGACCGTGTGGAGTTAAATGCGAACACTGCAACCATAAAGAAGCGAAAGAACAGGCAGATAATGACATCGAACCAATATTGGACTGGAAGAAACACGAAGAAAGACCAAGCTGACAGTAGATATCAGACCGGGGCCAAGCTCTGAAGGTAGTGGGACTCACATTGTGTGCAAGATGGTTTGCTGAAGAAAAACTGGGAAAGTGCAGGTGGAAAAACATCTCGTCTGCAGCTAATTGTGCTCCATGAAATACATGACAACATCTCAGGAGACCATTTGGGAATAAAAAAAGCATTGAAAAAGCTAAAGGAACGTTACCACAACCAAGGCCATACGCAAAAAACAAACCATTCGAAATTCACAAAACATTGAAAAGAAACTCAACACAAAGTGTTCTTACTCTTCGCTCAACAACATATACTCTTAAGTAGAGAACATTACTATGTACACCCTGTTCAACAAAAATCGGCAATACAGGCAAGATAGGAATATTTACCTCTCACTCTGGTTACAATGAAATGCATAAGCTCTTGTAGGGATACTATGATATACTAATATACATATTTGTAGAAATTTCTGAAGGTAATTACCATAGGGTTGCCAACTACCTATTTTAATGATAATATGTTTTTGAGAAGAGAATAAATAAATTGCATGAGTTATACTTTTTATTTATTATGAATTATTGTAAAACGTTACATAATAATATTATATAATAAAAGCAAACTAATCCGAAGAAAATTCACTGCTGCTGTCGTTCTCATCATTTAAAAGGTTCAACAAAAACGAGAGTTTAAAGAACTAATGAAGTAAATATGAAGTAAAATTATATTTTTTTATGAAAGTATATATCAAAACGAATTGCGCAAGCTACTTCATTGTAGGCTTCAGGCGATATCTCCGGCTATTTCTCACGATCTTCTTCGGGCACTTCTGCTGTTTTCGAGAGGAGCCTCGTGAACGTGGAAAGTTCTTGGAATGTGCCTCCATTTTGTGAAAATTGTTTTGGGGTCTATTCATATAATTAACCGAAATCTATTCATTCATGTTTGGTTTGGACTGAGTGAACTACCTCCATTTTGGGATGAGAATTGTGCGTCCGAATTGTGAGAAAAATGTGGGCGATTGGGAACGCTAGGAGTATGTTGTTTGGAATGGTATCTCTGTTGCGGAGGAGCAGATCTATTTTCTTGATTAAAAGATTGGTTTAGGGTTCCCTAATTGTGTTTGTCGCGTTATTCACATAAATAGAGTGGTTCCGGAAGTTGAGATTCTGAATCTCCAGATAGGAATCATACACTTAGGACAATGAGCATCCTTGACAAGTCACCATTAATGCCTCTTATGAAAACATCAAATGCTCTATTGCGGTGTGTCTTTGCTAATGTACCGACAGTTTCTTGCGTACAAGATGCCGTTTTAATTTTTTTAATTATCAGGGAGAACTGACGATCGACCGTCGCGTAAAACTCTTAGAACTCGTCAAACCTCAACCCTCTCTGCAAGAGCTGGTTGAGTTGATGTTCAAGGGTTCTTATGTCACATTTATCAGCGTAATGCCGATACAATACTCTTTTAATTTCTTCCCAATCGTCATTAAAAATGTTATAGGAAATCAGGGCCGTATCGGCTCTGCCTCTGATTTTCTGCCGAATGTGCTGCAAAATATCTCGACACAAAGGCTTGTACCTAATTATGCTGAAGTCCCTCAATATAAATACCTTCGAAGTTATAATATCCATAATACATATTGTGTTGGACTACAGTCGATTATTTGCAACTCCTTAACGCAATCGGGGAATCGACTTATCTCTTTTCGGTTCACATAGAGGTACATTCCAATGATTGCTTTCAGCTTTTGGATGAGGTCCTCATTCAAGCAACTTCAAACGCTCATCCATTTCCTTGAGCTACTCCGGTTAACTCCGTTACTGATTTGGTAACGTAACTTAATTTAATTAGTCCTTATTGTAATATTTAATTAATTATCATTTTAATTTTTATACCTGAGTTGCCTTAGAGTTGGCTTAACTGAGATTAAATGCAATCAAATTTTTGATGTAGTTCTTAACTTAATTTAATTGATTTTTATTTTAATATTGAATTTAATTAATTGAGATACGTTAGAGTTGTCTTGGCACAGATTAAATGTAATTTGCTTTTCTGCAGTTTGGTTATATGATATACATCCACCAAGTATTGTATTTCAAAAACAAAAAAACCAATGCACCTTACTTTTTCCTTCTGATGGTTCCTAGTTCTTTAGCTCTTTTCTTCTTTTTACATTAATCAACTTTATGTTTAAGTTTAATTAAGTTTAACCATTAACTTGGCTTTCATATTTAATTTAAAGAACAGAATCATCTGCTTTCAATATTTATTTTTTTTAATTTGGAAATACAGGGTGTACCAAAATCAAACCGTATATATATTTCCTCACAAATTACATAACTCACAGTCAAACAATTTTCGGTATATGGTTTTCTTTCAATCTTTTTTTTACTTTTCACAGTGACTTCAATTTATATTTTTCCTACTTTTTATTTTCCTTTTACTTTCACAATATACTCGTACTTAAAAAATTAATTTTTTTTTTTACAAAATTTTAGATATTTCAATTATAATATTATTTTCTCTTTATAAGAGGGGCTTTTCTTGTTATTTGGTTATTCAGTGTCATAGTGACGCTTAGAAATTATTGAATTTTTTTATCAAAATTCGTGCTCTGTGAAAAATGATCTTACGGTCGTTATAGTCTACCTACCGAACAGGCAATTCAAGCAATAGTGACCAAACCTTGCACTAATTTCATGCTATTGCACATCAAACCACCTACCCGTATGCGTAGAGTGCGTACAGAGGAAAATATTGCTGGTGTATCCGCCAGTGTCAGTGAAGACCGTGATTTGTCCATTCGTCGCCGTTCTAACTATTGGGATTGTCTTACTCGACTACGTGGATGATTTTACACAAGGATCTTAGTCTAAAACCTTACAAAATACAGCTCGTGCAAAACTGAAACCGAATGGCCTGCCACAGCGTTGATTTTCGGTTAGTTGGTCTTAGAAAAGCTGGAGGAAGATTCGCTTCTCTACCGAAAATTTAACTTCAGCGACGAAGCTTATTTCTGGTTGAATGGGTATGAAAAATGTACTGCTTATTGCGGTTTATGGTCCGGCAGAATCATTGGACCGCATTTTTTCAAAGACCGTGAGAACAACGTTACCGTCTATGGCGCCCGCCATCATGCAATGATTTCGAACGTTTTTTGCCTAAAATGCTGAACCTGGACGACATGTGCCACACACGAATCGATGGACCAATTGTGAAATGAGTTCGGTGAGAAATTTATCTGTCGTTTTGGACCGGAGAATTGACCGGCTAGATCGTGTGATTTGACGCCTTTAGACCATTTTTTATGCTTATAAATCACTCATCGAAGCCGATAAAGCAGCGTGAACTGCAGCCTCGGAAGACAACATTACACGTGTTATTTGGGTATATGGGCCACTTAAAGGGAAGTCGTGGTCAACATTTACATGAAATAATCTTTAAAAATTAAATGGTAAGCATTGATTTATTATTGAATAACATAAAAATTGTATACACTTTCGCAATTTTCTTGTGTGTTTTTGACAATTAAAAACCAAATGCTTGAAAAATCACACTTTATTTAGACTTTTCGGTTTTATAAGCTTGCAATGCATCGACTTTTTAACTTTTGCAATTTTAATTTATGTTTGATATTTCGGGCTTAGCTACTTTCACTTACAGGAAGATAAAACACATATCTCTTTTCAGTTATGCAGTGAGATCAGCCGGTGATCTAAAAAGGGATATAACTTTAATATATTTTTTCATTTACACTGTTCTTATTTGAGGCAAGTATAGCAGAAAGATCGTGGTGTTCCCGTTTAGTCGTTAATATTCGAAAACGAACGGCTAATGGCACGATTTCTTCACCCATATATTCTTTAGTCATTTTAGCAATCTCAACTGTGTTCTTGTTTTTTTATTAAGACCACAAAGAACGTTGTGTTCCCATGGGAATAATTATATTTATTGGGTGGCCGTGGCTCAAGTGGTAGTGTATTGGCTTTCAAATCGGATGGTTCGGGGTTCAGTACCAGCTGCACTCGAAAAACATTTTTTTCAGACAACTAAATTCACTTAAGATCATTGGTTGCCTAAAATACAACAACAAGTCAATTTACATTAATAATTTATTCTTCACATTAAATGATGGATACCACCCATGGAGAGTAGTAACCACTGAGCACAAAAATCTTTCTTTCTCTCTCTGTCCCACTTTCCTAAAAACTAAAAACGTGCTCAGGCATTTTAAGTGTAGCAATACCCATTTGAGCGTTAAGTTCTTTTTTTCTAAACAAAGGAGAAAAATAGGGAGTACTGTTCTATGCCCATTCAAGGACAATATTTATTTTTGCCACAACTGCTCGGACAGAAAGGATAAATTTTTTCTAAACCTGTTCCCACTCGGGCGCCAGTTAATAGTTCTGGATTTTGTATAATAATTTGTGTGCCATTTTCCTTAGTGGTGGCCTTGGTAATGAATGAAAAAACAGTACCATATGTTTTGATCTTGTATGTAACCTTTTCTGATAGCCGAATTTCTTTCGTTTTGTTAACCCATTATGAAGTTCGTTGACCCTTTCCAACGACAGGAGTTTATGATACTCTTTCTGTAGCTGAAGGCTGTAAGATAGCTGGTAAGGGGTTGGGTCTTCTCGTGGGATGAAGATTTTATTGTTAACGGTTAAATTGGTATTATTGTATTAGATTTGGTGAAGAATGTGAAAGTGAGGTTTTGTCTTGTATTTTTGCTTGTCTTCTGAGCTTTTGTCTATTTCTAGAATTCCATTGAAGTCGTTGAGGAGTATTATTCCGGGTGAGATTTCTTCGATCGCTGCTGTATGTTGACTGTTCATGATATAGCTTTGAAACTTTTGAGTAAATTGGGTATACATGGGAAATTTGTTATGTTAATAATACCACTAGTATTACAAATTGAAAGATAGTTATACGTTTTGCAATTGCTTATCATTCCAAATACTGTTTCGAAATTTAAATTGGTAACAATAGATATTTTTATAGGTTTCAGTAATATCTTCTCGTAGGTCTTATTATTAGTAATAGTTACTCGTATATTGGTAATATAAAGGATTGAAGTAGATTTACTTTAACTTAGGCAAAACTGAATGCTTCTTTAATAGTGACAAATGGTAATTTTGTTTTATCTTGTATATCAATTTTAATGCTAATTTCGTCTTCAAATGATATTAGAGAGTTAATTGCACCTGCTTTTGGCCAGGTTAATGTTTTATAATTCTTCTTCTATAATTTTCTTGTGAGTGGAACTTGTGATATCAAATTTTCATTTTTTTGCAGTCTTTAAGGAGTTGTTTAACCTCATTTGTAATTTTAGTTAGATTCTTTATAGTTTCATTACTACGAGTATATGTAATTTTTTAATAATTATTTTGTTATTATTGTATTATTTATTACCAGGTTATTAACTTTATTTTTTTTTATGGTAATGTAATCTTCATAGTCTGGGCTTCCCGCAATCTATTTCCATTCTTATCCAAGAAAATTTAGAGATATTTTTGCTATTCGTTTTAACGGTTTAAGATTGTGGATTAGGCTTTATATTTGAAGTAGCTCGATAGCTACGATAGGTAAGGGGTAAGGGATTTTAGTTGGTCACGTTCGGGTTGAAGTTCGGAACTACTGCTGTCTGCTAGGTCGATTTCGTGTACCAGTTTAAAGTTTTCATTTTAAATTTTTGCTTGCCCTGAATGTACGTACTGTGAGTTAGGGAAATCAAAAATTTCAATATCTTCTTTTACAGTGCAAAGAATATGTCTGAAGTAGGATAGAATAAATAGTTTCTAACCTTTTATGAACGGTTTTTTATGATTCTGTGATGACAAATTCTCGTTACCTATTTTTTTTTCTATATCTTATAGTCAACTTTTAATTTACTCTTATGTTGTGTTTGACATAGATTATGTCTCCTTCGATAACTTTTAATTGGCTTCTGCTTCTTGTTATGTTGTTTGATAACTTTTTCCTGTTTTGACCTTAATTTCTTACGATGTTTGTTCGAAGTTCTTCACATTTTTCTGGGTCTATTCTGGGTGCACGTCAGAAATATAATTCAACTTGTATTTTGCCTGTATTGGAATGAATTGTGAAGTTATATTCATTGACGGCGCTTTCTAATAGTTCCTCAAAAGAACTGGGTAGATCGTCTGCTTTCAGACATCTCATTATTTCCGAGAGAGTAGAGTGGAAGCATTCTACCTATTCATTATTTTTTCTTTTGTAAGGTGGTGTTGTATAGACTTTGTTTAGCTCCTCTACAATACTAACATGGAGGTTGTAGAGGATGAATTAAGCGGTTTTTCATTGCTTATGACCTCCAACATTTGGTCACATCTTTTATTTTTGAATACATTTTTGGGAAATAGTACTTTTGTCGGATTTGTAACTGATTATCGTGAGAGTTTCAGTGAGATTTTCATCTTCAATGTCTTCTATAATTGTTTGTGTAAATCTGACTGTATAATTAAAATAGATTTTTTGCTGATAGCTGCTTTCGTCATCTCCTTTATTATGAGTTGATTTTGAAAGGCATTGACAGGGGCTTCAACATTGGGTATGAGGTTATGAGCAGAGCTTTCATCGTTGTGTTGTGTCATGGTAAGTGAATTAATATTTGTTGATCGGATGAGTTTTGAAAGTGAGTCAGTCACGACTGTTTTACCTGGTTTGTATCTCAGTTCGTGATTATATTCTTCCAATATAGAATTGTAGTATTTCATTTTACTATTTGTGTTTTTGTTGCTGAGGGCATACGTAAGCGGTTGACGATCTGCAAATATTTTGACTTTTCGCGATCCGTGAATGAAATTTCGCAAGCATTTCTTTTTCATTTGCTGCGTAATTTTCTTCAGTTCTGTTTAGTGTTTTGGAAATTAACGTTATTGGTTTGTTGCCCTAAGAAAGGACTGCTCCCATCACATAATCTGAGGCGTCTGTGATTAATTCGAATTGCTTTTCGAAATTTGGGTGTGATACTACTACTCCTTGGAAATAAGTGAGTTTGTCAAATTTTGAAATGCAGTTGTGGCTTGTTTATCGAGACAGTCTTATGTTACGAGGAATTGGAATTTGGAATTTGGGCATTCGTTAATCTTCCTCACTTAAAAGGGATGTCAAGGATTTCGCTAATTTGGCGAAGTCTTTGACAAATCGCATATAATACCCTGTCATATCGAGAAAGGATCTGAGGTCTTTAAGTGTTGTTGGTTCAGGTGAATTGATAATTGCTTGAACGTTTTTTTGATTTGCCTTAATTCCGTTTTTTCAGACGATAAAACCCAAGAATTGAACTTCTGTTTGGAGAAGTTCACACTTATCGAGCTGAACTTTTGTATTGCTTCGCTCGAGTGTTTGTAAAACTTGCTGTAAGTTGCTTAAATGTTCCGATACGTTGTGGTCGAAAATTATTATGTCATCGACAATATACGAGTATATAGACATAGCAGCGTTTAGCTATATGTTCGGCAAACGTTCTCTGGAATATAGAAGGGGCATTCTGTATGCTAAAATGTAGACAGGTGAATTCGTATTTCATATTATTTATTGCGAGCGTGTTTTTTTCTGTATTGGATTCTTTCAGAGGTATTTAATAAAAGCCGCTTTTAAGTCTATGATCGTGAAATATTTATCCTTGCTTATATTTGAAAGCACTTCGTTTATTTGGGGTATGGGCTATTTTTCAGATATGATTACGGAACCGATATGGAGGCCATAAAGTCACGTACGAATATTAGGTCATGGACTGTCAATCTGTTTGTAAATGGTAATATTAGGTCATCGACTGGCCATCAGTTTGTAAATTTTAATATTAGGACATCTACTAGAGATTTATTTGTAAATATTTATAGGAAATGATTCTGTCATCTTAAATTATATTTTCAAATTTAAATTTTGATATTTTTAAAACCACGGAAAAAACGAGTTTCGTTCGTTGGTAAAACACTGTTATTTCATGGGGGAAAATACCGTTAAAATTTAGGAATGGCTTGAAAAGTGTTGTAAGGAATCTTCAACCATTTGTCGCTGGTTTGCCGAATTCAAACGTGATCGTACAGGCACAAGTGATGCTGAATGCTCCGAGCGCCCAAATGAGGCTGTTACGCCGGAAAACATAAGAAGAGTCCAAAATCCGCGTCTTGACCGACCATAAAGCGAAAGTGGGTGAGATACCTGACATCTTAAAGTTGTCATAGGCCGTGTACATCATATTTTTCACGAGCATTTGGGTATGCGAAAGCTTTGTTCGGAGTGGGTACAACGTTTGGACAACAACGTTTTGATGATTCAGAGTGCTGTTTGAAGCTGTTTAAGCGAAATAAAGAGATTTTTTCATGCGGTATGTGAAAATGGATGAAACATGAATCCTATTACCTGTTCGCATACGTAAGCAAAAAATGCCGTGGAAAGAGATATGGGTCAATGAAGGGGCGATCGCCGAAACTGTAGCGTATTTTGAAGTGTTAGACAAATTTTGCTATGAAATGTTGTATTAGAGTGCAGCTGAAATGATTGCATCACTTTAGAAGACTATGTTGATGAATAAATAAAATGTTGCAAAAAAAAGTTATTTTTATATATTAGTCTCTCTCTTAGTTAGCCTCTCTTTTAATCACGAATGACATAAGCGGTGATATTTTATCATATTTAAACAAAATTTAAATTAAACATGAACTTTAAAAAAATAAATGCAAATATTACTCCAAAGTACAATCGTATAGAAAACTGTTCCCTTGCCAATTTCTAGCTGTTCTAACCTCTGAAGTTATAAGATTTGAAATATTTTCTTAAGTGGATTACACATAAGCGTTGCTCAATTCATTGAACCTAAAAGTATAACATACGTGCTATAATACGTTTATAATATTCCTTTTAACATTACTACCTATGGTGGGTGTAAGATTATTTAAGACATGAATGGGTAAAGAGGGTAAGATTTATTATGAGATGCATCAAACAAAACTGAGTAGCACCCACATGTATATATAAACTGGACTATGATACCGGAATAAAATTAGGCTTTAAACTATTTATTGCTAGAGTTTGCTGATATAATGAATTAGTTTAATATTTTATTTTCAATTAATACAATCTTACGTACATTTTTTAGCCAAAGCTGGAGCACAGCAACATTCTTTCACTTCTTCATAGAAAAAACAGGAACCAACCGAAGCTTGGTACTGCTTATCGCCAACATAACAAACATGCGGTACAAATGGCAATCCTTCTGTAACAAAAATAAACAAGCAATACATATTTATTTCAAATTTGAAGAATATTAATTACAATAAAATAATAAAACCCCTGGTATTTAGTTTTATGTTATTTCAACTTTAGATAAACTGAAATATAATAATATACGAATCAACAATATCATGTAAATTAAACCGAACACTGTTTATTTAATGATATCTCCTTAAGATTGTAGTCGTGGTTGGTTTGGTTAAATGTGATACATGGAGATGCTTCTACAAGTAGTTTCGATAACAATCTTTTAAAATTGATCACATAAAATCACTTTTTTACTCATCTGTTCATTGAACTGATACATTTGACCGATGTGAACATCTTTAATCTTTTCCTGTTATCCGTGCTGCTGTTGATGATATCATTTAAGAGTTTAAAAACATGCAGCTTTTCGTACGCGTTGGGTCGTTAAAGGTGCTCATAACCCATTAAACGCACGATTTATATATCCAATATTTCACAATATGGAAATAAATAAAATAACTAGCATAGTCGGAAAAAGAAATAATGGCTCATACTTTAAAATAGCTCCTAATTACGCAAAGCATTGACAAATAGAAACGATGATTAATCATGAAATTACAAAAATGAAGGTTTATCATGAAATGTTTGTTAATAAAACTGAAAAAAATATGAAACGTAAAATGTTCTTCAATAAATGTGGACAAAAAATTCTGTTTTTGTTTATCGTAAAAAGATTTCTTATGAAATTATCATCAAAATAATAGTCAAAAGGCTTAAGAGCGTGACACATTTATGCCAGGTTTCACAGTAAGAGCTTAATCCTCAATTGGAGCTTAAACTATGGTTTATCTCATCCTGGTGTTTCACAGTGCCGGCTTAAGAGGTAAACCCCACTTAAATGTTGATAAAACTTAAGCCGCCGATTTTGGTTTAACTACTGTCAGAGCAAAATTCATAATTCGATGTTACCAGCATAAGCACATTACCTTTGTTTAATGTATGTTTAATGTAAATTCATGACTTTGTTGACATTTTTTTTATTAATTATATTTCAATATGGAAATACATTCAGACCAAGAAGATATAAGTGATTCTGAATATAGAAATTTTGTGGTTCACGTAAGAAGGGGAAAAAATATTCGACATCGTGTTAACCACTTTCATAGGTGGGATGAATTTAATTTCTTCACAAGATTTCGGATGTCGAAGCATTCCGCGTTTTGTGTCCTGTAACAAATACAATCTAATATTAAGCACTTGACAACATGGTAAGCAAAACAAATATATAAAACAAATTTGTTATTTTTTTAAAAATGCACTCCAGAGTGCATGCTTCTGATAACACTGAGGTTTTATTCAACCGGTGGAATGCTTATTACAGCTGGAGATTTTGGCGGAGTTGCAAAATCAACTGTTTGTGCGTAATAAGGAAAATTTCCCATGCTATAGCACTTCTGAGGAGTCGATATATAAACCTTCGCGCAACAACTGGAGAAAAAAATCAAAAAAATCAAATCAAGTAAATGATATACTTATTTACTAACAATGCGTAATTTAAATTTTGTTTTCGGAACAGAAAAGGATTTTTTTTGCTGAACGTACAGACACTTGGCGACTCCCACTTAAAGTCAATGGACATAGTTGCGAGATGGCCAGGCTCGTCACATGTCTATATTTCACATTCGACTATATTTAACAATTCTAGGATCAGAGCTCACTTTGAAAGTGACGAGTTTGGTAACAACTTAATTGTTGCTGATGGTGGATACCAATGCCGAAAATACGTACTGACACCTTTAAGAAGCTGCAGTCTTCCAGAAGATCCTCTCTACAATGAGTCTATAATTCGGACACGTAACTGCATTGAAAGGTCCTATGGTGTCTGGAAAAGAAGATTTCCAATTCTTGCGATTGGAATGAGATTGAAAATTGCCACCGTTCAAAGCGTTATTGCACCTACAGCTGTGCTTCACAATATTTGCTGCTCAAATAATGAGGTTGAGCCACCACCATTAGATCGGTTTTTATTAGAGCAGATTGAGTACATAAATAATGTTGAAGTCCCAATTGCTGCTAGTGAAGAAAATACAGGAATACGAAATATTTTAATATATAGTTATTTTCGAAATTTATCTAATCAGAACACAAGAAATTCATGAAAATGATATGTTTATGTGAACAAGAATTTTATTTATAAGTAATAAACAAAAGAAAAGTTTTATATCAATCTTTTTTTTTGTATTTGCTCCAATTGGGCCTTGAAAATTTTCATTTTGTACATATGTTCTTCTTCCATATGCCTCATCTCCATATCGTGTTTTTCCTTATGATATTTGCGTTGCTCTTCAGCTAATTTAATTTTTTCTTCCGCCAGTTGCCTCCATTTATCATCGGGAAAAAACTTTTTAGCTGAGCGGAGCAATGGAGATGCCTTCTTTTTGATGGCACAGGGTGTGTACTTATCCCATGTGTTATGACCTAGGGAAAAAGGCAAACAATTAAAATTTTTGCACCTTCTGCATCTTTGTTAATTGTATTCATGCAGTTTTCATCAGTTACCTCCTTGCTGCAGCAGTGTTCTTCCTTCATTGCTTGCTCTGTAACAATAAAAAAAGCAAAATTAGTAGTGTATGTAAGTCGTATATCTCTTCATTATAATTACCACTTTTGTTTGGGGCATCCGAGTCATAAACGGAAGGCAAACCTTCAATTTGCGGTACAAGCAAATCACGCAGCGTCTCATCTATATTTGTAATTGATACTTTTTCTTCTGGTCCACCGCCTGTGGCATACAAAGCTCTTTTTTCCTCCGCAAACTTTTTTGTCGAGGCCTTTTTTAAATTATCATATTTCTTTTTAAGACTGCTGAGCCTCAAAATATTTCTCCGCAGCCCGCATTAAATTCAATTTCGATTTTCTTCCAAGCCGATGCCTTCTCTTGAGCGTGTATCCTGTTCGAATTTTTGTTTTCAATTATATTTTTATGCATCAGCACCAAGTGCATTAGTTTTTCGGTTTCAGCTGGGCTGAAATTTGCACTTCTTTTTTTATCGTTACACATGTTATATTTCTCACTGCTTTTAATGAATATAAAATCAAATGATTTGCACCACAAAGACGTTTTTCTTTTTGACATATCCGATCCATTCACAGTGATTAATTACCCACAAACTGTTGACAATCACTTCTTATGCTTGGCTTAGCTAAACCACACTTTTTAAACGACTGTGAAACCCGATAAACTTAAGCCAAAACTTGAGCTCTGCGTTAGCGGCATCGAAAAAAAATATTTGGAAAAAATGAATTTTTGTTGCGTAAGTTTTAATATAAGATCCATTACAAAAAATTGGGATGTCTTCTTAGCAGAAATTGAAAATGTGCTTTCTTACGTCGATATATTAGTACTGAATGAAATTAATATACCGAAGAAAAAAAAAGACTTTTATCTCATTGACGGCATTAATACTGAATTTATAAACCGTGATGCGACGAAAGGTGGAGGAGTTGCAATATATATAAAAAGCAATATTTCTTACACAATAATACCAGCGAATCCAATAAACTACGAGGGCATGCACCTGGAAATCAATCATCAAGGTGGTCAAAAGCATATACATGCAATATACAGACGACCTAACTCTAGTGTTGGAAGGTTCATTGACGAATTAGATGAAATTATAAAAGAAAGAAAAGAAAACATTGTACTAGGAGATGTCAATATTAATATCATAGAGAGTAACTAACTTGTTCTTAAATACATGGAGGTGTTATTAAACAACCGACACGTGTTGACATATCAAATAATACGGCGACGTTAATTAATCATATATATGTTAGCATTGCCAAGCTCAACATATTCTCTGCAATTATTGTAACCGATCTATCTGATCATTACGCCGTCTTATGCTACAGAAGATTTGGATAGAACAGAAACCTCTCGGGAAACGGAAGTTAAACACATTAATCAGCAGAGAGTTAATGATCTTATAGAGCAAACAAACTGGCAACACCTAATCCAAGAAAATGACGTCGAGGCACTCTACAACAATTTTGTACGAGAAATGAATAAAATATACGCTGAAGCATGCAAAACGACCACAAAAAAAAGAACACGTAAACATAAGCCATGGATCACGCCAGAAATAATACCAATGTGCAAACAAAGGGATTAGCTATATAGGAGGTGGAAAATCAGCCCCAGATGCAAGACGTTACAAGAAATTCCGAAACACAGTTAACAAGAATATTCAATTAATAAAAGCCAATTTTTACAAACGAAAATTCATAAATGCCAATAACGACCCGAGGAAAACGTGGAGAATTGTGAATGAACTGCTTGGAAGAAAGAGACGTTCAGTAGACGAAATTATAAAAATCAATTTTCCAAAGGCGTCTGAATCCGAAGGCTTAAAAGACATTGTTAAGGACTTCGCGGAACTGTTTTCGAATCAAGCAGCGAACATTATGCATATGTGTGACACCAAAACCTCAAACCATGAGTAATGGCAACTTCAACAAAGTATCTACTTAGAAGAAGCAACGGAACCTGAAGTTTACGAGATATTGTGTCAACTAAGTAACACAAAAGTTCCTGGAGCAGACAACATAAGACCAGTCGATCTCAAAATGAATGCCATGTGTCTCACCCCTATAATCACGAAGATTATAAACCTTAGTTTGTATCAGTCATGTGTACCTAAGCTCATGAAAACGTCTATAATTCGCCCAATATACAAGGGAGGAATAAAACAAGACACGGCAAATTATAGGCCAATTTCAATTCTGCCAGCGGTTGAAAAATGTTTGGAAGAGAGGAAGAGATAGTCGTTAAACGTGTTAATTGTTTTATGTTAAAGTACAGAGTGATTCACCCAAACCAGTTTGGATACAAGAACACAAGAGCACTCAATTGCTACTGGGAGCGTTTACCAATGTGGTTAATGCAGGGCTAAATAAAAATCATCACGTACTTGTTCTTTTTATAGACTTCAGCAAAGCCTTCGATACCTTGACACCCGAAAAACTCGTGGAAAGTGTCAACAAATTGGGATTAAGAGGATTGCTGGCAAGCTGGCTCAAAAGCTATCTGACTGATAGAGTAATCCAAGTCAAGGTATCTGACACATTAAGTCTAAAAAAATCTAGCAAATACGGTGACCACAAGGTTTCAAATTGGGGCCCATTTTATTCATTCTCTTCACAAATGAACTGTTAAGGACATTTAAGAAATCGATTGCCTATTCTTATGCTGATGATATCGCAATCGTTGTAAGACACAATGACTTGCATTTAGCCATGAAGATATTGCAAGACGAATTTGACGCTGTATCTGAATGGTGTCATGATAACGGTCTGGTGATAAACGCAGACAAAACCAAGGTGATGTACATTAGGACCCCTTCTAAGTCAATGGAAACTATAGAAATTTTTTATAGTAATGATCACTGTCCATTACTAAGATGCAGCAACACAATTGAAGTAGTCAAAGCCATCAAATATCTTGGAGTTACCATCGACGAGCATTTTCTGTTGCGTGAGCACATCAACATCCTGCGTCTTCAACTTAAGAGCACGATATTTGCAATGGTGTATCTTAAGCGTTACTGTCATATGGATGTACAAAAGCAAGTGTACTACTCGATGGCAGAGTCACGCATTAGATACGGAATTATGGCCTGGGGAAGCGCAGCGAAATCCCATCTGGATAAGATGTCTAAATTACAACATCGTCTTGTCAAAATAATTAGACCTATTAATTCAACTTTTAAAGTTTTAGATGTAAAGGCACTTTTCCAGATGACAACATTACTTACCTATAGGAACGACCAACGGTTTCTCCGACCCATAAGCCACCCACAAAACACCCGAAGACGAGCCCAAGGGATGCTAGAAGTTCCGGAAGCTTACAACACGCATGGTGATAGAGAACTGCGATGCACCGTCCCTAATTTAGTTAATTCGCTACCACAATTTCTAAAAGTGATTCCGAATTTTAAAAAAAGAAAAAAAGAGTTAAAAAAGCATTTAATTGAACTTTATTTTGTGAAGTAGACCGTTAAAGATGACTTTAACAACACTATATTGAATGTAAACTAATTGTAAACAAAACGTTTTTCAATTTAAATCATTTCAAAAGTTAATTTACTCAATTTATGTCCAACCACCTGCAGATAAGCACTCTGCTTTGCAGGTAATACATGTAAATGAAAAACTTCTTTTGTGCAAATAAAATCCATTGAATTGAATTGAAAAAAACTTAACTAAGCTGTGACTTAAACTCCGACTGTGAAACTGGGCATTAGAGATCTTTTTAATCTTACCAAATGCTATAAGGAAAATTATCGCGAAAAAAGGGTGTGAACGCAATGCTGAAAAATCTTTGTAATGGGATATTATGTTAGAATTAAATCATTTTTAGGGTTTTAAAACAGTACAGTTTTCATTTCAAATTCCAACTAGAAATGCTTTCAGTATTATGTATTCTCGACGCTGGGTCCGCTGGGTTTGCCTCGGAAGAAATATGGTTCCCGCAATTACCATTCATTAATTTCTGAAATTCGGCTACTTGAGTGATAACAAATGTATTTAAAGTTTGCGTAGTTGTTTTGATCTAATAATTTTTTTAAATTATTATTTAATTATTTAATTATTATTTATTTGCCAGGATGCTCGTGAATTCCCAGTGTTTGCTGTTGAGTTGGCTTTTTGTACGTTAAGTTAAATAATTAGATTTTAATTACGCGAACAGTAATGTTTAAAATACGTATTTAAATAAAACGACTATGTCCGCTACGTTATAAATTAGAGTGTTTGGTTTATTTTACTATCCTTCTTATTTTATATGAATTTTGACATATACTCGTATGTACAAGTTTTTGCATGATAGATTTTGTATCTTCAATATCGTTTATATACGTTTACATAATAAATAATAGATTGATTGAGTGGATCTATATTCTCTACTAACAATAATTTTTATTCCTTGATTTAATCAGAAACATTCTCCCACGCCGTGAACAAAGTTCGCAATATACCAAACTATGGTTACAGCATCATTGTTGTAAACTGCCATCTCTGACCCTTCATGATCTGCATTATCGGCAATTTCTAACATCTCTCACAGTTTGGATGCATGAAAATAAACATAATCATTAATTTTGTCAAAACACAGGGACAACACTCACACATAAGTAAAGGAGAATGTGGAAAAGGTATTTGTTGTTGCCCTTGTTTATCTAACAGAACAATGGGAGCTGCCATTTGTATTTATTGTTGTTGTGTAGTGTAGTGTTTATTCGAGCGGTTGTGACGTGCGGTAGCCGCCTTTAATATTTATATTTTAAAATTCGAGTGTTTTGTCTAGTTTAAATGTTAAATTTGTGTATTTTCAGGTAAGTGATATAATTTTATATTGTATTATTTATTGATTTTATAAAAATATATGTTGATTTCTCGGGGGTTTCGTCCCATTCATACTCGTACATATAATTGTGCATGTGTGTGTGTTGTATTTCATTGCCGTCATTGGGCTGTGCGTAAATTTGTTGCGCTGGTATTGTGCATTTATTTATTGTCTTGCGGAACGATTAATTTACGCGTCGGAATTTTGTGAACATTTTGAATAAGTGAGTGAATTTATTTGTTATGAGCGATACGTATGATTTGTGTTTGAATGGGATGAATGGACTGTGTGTGTAAGGTATGTATTAGATTGGAATGATTTGAGGATTTATTTTGAGTGGGATAAATGGACTGTATGTGATGTGTTGAGTAGAGTGTAATTGTTTTAGATTGTTATGAATGCGATTTGTGTTTGAGTGGTTTTTATATTGAAATGGCGTCGGCATTTGCTATTATTATTATTACATTTATTTAACATTTGTAGTTAAATAATCGTGTTGTTCTCGTTGGCATTATTCAACGGTAGGCAACAAATCTTTGGTATTGGTCGTTTTAATGTACCATTCGCCGTTTTAAGTGTGACCACACGGATGTGGTTGTCCATTCCGGGATGAGTGTCGATTATTCGAGCGAGTATCCATTGCGCTGGCGGAAGACGTTTATCTTTCACTAAGACTAGATCTCCAATCTTTGGATCTGCCTCTATCGTTTTTTAATTTGCGCCAGAAAAGTGCTACTGCGATTAGAACGTGCTTCCACCGGTCTAGATAATTCGTTGTTGTCGACAATAAGTCTCCTTGAGGGACCATGTTGATTGGCTCGCTAATTAAAAAATACGTCTAAGTCTTACGGATTTTCTGATAGTGGACATAATGATCGCGAATTGAGAATGCCTTCTATTTGACTTGTGGCAAATTCCTCAAATGTAAGTTTTTTGGTTTTGACTACTCGTTTCAAATGATGTTTTACTGATTTTAAACCTGCTTCCCAGAGTCCTCCGAAAAGAGGGGAAGCAGGGGGAATAAACTTCCATTCTGTACCCAAATTTGCTAAGGTTTCGGCGATATTTTCCCAATCGTGGGTGGCATCTTTCATCATTCGCCGAAGTTCGGCATTCTCTCCAATAAAATTGATCCCGCAATCGCTGAAGATTCGGGAGCAAATACCGCGACGTGCAGTAAATCGTCGGCCAGCTGCTAGAAAAGCTTGCGTCGTCATGACAGAGACGAGTTTCAAGTGAATGGTTTTGGTAGCGAGGCAAATGAAGATGGCGAAGTAGTCCTTAAATGTTTTGGCTCCACGTCTTCACTTCAACTGGTCCTGCATAGTCGACGCTGGTGTTGCTGAATGGTCTAGCAATCCGAACCCGTGATGATGGTAAGCTTCCCATGATGTGCTGTATCGGCTTGACCTTAAACCGGAAATATATAGCACAGCGATGAATATGCTTTTCTTACGCTCCTCTTTATGTTGAGTATCCAGTACTTAGAGCGGATGTAGGCCATTGTTTGTTGTAGACGTCCATGGTAGGTTGCCGGGCCTAACGCACCTACATTCGTAATGGGTACGTACATGGCGGAGCAATCCCTGAAGGTCCTTGCTGTGAATGTTAATTCACTGATTAGGCTCGAAAGAAGAGCCACACTATTTAAGTTGCTTAAAGACCAAGCCCCTGATGTGCTTTTGGTTGGCGAAACTAAGCTTACCAAGAGACATAAAATGAGGCACAGAAGATACAAAATAGTACGGAGAAACCGGCTCAACTCCATTCAGGGAGGAGGCGTTGCGATTTTCGTACGAAAAGGTATACGTTTTAAAAGAATATACAGTCGTGTAGTACGTAGGTTCCAGGTGCTGGAGGCATGCATCGTGTATATCCCCCTCCGTAGTGGAAAGCGGTTGTACATGATGTCTATCTATGCGCCTAAGGCTACTCAATCCACTTTATTCATCTCAGAGCTCGAAACGCTTTTTCGATTCCTGAGGCTGGAATTGGAAGATAACTATTTTATTATCGGCGGAGATCTAACGCCAAAAATAGTGATTGGGGAAATAATACACCAAATACTAGAGGGAACCTACTATTCAATTGGTGGGGTCAGCACAGTGTGATGTATCGCCTCGGGCTTAAGGCGACGGATAGTCCGTCGTTTCCCAGACACGGGTCCTATTTGGATCTTCTGCGCTTCGACTCACGAATACAACTGACGTGCACTAACCAACAAACTATAAACTGCCTACGCACTTTCGTGTATGACAGTGACCATTGCGGTCTCAGCACCGAAATAACTGTTCCCAACGAAATTGCGTTCAACAGAAATCTGTTAAACGAGGAGATTGACAGGTATCTAAAACTAATGGACGAGACAATCAAACGAACAATCTACAAAACGATACCTCGGTACCAACACACTGACGAAGAAAACTTATTCCGCAACGCAACTATTGACGCACTGCACCGACATAAAAGTAGGCTGCTGTCAAGACTAAAAACCTTGTACAGACAGTTTACTGACAAACATAACCCGGAGATCATGACACTGAAGTCGTCGATTAAAAACCTCCAAACATTAATAAAAGAAAATTTCAGAGCATATGTAAGTTTGTATTGGAACAATAAAATTCGGGCTGTAAACACCAGCAACTGGAATATGTTCCCGCAAATAAATAAAATATTTCGGAGAAATAATCAGAACGACCTTCCATGTCTTAAAATCGCCCGAACGACGAACAACGAATAAATACTGGTAACAGCGGGCATAGATCCAAATGAGGCTGTTGATGTGATAACTTCTTTGTGATCGAGGATCCGCAGGAGCAGGTAGAGGCTATAGGAGCGACTTTTCAGGAAGTGTACAAGGCGAATGTTATCATTGGCCCGAACCACGATCTGGAGAATCGAGTCCTTGTGCACAATTTCTACCTTCGAAATGAAATTGTGAATTTGCGATTCGAGAGCTCGGGTTTCACCCAGTTCAGTGACGAAAATATGGCAAATAATGTCATCACCAACGATAGGGTACGAGTACTACCTCCGTTCATTTCGAGGGAAGAGCTCCAAACGATCTTCGATTCACTTAGAAGTAAGAAATCAGTGGGAACCGATGAAATACCGAATATTGTGCTTCGACATCTCCCTCTAGAAGCTGTGAACTTTTATACCATTCTGTTTAATAATGCTATGAATAATGCACATTATCCAGCGCATTGGAAAACTGCGGTGGTACATCCGATCCCCAAAAGGGACAAAGATACTTCCAATCCGGAGAATCCCCGCTCGATTAGTCTTCTTTCAAACATCAGTAAGGTTTTCGAGAAGGTGATCAATAGAGTCCTGACTAAGTGGGTTGAGGACAAACATATAGTTCCGGATAATCAATTCGGTTTCAAGGCGGGGCATGATATCATTCATGCTGCGTCTAAACTGGTTTCTGATATCCAATGGAACAAAGGCAAGAAACAGTGCACTGGTGCCTGCCTGATTGACTTGGAGAAAGCCTTCGATACAGTATGGTTAGAGGGACTCTTTTTCAAGCTGGACAGGTTGGGCATTACTAAACCACTGCTGTATATTCTTTTCGATATGCTCTCCAGTAGACAGTTCATCGTGGAGAATGGCGATGTGACTTCTGCTGGAACATTTAACATTAAAAACGGTCTGCAAGAGGGTGCGGTAAATTCGCCGATCCTGTTCAACATTTACACAAGTGATCTGATAGGTTCACTTCACCATGCCATAGCGTACGCAGACGACATAATCGCGTACAGATCGGGTCCAAAGATTGAGGTCATTAATATACTTTTGCAACGTGACTTCGATAAAATTAAACGATATTGCGATAACTGAAGTCGGAAACTTTTCTGTTTAGGACGCCTTTGTCTGGGGCATCTAGGGATACCAGAAAGAATTGGCGAAAGTTTTCTATCATCGGACAACACGGACAGCCACTTGCTTGTCGAAATGTAGTCAGATACCTTGGGATCTGGCTAGATCAATTTCTGTATTTTAACAAACATATAGATGTTGCTCTGGCCAGAGCCAAATGTCCTTTTGCCCTTACAAAGAGACTGTTTTATAACAGCCAACTCGATGCGAGGGTGAAGGTGATCTGCTACATAACCCTTATCCGGCCTATGCTTGTATTTGGATGTCTCGTGTGGTTTAACGTGAGAGCAAGTTTATTGGAAAAGATTCGGGTGTTTGAGAGGGCTTGTCTTAGGACTTGTCTTCGCTTATACAGAACACCAGAGTCTGAGTACATAAAATTCTATCCTAATGAGGTCTTATACAATAAGGCGAACCTAATAAGAGTGGACAATTTCGTCATTAAGTTAACTCGAAGGCACATTGCAAGAGCAATGACCTCATCGAACAACCTGATCTCCGGGGCTTTCTACCCCAATTATATGTATCACGAGAGAGTTCGCTTTGACGGCTTTATTCCTCCAGAAGCATTCCTCTATCTATATAGTAAAGGTCTGGTCCAGGACAGATTGGTGGTTCCGCTAATCTTCCACGTCGCTCGAACAGCTGCGGACAGGCGACTCAACTAAGACAGAGACGTCGCACACGGCAGCGCGGAGTGTCTCTGGTTCAGTAGGGCGGTAGAGAGTCGCGACATGAGGGATGTTGCTCGGCAGCACCAACAATTTTGGTGGCTGGTTGAGGGAGGGGAAGTTTCATCGTCCAATTCCTCCAGTACTAGGTAGCTCCATAGGAAGCAAAGTCGGTCGTCTAACTATTTTATTAGCCATGGACGGCTTACATAGTTTTAGGTAGGATTAAGTTAGTTTTTAAGAAAAAAAAATATATAAAAACACAAAAAAAAAAATTAAAAATTAAAAACAAAATATATATATATGTGCATATACTTATATATTAAGTATATAGGTATTATGGATGTATATGTATATGTATGTATGTGTATATATTAGATGTAAGTAGGTTAAGTAGGTTAGGTAGTCTATAAGTTTTTAGTTTTAAGTTTTTATAATATAAAAAAACAGTCCATTTACTAAGTTTTTAGTTAAAATTTATTTTCTTAGTTCTAGTATTAAGTAATGTTAAATTGAATATAAAATTAGACTGTAAGATTCGTCGAAAGATATAGTTTAAGTGTTAGGTTTAGCTTAGAGCGCCCGCATGGGGCCAGTAAGTTGAAATAAGTTTATTTGTAAGTTATTTAGGCTAATTTTTAAGCTTTTTTTTGTCTAGCATGTAAGAGTAAATTAATTAGTTAAATAAAAGTGCATTTAAACTAAACTGAACTGACCTCCATGGTAGGTTTGATCGTGTGCATGCCGTATGAGTAAATTAGTGAATGCGTGGTTCAGTTTGAGAATGATTAGGTGATTTTTGTGGTATGGAATGAGTGCCTTTTGCAAACGACCCCCGACGCGTAAAATGCTTTCGTTGTCATAAAACGCATTTAGCGATTTAAGATCTCGCGTGATAGTCTGTGGATTTCCTGGAAACATTTCCTTCTGTATGGTTTTTGTTGCATTTGTGGTAGCTATTTGGAGTTCTTCGGGATCAAGCGGACCTAACTTCCTTCACACTTTCTTCGTTTTGATGTTTTTCAGGAATCAGAGACAGTACGCCACCACTCTTATAAACTTTGATAAGTCGGAGTAGGTTATTAAAAGTTCCCCTATGATATCGTTCGTTGTCTTTAGAATGCAATGGCTTCTGACGCTTCTTTTCTCTTCTCGTTTCTAATACAAGTGGTTGTTTTGGAACCTCGAAGTCCCATTGTTTCCTTAATATCGACGGACCATGCCACCACAATTCTTGTGCTCCAAGAGTAGAAGGTGATATACCTCGGGACGCGAGATCAGCTGGGTTGTGTTCTGTGGGGATGTGTCTCTACATACCACAATCAGTTAGCCTTTGAATTTCTGAAACTCGGTTACTAACAAATGTCGACCATCTTGTGGGAGCTGAACGTATCCAAGCTAGGGTGATCGTGGAGTCAGACCAGGCGTATAGATTTACCTGTGACACGTTCAATACGTCTGCAACGTAGCGAGGCATAGAGGCCAAAATGACGGCTCCACATAACTCTTACTGTCTTGAGTGGGGCAACCTTTGTTTTCGACAGTAAAAGGTTCATTTCTGCTTGGCCTTGGTTGTTTAAGACCCGAATATATATGGCGGCTCCGTAGGACCAATGTTTGCCGTTGAGTTGGCTTTTTGTAATTTTTCGTAATTTAGGACCAACCATCAAGTGCTCGTTTAAGGACGTACCGTCCGAAGTCTTCGACGCTGCATCAATCACAAATCGCAGTTTTGTGGTAGAGCTTGAGTCTTTAATGACGGCCTGGTGTCGCAAAAAAAAAATGAAAAGGTGTTGCAAGGTAAGTGTCGTTAAATAAATCTACCTCCTCCATGTGATCCATGGCAATATATTCTAACATACACTTTTTATATCCTACCTTTAGTTTCGGATCCTTCTAAAAACGACGTTCTAATTGAGTAAAGCGTCGTAAAGCAACTTCCCTGCTTGAACCTAACGCTGGTCGTACTTCATCTTTGAAGGGTAAGGACATTTGATACCGTCCATTTGTTAATCTGGTTATGTTGGTTCGGAACACAACCATTGTCTTCTTCCGAAACCATCATTTTAAACGGAGCTTCTTCAACCTCCCAGAATCTTCGTATCTCAGTGCCCAGATCAAGCTATAGAGAGAAGCTTTGTAGAAGTTGCGTGGACCTATCTGGAATTTTCCCGAACACAATCCATCCAAATTTGATTTTTTGGGCGACAATGGCGTTGTTTTGATCACTTCTAATGATGTCCAGTAGAATAATGTCGGAGTAAACTTGGCTTCCCAGAAGTATATCGATTTTAGCTGGATTGAAGAATGCGGGATCCGCTAAAAGAAGGCCTTTGATATGATTTAATTCGTCGACCATCACTCAGTGGGCTGGGAGAAGGCCAGTCAGTTACTGAAAAATAAAGGCTTTAGTGGCGCTTTCAAATGTCGAATATTTAAATCGAAACGTTATGTCGACATAATATTTGCTTGTGCCACTGCTGACCTTTTCTAACCCGGAGATCTGGACGGACGTCCTACGCCTTGGTAATCGTAGTAACTGCGCTGCTGATTCAGTTATGAAAGTTGCCTCAGAACCTGGATCAACAAGTGCACGGAGATCATGGCACCTGCCATCAGCTGAGACTACCTTAACTATGGCTGTTGCTAGCAAGACTTGGCTCGCCCGATGTTGTGTTGCAAAGAAGGTGTTCCGCGAATGCGTTGTGTGCGGTTGGTCGATGGGTCTACAAACGAACTCTGAGGCGCCTGAGTTCAGCTGTGTTTGCTTACTTGCCCGTTGGATTGCACGTTTCTGTAAGTACTTGCGAACATACTTGACTTGTTTGATCTTCTTCGAAATTTTGTTTTAAATGTAGTAATGAGTGGTGTCGCTGCTGGCAAAAATAACAGTTCTTTGAGCTTGGACAATCTCGAGTTGGGTGGCTGTACGCGACGCAGTTCTCATACACTTTCACTTCCGTAGAATTTCCCAAATTTTCTTCCCATAAATGCTGCGTTGAACATATTTTTGGAAAAGGATATAGATGAGAATAACATCCCAGTGGTTTACTGGCACTCCCAGGTTTTCTAATGCATGCATTCTAAAGCATTCTTGAGATGTATCAAGCATAGACCTTAACCAACTGGTGGACTACTACGTTAATGATGGTTGGCTGAAAAAAAGATTTAACTGGGCATTGACTAGGACCTGCTTATGGTCATATCTCGCCTTCAACAAGTCCCATACCCTGATATAGTTTTCTGCTTCGAGACCTAAATGCTGTATGAGACGCTCTGCATCCCCACTAATTGAGGATTTTAAATGGTGTAGTTTCTGGATGTCGCTCAGGTGAGTATTTGTATGAATTAATGATGTAAATATATAATAAAATGAACGCCATTTCGTATAGCCTCCGGATAACGTTGGAATAGTTATTTTTGGAAGGCGAAGATCCACACCAGTACCACCTGCAGCTGACGATGTGTTGATCTTCTCTGTAGGCGCCTTTGCAGTTGATGCACACTTGTCGATGGCATCTAAAATCTCGCAGCGATAGTCCAGGTGAGTTTCTAAGAGTTGTTCATAGACCTTCATTAATTCTTCCTTTGTTAAATCCTTTTCTAGCTTGCCTGCACCCATAATTTCCTCATGGTATCGCCTTGCTGTTGCCAAATTATCATCAAGGATAGACGGATGGATAAATAATTTAAGGTACGCGGCGTTTCACCTGTGTTCCTAAAATTTGAAAAATCGCGAACAACCCGAGCAAATAGTGCTTTCTGCAGCTCTCCAAATGACATAGTGAGTTAATATGGATTGAGGTAGTTAAATAAATGTATATTATATGTAAATTTATTGAATGTATGAATGTATATTAGAATATATAGAATGTATGTATATTAGATATATGTATATTACAATGCAACTATATTATATTGTAACTATAGTATATTATAAGATATACTTAACCTAATGGGGCGAGGAGAAATGGTGGACGGGGAAGAAGTTAAAAAGCGCTTTTTTTATTTCTTGTTTGCTGCTATTTAGGTTAAAGACTTCGGCGTAGTTGTTCGTTATACGCAACATTCTAGATATGGGTTCAAACTGACCGTAGTTGGTGCGGTGAGTTCGGATCAGGAAGAGTGGGACAGATCTTAGATTACGGGGATTGGGAGTGAATGCAATATTTTGCGTTATTCTCGAGCAGTCGATATTTCCAGTCAGTAACTGGTGGATAAAAAGTACATAAGCGACTTAACGACGTTTTTTTAGGGTATGCATGCTAATTAATTTTAGCCTATTTTCATAGGGGGGTAATCCATATTGATCGGCCCAAGGTAGACCACGAAGTGCGAAACGGATGAACCTTCGTTGGACTGCTTCTATTCTTTGAATGTGAGTTAGTTTATAGGGTGACCAAACTTGGCTGCAATATTCGAGAAGAGGCCTTACAAAAGTAATGTACAGGGACTTTGTAACGTAAGGGTTGGAAAATTCTTTTGACCAGCGTTTGATAAAGCCAAGTGCAGAGTTAGCTTTATTTATAATGCTGTCAATATGTGCGTCGAAATTCAATTCTCTATCACAAATTATACCTAGATCCCGTACTTGGGTAGTGGAAGGAATAGGCTCATCGTAGATGAAATAGTTTCTTGGAAGGGGAGGTAGACGATTACGGGAATAGGTTATCGCTTGGCATTTGTTGACATTAAGTTCCAAAAAGTTTTGCTTGCACCATACCGAAAACTTATTCAAGTCATCTTGCAGGCAATGGGAGTCAGAAGGCAGTGAGAAGACTTTGGAAATTCTCATGTCATCAGAGAAAATAGAAAGATTAGAATTCGTTAAAATGAGATTTATATCATTAATTGTGAGGATAAAGATGATTGGACCAAGGTGACTACCCAGAGGGACACCAGATGTTGCTTTAATGGGGTCGGATATTGAAGATCTAAAGATGACCCTGTCTTCACGGTCTTATAGGATTTGGTCCATGCCACAAAATGAGGGGAAAAGCCAAGTTTTTTTAGTTTAAAGATGATAAGTTGGTGAGAAATTTTATCGAATGCCTTGCTGAAATTTGTGGAAATTGAATTGACTTCATTAACGTCTTCTAAAGCATGAAGCGTCCTAGAGACGAACTCTGTTAGGTTAGTGGTCGTTAATTTACCTTTCATGAAGTCGTGCTGATTTGTGCAGATAGTTGGCCTACAGTATGGAAGCAGTTCTTGATAGACTATGCAAGAGAGTTTTGCTATGGGCCTATAATTATCGACTTCGGCCTTACTTCCTTGTTTACAGTGCTTTTACTGTATATTGTTACTTAATAGACAACGGTTCTGTACCGTGACTATTGGTGGTATTTCCAGTACAAACTAGAACACCAGAATTGAGATAAGTTGGCAGCCTTCCAAGCAGACTCACTTGGAAAATTAAAGGTCTTGGTTAACTGTCGAATTATATCTAACTCTTCAATGTTTATTGGGCGATATTTATACAAGAAATTTGCTTAGTCTAACAATAATACAAAAATATACAATACGATGAATTTGCTTACTTTAGTATAATTCTAAGCTTACTCAAATATTATTAATTAATATGACATACAAAAAATAATAAGTGCGAATGTGCAAATTTGCTTATTTTGCAAATACAATTGTTTACGTATGGTGCAAGTTAAGTTTTGTGCAAATATAGTGCAAACATGAATGTAAGTGAACGGAAGTATGTACAAAAAAAATAAAGAAAATAGAGGTGTTATGTTGCATTCACGTTTGGGTTGAACTCAGTTCAATATCAGGCAAGTGGGTGGATCCGATTCAATGTCGGGCAACTGGCAATTGGATTCCGGCGCACTGTGAACACTGACCGTACTCAACATCCTGCCCCCCATTGAACTGTGTTCAATCGTTCTGTTGATAGATGACTGTTGGCTCGGCTGTTGAAGTCCTCTTGGAGATGGAATAGGATATTCTGTTCGCCTACGGATACTTCGTCTGGATTTCCAAATTAAGAATACAATGAGTCCGATCGCTAGGAGTAACCCGGAAGAGCTGAGAGCAGTATGTCGGATATTATGCTGTTGGATTTGATATGGTAACTCCAAATGTTGGGAACTGATCTGTTTACGTATTTCTTGTAACTCTGCTTGATAAGTGCTGATAATTGGAGCACTGTATTGAAGTGCGACCGTATGGTCCACATTTGTGAGGTTTATATCTCTGCTTAGTCTGGTGTATGCCACCCGCATGTTGTTCGAGTAGACGCGATGAGCTTGAATCGTTATGTGATCGTGCTTGACAATACAATTTGGTTTCAACTTCAGAATGCCACTTCCTTCAATTGTGATCAGTGAGGAACGGTGATTGCATACTATATTCAGCCTTGTTTCTTTGATTACCGCATAGATCCATTGATTTGTCTTAGGAATTTGTGTCCACACTTAAGTGGTTTTAATAGTTTTTAATTTGCATGTTGATAATGATGATATGTTGTTCAGGAAGTTCAATTCGCACATGCTGATGTTGGCTCCAGGTCGGTAAATTGGATGAGATTGGGTACATAAATGGTGTGTATCTTCTATGTGATTGCATATAGATAGTTCGTCTTCTGACATTGGGTAATATTGATCGTGATGAGCACTCACCGCCAGTAACGTTGATGAAGGATCTATGACTATTAGTACATTGTTGACAACTGCCGGAATTGGAATGAGCTTAAATAGCAAAAATTCGTCCGGCTAATCAATGGTAATTTAACCTTGAATATCACATAATTTGCTGTGATCCGCCCTCCTGTTGACATCAATTTGTAAAGTTGCAGCATGTTTTCTGGTTCCACTGGAAGACGAAGCTGTAGTGGTAGATGGTTCTTAATTTTAATGAGTTCTTGTTTCAACTGCTGAGGTGAAATCAATAAATGATGAATTCTTCCATGATGGGTGTCTGACAACACGTCTAATATAGATGCTTGAGAGCGCTGTAGATTAGCAACTATTAATGTAGTGTAGATTGACCAAGAAGAAAACAATTGCTGAACCTTAATCTGATACATCTCGTTGGTGAAATTATTTATACGATTAGTTATTTGTTGTAGCTGTATTAAGAGTGAATTGTGCCTTCTGAGTGAATCTGCTTCGGTAAGTTTCATTATGTTCACAGTGGAATCTAATAGTGACGTGTTGTTCTTCAATAACGTTTTAAGGTAATCTTCATTCGAATAAATCTTTTCAATGTTTCTATCCATTTCTTCGGCATATCGAGAATCAAGTACTCCAAATAGTGAGTTCGCGACATTGCCAACGATGTCAAGCGCTCCTCTTCTGACCTTCCTCGAAGTGCGCGTAGTCCTAAGTAGTAAATTTTTCTCGGTGAGTTCCTGGTTGATAAATTGAAATTGCTGAACAACTTGAGTACATAGACTTTTTGATGAAATTTGCTGGCAAAGATGATCCAATATTTGTGTACTATTTTTGAGAGTTTCAAATTCTCTTCTGTAAGGCTCAAGGTTGTAGTAAACTACTAGATTCCATGTGTTATGTATCAACTTAATGGTTCCTTGACCTTCAAAATGTATTCCCGGCTGTGATTCGAATTTGTTGACTTCTATCTCATTTGCTGTACTCATTGGCGTATATACACAAGCCAACAATAATGCTACTAAGACGGTACCAAGTGATAATGTTTTCTTTCGTTTGCTTGGAGGAGGACTATCCAGTAATCCTTTACCCTTCGATTTATTTGCTGATGAGTTAGCTATTTGGTCTTCGTCATTGTTGTGTTGTTTGCTACAGTTTCCTATCCCTGGATCGGCTTGAGATGACTGATGTATTGGCAGTGGCGCCAATCGGTGTATAGCTCGACGAAACACACCAGAAGCCGTGTGTACGTCAGCTACCCTGATTAAGCCATCGGGTCCTTTAACTGTATTGATTATTCGTCCTAATGGCCATTTAAGACCGCCTCGACTTCTACGACTGATGTTTCGAGCTCTTCATAAGTTAATGAAGCAGAAGCCAAAACGTGTTGTAACAAATGCTTGGCTGACTTAACCGCAGCTTCCCACAAACCTCCAAAATGAGGTGATGGGGGTGGAATGAAGTTAAAGTCACATTCCTTGGCTGTGCATATAGCTGTAATTTGTTCCTTTTCCTTGGTTGAATCAATGAATTGTTTCAGCTCCATCAATTGATTTCTAGCTCCTACAAAATTTGTGACATTGTCACAGTAAATATTTTTACAGTGACCTCGTCTCGCCATGAATCTTTTTAATGCACCAATGAATCCCTGAGAAGTTAGGTCACTCACGAGTTCCAGATGACAGGCCTTCGTTGAAAAACAGCAGAAGACTGATATATATGATTTTTGGGGTCGTTTTCCCCTAAGCTTATAGTGTGTCCATATGGGTCCGCAAAAATCAATGCCTGTATTCAAAAATGGTCGCGCTGGTTGGATCCTGTCAGCTGGAAGACTTCCCATCATTTGTGACAAAAGCTTTGGTCTGGATCTTGAGCAAAACACGCAGTTGTGAATGATCGAACGAGCGAGTGTTTTGCCTTTTATTGGCCAGTATCTTTGTCGAGCAATTGCCAAGGTAGTTTGCGGTCCAGCATGCTTATTCTCCTGGTGAATTCCCATTAGCAACAGTTTCGTGTATGGGTGAGAATAGGGCATCAGTACTGGATGTTTTGCGTTATACTGTAAGGCAGATGACTCCAGTCGTCCACCAACGCGAATGATGCCTTCTTGATCTAGAAATTGTGTAAGAGTTGCTAGCGGACTGTTCTTTAAAACTTCATGGTGTTTTTTGAGATGAATTATGTCATCCTTGAACTCGACCTTCTGCATCAATCTAATCACAATTTTCCAGGCTTGATCAAGTTCTTTACAGTTGAGAGATGCGTCCCGATTATTGCCCTTATCAATATCGCATTGTTTGTTCCTTGGTCTCTTGACTCGGAGCATGTATGAAATGATGCGTATTGCCCCGTGAAATGAGTTTCGATGATTGAGAGTGCCTAAAATGTCGTAATCTGGTAATGGCTGAGATACAGCTGGTAGAGCAATATTTTCTTGATGAATTTCTGGTTTCTTCGCAAACTTAGGTGGCCAGATTGATTCTGCTCCATGCAAAAACCTCGGTCCATAAAACCATAGAGTATGATTTTCCAGTAATTCTGGCGCTATTCCCCGTGACAATACGTCAGCTGGATTTTCCTTAGAGCTTACGTGCCGCCATTGTTGCGGAGATGTGAGTTCTTGTATTATAGAGACTCGATTGGCAATGAACGTCGGAAGTGTGGCTGATGATGACGTGTTAATCCAATTAAGGACTATCTCTGAGTCGGTCCATAAATAGATTTTATCTTGTTTAATTTCTAAATCAGTTTGCAGCCGATGAATTAGTTCTGCCGCCAGCTTGGCTGCGCACAGTTCTAGACGTGGAATAGTACATTCATGTGATATTTTGGTTTTCTTGGCAGGTGCTATTCTGGATTTGGAGCATAGTAGGCGTACTGTACTCAAATTATTCTTGTCCTGCGATCGGACGCATCCGCAAATACGTGAAATTGAACATTCTTAGGTATTTTGTGAGAAAATATGTGCCTGGGTATTTTGATGTTGTGTAGACCCTTTAAGCCTTCTCGATATTTCAACCACGTAGTTTGCATTTCTTGTGGAAGTGCTGCATCCCAATCATATTTGAGTTCCCAGAACTGTTGTAGAAATATTTTAGCTGTCACTACAATTGGGCCCATAAGTCCGAGAGGATCGAAAAGATGAGCAATATCTGAGTATGCAGTCCGTTTTGTTACATGCTCTTTACCGACCCATGAATATTTAATGCAAAAATTGTCAGATTTTGGTAACCAAGTCATTCCAACTGTTTTGACATGTTCTTCGATGCTGGTGTCGAAATTCAATTCGGTTTCGCGATCATTGTTTGGTATGTTTTGTATGAGTACTTGATGGTTCGCGCACCACTTCCGAAGCCTAAACCCAGCGGTTTGCAATAAGCGTTGTAATTGCTCTTGAGTTGCGAGTGATTCATGTAAACTGTCGGATCCTGTCATCACATCGTCAACATAAAAGTTTCTTTTGATTGCTCTTGAGGCTAGCGGAAATCAGTCCTGATGATCTTCTGCCAGTCGCTGAAGACATTTTATGGCGAGATATGGCGCTGAAGTTGTTCCGTATGTTACTGTTTTCAACTTAAAACATTTATTTGGTTCATTAGAACTGTTTCTCCACCATATGTGTTGATATTTTGTGTCTTCCTCGTGTATTAGTATTTGCCGATACATTTTTTCAATGTCTGCGGTGAACACGTACCTTGGCATGCGGAACCTTATAAGAATTGAGAATACATCATCTTGGATAGAAGGGCCTGTTGCTAAAACGTCATTTAATGATAGATTAGACGACGTCTTTGCTGATCCATCAAAAACTACTCTGAGTTTTGTTGTGCTGCTGTCTGCCTTTGTTACACAATGATGTGGCAAAAAATAGTATGGTTTATGTAATTGCTGGTGAATAACTTCTTCCATGTGCCCAAGCTGTTGGTACTCTTGCATGAACTGAATGTATTCTGTTTTAACGTCTATTGACTTGGCAAATCTGCGTTCGAGCGATATAAATCGCTGAAATGCAACATCTGCTGATTCTCCCAGACTGATCGGTTCTTCCTTGAATGGGAGTCTTACAACAAATCGTCCTTCCTCATTTCTTGAAAATGTATGATTGAAGTGCAGTTCACATTGTTTTTCGGACGCTGTAAGACGCCCTCCGTTGGATGGTAGTTCATCCAATTGCCAAAATCTCTCGATTTGATGATCGAGTGCTTCATCTGCACTGCATATTCCACATACTGTACGTGCGTTGTTGGTGTCTTCTATCTTTCCAGAGACCGTCCATCCAAAGACTGTATTTTGTAGTGTGGGCAAAGACCTTCCCAATTTGATTTGCCCAACTGAGAGAAGAGAATGATATACTCGGCTCCAATAAGAGCATCGATTGAACCAGGTTCATAAAATGTGGGATCTGCAAGTGGAATGTTATTTGGGATTGCCCAGGATGACGTATCAAATGATTTGCTGGGTTGATTTGATATTATTTTCGGCAGTGAGCCTCCATCCTTATAGAAAATGCGTTGAGGCGAGATCCTAACTGAGTATTCACTCTTTTCTTTGCCTGTTGAGTTTCCCGGCCAATACCCTGGATATGCATTACATGAGAGATTGGTGTTAATCCCAGATTTTTCATTGTGTTTTCCGTTATAAAGTTTAATTGGGATCCGGAATCCAATATAGCCTTGCACTCGATAGTCTTACCATGCTGGTTTGACAGTCCGACGAGCACAGTGGAGAGGAAAACATACGCCTGATTTCGATGATTTCCTTGTGCTGTTAAAGAAATCGATTCTTTCTTTACTGACGCTGATGAAGAGTCTGTTGTAGTGAATGTATTGGTCGTTGTAGGCTTCGTAGATTCTAGGTGTAGAAGTGTGTTGTGTTTCTTTTCACACATTTTACAACCTCTAGTTGAACATTTCGATGACGTGTGTCCATCTCTTAGGCAATTTATACAGCTACTAGATTCCTTAAACAATTTAAATCTTTGTGCCGGAGTCATTTCCAAAAATCTATTGCAAGCGAACAATTGGTGCAGTTCCTTGCAACATTTACATTGGTATGGAGTTGTGTTTGAGACTGTGGTAAGTGATCTTTGGATATGCTTATTTGCGTTATCGGTAGACTTGGTTTTGCTACCTAACGCCTCAAGCGACTGGAATCGTGTTTTTAAATATCCCAGAAAATCCTTTAGTGTTTGGACTTCTCTCGGATGCTTTAATGATTGTTCCCATAGTGTGTGCGTGGATTTATCAAGTTTCTTCATAAGAGTATGAAGGAGTATTGGATCCCAAGTATCGGTGTCGACTCCTAAACCGTGCAATGCTAAGAGACATTCCCGAGTGGTGTCATGCAGTGCACGTATTGCAAAAGCACCTTCAATTGAAGCTGTCGGTTGTGACATCAATTTGTTGAGTACAGCTGTGACTAACAGACGTTTGTTTTCAAATCTGTCCTTTATGATTTTCCATGCTGCCTCATAGTTTGCTTCTGTTGGTGTTATATGACGTATTAATTTTTCTGCATCACCGACCAAACTTGTTTTTAGGAAAAATATCTTTTGACAATTTGCGATAGGTTGCTTGTGTACTAGTTCGACAAAAATATCGTGAAACTGTCGCCTTTTCATGTAATCTCCGTTGAACGTGGGCAGAACTATTTTTGGCAATTTTAAATCAGTTGAATTCCTCTGAATTGATGATTGTTGTTGAACTTCATTAGACAACTCATATAGCTCAATGAGTTTCTGCTGAGTCTGATCTTCAAGGTCAAAAAATTGTTGGACATTGTATCCATTGAGTATGGGGTCTACCGATTGCTCATAAATCTGATTATGCAACTGCAGTATTTCATCCCAATGACGCTCTATAGTTTTTATCTTGATGTGATAGAATTCCCTGGATCTATCAGCTGTTTTATCTGCTGTTCTAAGAAAAGTTCTGTGTAGCAGTTCCTTTGCCGCTTGTTGCCTTCGAATTAAGCCTGAAATGTGGTTATTCTGCAATGATTGGCGAACAAGGGTAGCTGGTTTGTTCAAAATTGAATCATTAACTTGATGATCTGTATCCGGAGGAGAGACAGTTGCATATTGCTGAACCTTATCTCCTGAGTCTTCATTACCAATGTGTGGTTTAGTGTGAGTCTTTGTGGGAAGTTCAGGTTCTTGAAATTGCTCCAAATTGCCTGCAACTTTTTCCCTTGTGGACTGATATGCTTGCCGTATCGTGTCATAATATCCATCGATAAAATAACTATGTGCCAATTGATCTCCGAATTGTGCACGAATGACTTATCAGTTGCCTCAAAATTATCCCAAAGACGATCAAGCTCCTTTAGACGCGCAGTGAAAAGCTCTCGTGTTCTTCGGTGATGGGGTTCCTTTCCTAGATTGGAGATGATACGTTGTATCTCGGCGCCTATTTGCCTTTGCCGAGATGCTAATTCTTCCAATCCCGATGTCATAATGTAATTGATATGATTGCACGAATGTTAGCCTTGGCGCACGCTGTGGTTTTTAATACCAGTGTAGACCCTGGTAAACGCGCTTGAAGTTTATATGAAACTGAAGTCACCAGTGTTTAGCTCTGGCGAACGCTCTTATTATTTTGTGAATGCCAAATGCTCCTTACCACTGGTGGGGGGAAGCAAGTTAGCAATCACGTCGGGGTCACCAAAATGTTTACAGTGCTTTTACTGTATATTGTTACTTAATAGACAACGGTTCTGTACCGTGACTATTGGTGGTATTTCCAGTACAAACTAGAACACCAGAATTGAGATAAGTTGGCAGCCTTCCAAGCAGACTCACTTGGAAAATTAAAGGTCTTGGTTAACTGTCGAATTATATCTAACTCTTCAATGTTTATTGGGCGATATTTATACAAGAAATTTGGTTCCTCTAACAATAATACAAAAATATATAATACTTTCTTGTGGTATTAACAAACTGGTAGGGTGCGCGACTAAGCTAAATTGCATGCGGTAGAGGTACTCAAGGTAAAGAGACTCACAAAGTTCAGAAAAACGATTGTATACCAATCGATAATTACGGCAGTCGGAATCAGATCGAGTTCTTAAGAATTTGTGCCACAACTTATTTCCGTTATTACGGAGAGAGCGCAACTCCTTGTTGTACCAGGGAGGAGCTGATATGCAGTCCTTTCGGAAAGTATATGGAACCGATTGGGCAAAGCAGGAGAAAATTAACGAATAGAACGTTGATAGGGCAAGATCAATGTTAGTTGTCTCAGCAATAAAGTCAAAGTTAATGTTGCTGATGAGGTTTTTAAGTTTGTTAAAGTCGGTTCTTCGGAAGTAAAATGAAAATGAATTTTGCGAATCGACACATGTTTTGCCATTTTCATATGAGTATATAATTGCCAAGGGGGGATGAAATCGGTCTAGGGTAGAAAGAAGATGATCACTCCTATAAACGACACAGTTATCTGAATCGGATGTGAAGACGAGGTCAAGGTGTTCCACTAATCTGATGTAGACTTGAGTTGGTTAGGCAGTCCACCATCAATATTTCTATTTCAGAAGTCGAATTAAGAGAGACGAATCATCGGAAGGCTCCCATATAAGGTGAGGGAGGTTGAAATCTCCTAATAGAACAATGCAATCTTCAGGTTGTGCATCATTAGTCAAAAAATCAACTGCGTGAACTACAGGTTGATAAGACTCAATTGGTTGAGATGGGTGAATGTAGCAACAAAGTACGTAAAGACAGCGTTTGGGGAGCGTAATGTTGACACATACTAACTCAAAGTTGTCAGTGCGGGGAATATCGACAGGAGTTGCGTGAAAGCAGTTCCGGATTGCTAATAAAACATCTCGGCCATAGGGACTATCAGCTCTTTCAAATCTATCTTTTCGAAAAACGTTGAAATTTGGAGGAAATAGCTCATGGTTTTTTATTTCAGGAATTAGATTTGTTTCAGTAAGAGCAATTAGGTCATAGGGTAACTTTTCAGAATTGATATATAGCGAGGAGATTTTAGAGCGCAAACCTCTTACATTTTGGTAGTAAATGGACAGGCATTGTGAAGGGGAGGATGCAGAATTCAGTTTGTTAGGAACTGTAATAGTTTTTAAAATTTGAACGAGTTCTTTGCAAATGGGAAAGACGTTTGGAGCTGACATGCGAAGACAGCGTAGAAAGATCGTAATGAAGTTCGTCGGAAGAGATGTCGAAACTCTCATGGTAGCGAACGAAAATTTGCATCAATTCCACTGGTTTAATAGGAAGATCTTCTCGTTGAATCGAAACCATCATGTTTGTTTTGGTTATGCCACCAATGAAAATGGAGTTGGGTTTGTCGTACAAGTAGGCAAGGTAGAGCCGAACATTTTCATAAATGCGGCGATCTCTCAAACGAGATACTACATAACGACTGTCATCATTCATGTCAGAAAATTTTTAAGTGAGTTATATAGAAATATAAAGACTTACTTGGTCGAATCTTGAGTGTAGAATGTTAAGATGATTGTGTGTAGAATTACGCGGCGCGATATTCCCGATTTGCACAGTCCTTTGTTGAATATGTATGTCTTTTATATGTTGTTTAATTGTTCCACAAATGCGAAAAATCTAAATCCTTGTACTTAGTATGTATATGCACTCTGTATAGTGTTATATGTATGTTGCACTTCGCTCATACACTTAAATTTACATAATTGCACTCAAAACTGTCTATTTTTAAATTTAAATTCCAAATCTTTGGTCTTTTGAACTTAGTACAAAGTAAAAAAAGGCGAATTTGCACAATCACGTACATATGTATACACTTTCAGTATTCTATTCAATTTTTTTTTTTAAATTTACCTGATGTCCCATCAGGGGTTCTATACGATGCATCAAAGACAATACCGAACTTTGCAGTGGAACTTGATTTCTTTGTTATGACGTTGTGTCTATTGTACTTCAGTCATATGTCCGAACTCGTTATATGGTTTGATGACCTTTTTGTATTTCACCACATATAAAATCGTGCATTTTTTCGATTAAATGAAATCTTGTGTTCAATTTTGAGTAAAACCAACTGCATGTATTTCCTTAAGAGGTTAGGCCACTCTAAAGTCCGTAAAAATAGGCTTTTTGTGATTTTTTTCTTTCAGGAAAAATATAAAATAAATCGAGTTTACAAAAGTAGAAATTCATTGTACATATGATTGACTGTAAAAATGTAATTTTTATAGAATAATTTATTCAAAAATGGCGGCTGTGCAGCGTTTCTCAGATGAAGTCTCTTTTTTTGAGTTTTGGACTTTTACGACCATACAAACAGCTCTTGTAAATTGCCGATAAATCTCTGGCAATTGATTTTCTCCCGAAAAAGATTTTTTTTTCTGGCATTTCCTCAAGTTTTCAGAGTTGAAATAGGATATTATTTAGATAAGATAGATAAGATTCGCTGAAAATTTCAACAAAGCTCCTAGTATAAAACTTTTATGAGCTATAGAACTTGTAGTGGTTTGGTTCTTTAATGAGAATAAAGCGGAAGAGACCCATTATCAAGTTTTGCGTTCGACTTATTTAATAAAAACTATGTTTTGAATACATATCTTAAAATGCTTGTGAAGTTTTGCGTAGTGTGTGCATTTCATAGGCAGTCGAGAGTAAACCTATTTCTTCTAACAATGAATTATTTCTTGAAAGTTTTGTATTTTGAATCATGATCACGAACGACAGAAGTTGCTTTTTTTGATTAAGATTACGCAACATTTGATGTTGTTTGACCAATTATTTCTCAAGTTCTTGATCTCATAAATAAAAAATCCTCTGCAATAAATATTCCGGACAATCTATTTTACATAAGACCAAATTCCTGATTACCAAAGAGAAAAAATGACTGTTGATGTTCAAAGTATAAGAATATCTTCAATCTCGATTTAATTTAATGAAGTTTTAGAATATCAGATATCAATGAATTTTCATTCAATAAGGTTTCAATATACTGTCTATGGCCTTTAATCCTGCCATTGAATTATTAAGTGAACCTTAACCATCAGCCTTCGTATGCTTTTATGTTGCCCTTCGTTTTCAGATAGATTTATAAGGCTTTCCGATACCTATATATGACATATAATCAGCTTCTAACTCTTGCGATATATTTCGAATCTATTACACTCGATGGCTTACTTTTACTCATGACGCAGAAATTATATTTAATGAAGTAATTGCATATCTCACAATACACGAAATTATAAATTATAGATTATTTTGAATAAAAGTTAAGAAAAAGTGTTACGCATCTGATGTTAAGCATTGCTCTCCTGGCTCACTAGATACCTTCTCACCGAAACGCATGAATGTGAAAAGTAACCTCCTTGGGAATGAAAAAAATTTTTTTTTTTAATTTTTTTTTTATTTTATTCAATATAGCCCCCTTTTAGCTTTATACACTTATTCCAGCGATTTTCCAACTTCTTGATCCCGTCCGAAAAGTAATTCTCCGGAAGGTCTGCAAAATACTCCTCCGTGGCGTCAATGATTTCCTCGCGTGAGCTGAATTTGTTATTGAAGAGCCATCTTTTGAGGTTTGGGAAGAGATAATAGTCCGAGGGAACCAAATCGGGCGAATACGGTGGATGCGACAGCAATTGGAGCCGTAAGTCATTGATTTTAGCCGTGGTTGCGATGCTCTTGTGCGCCGGCGCGTTGTCTTGCAAAAACAAAATTTTTTTTCGCTTCATGTGAGGCCATTTTGCAGCGATTTCGACCTTCAACGGCTCCAATAATGCACAGTAATACTCGCTGTTGATGGTTTTTCCTTTTTCGACGAAGAGTATGCAAAACCGAAGCCATAACCTTTCCGAAACATCGAGCCTCCCTCGGCCGCTTCGGAGCACTCGTGCTGGCTTTAGTCCATTGCCGGACGCTCATTCTGTTCTCTAGTGTGTAATAGTGTTTCAAGTTTCAAGTTTCATCAACAGTTACCAATCGACGCCAAAAATCCGCCCGATTCCGCATCAGCAAGTCCAAACACTCTTTCGAAGTGCTCTCGCGTTCGTGTTTTTGGTCAGGAGTGAGCATGCGCGGCACCCAGCGGCAGGATAACTTTTTCATATGCAGAATATTGCCCAAAATATGCCGTGTGCGCTCAATACTAATCTTTGAGGTATCTGCTAACTCACGCACCTTCACTTTTCGGTCAGTCAACACCATTTCATGTATTTTTTTGACATTGTCCTCTGTAACCGCAACGGAGGGCCTGTCGCTGCGGACTTGATCGGTAGTGGAAGTACGGCCAGATGTCTCATGTTTTTAACGTAAGTACCTGCCGTGTGGGCTTAAACTTACGGGATGCCCATACATCCATGGGAGCAAGGATACGCCTTGCCATCGCTCTCCAATGATTTTCACTATTTTTGATACCAATTTGGAACTGTGTTGCCGGCACAAGTTCCAAGAGTCGAGGCCGACCTAAAACCTCTTACTGCTCTTAGGGTCGCAGCACCCAGCACTTATTGCAACTCCACATTGAGTCAACCAAGGAAAACCAAGGAAAACCAAGGAAAACCAAAGGAAAACCAAAGGAAAACCAAAGGAAAACCATAGGAAGACTCTTTCCCGCGATTTTGGGTTTAAACCACAGCCACCATGACGCTCCCACAAGGGGGCCTACCTCTAACAAGTCAGGCCCGAACCGAGATCCAGGGGGCTCCTGACTCCCATGGTACCGTGATTTAAGTCCTGGTAGGGACTACCGGTGGTCCAGCCGCCAACAAGACCTATGACCGGCAGCTTGTGACTGATCAAATCGTAGCAACCTTCGGTAGCGTCATCTGAAGATGTTTACGATAAGACCAGTACTTTGCTCTGCCCCCGTTCATTATTAGACAACGTCATTAAAGGGCGAAGCCTTGATAATTGGGCGGGGGCCCGGAATTACGGCCACCACGAAACTCTCGAAACCAATATTTGACGGCGTAATCTGACGGAGCATTAGCCCCATAATATTTATCCAACGTTTGTTTCCTTCGCCGTTTTGCCTCTCAAAAAATAATGTTTTTTGAGAGAACGAAAATCGTTTTTGTCCATATCAACATGATGCCAAATACGTCAACAACAATCACCTGTCAAAACAAATCTAAAGACAGTATCGCACTGAAATTTGGGATGTCTGCCTAAATATGAACGGACTTCAAAGCACCATAACCTTTTTAGCAGTATCAGCGCATTCAAGGAGGTTACTTTTCACCCCACCTAGTACTTGGGTCAAATTCCACTACAATGTGATGTCTGTTCCAATACGGAATTGTACTTAGTTTGGGTAAAATTCAATATCCACTACTGTTTTATTTACAGAGGCATCGACTTTTCATGAGTTTAATGAAGTGTTTAACTCCATTCGAAGAATTTTATCCCTGCATACTCATATTGACATCATTATTTCAATATACAGTCATACTGTCAACACGCTGGACTTGTTTTGAACTTCCCACTCTGATACTCGTAAGTACATCGTCGACGCGCTCTCCTTTTTAAGGCTCGTCGGACATTGTTTTATATCAGCTAATTTCTCATATACTGACCACAAAGTTAGAGGAAAGATTTCTAAAAGAGTCATAAGGCAATACGAGAAAACCAATTGGAGCGGACTTAATACCTATGTTTCCTCGATAACGACGGGAAGTGCCTGTTATAATTTCTTTGGAATGAAAACCTTTATTCTTCAGCCGATGAAGAGTATCAAGCCACAAGAAAAGGTGTGGCACGACTCGAAGCTATGAGAGTGAGAGAGCTACTTTTTCGGTCTCACAAGGCCAACCCGAAGAGGAAAACCAAAAAAAGTTCCAACGAGCCAGGAGCGACAGGGACGGTTTTCTTAAGCGGTTGCTCTTATGCAATGATGAACGATACCTGTATTTACCGTCATTCAGTTTTATTTTCTTCTTGAGTAAGAAGAATAACAGCTCCGTTATTTACAACGTCCGTTACAGACAGAAATTTCGCAACTCATCCCTTCTCATCGTTCCTCTCCTTTTTATACATCCTCTTACAATTGCGATTCTTATATTATTCTTGAGCAAATTCATGTAATGAAAATATTACGGACGTATGTATAATAAATTGTACAAAATCAGTCCAAACAGATCTTTTCAAATCACCTGAATCAAACAATATTACATTAGTCACCCCTATTAACAAAAGCAATGAAATAATGAATTAAAACAAAATTATAGTATTGTGTACTATGTACGAGTATGTACGAGTATACTAGAATTATTACGTTAGTTGCACCTTTTTATTTTTACTAACTGGACTATATTTAAAAACAGTTTATTGCGTTTGTCTAGTGCCCATAATTTGTTATTTCGTTCCTTAATACGATGGGTTGTAAATTTCCAAGCTGCCAGTATAAGTTTGCTTAGATAAGATACTTGACATCCTGGAAAGAGATATTTTATGATTGCAAAAGTATTAGTAGAGTCTGTCATCTACTCGTAGTTAAGTTTATTCATGTTCTATGGGCAAACATTTTGTAATTATGACTTTGTGGCAATTTTATTCTGAATTTTCCTTGGTAACTTATTGGCCTGTAAAAAACAGAACTAGTGCATTTGGAGCTCGGAGAGTTTCACAGAAATATTTTCTAAATATATTATACAGGATGTCCCAGTTTGAGTTGTGGCAATTTTAAAGGATATAGCTTAAGAAACAAGTTAAAAATTGTATGTGTGGACTGTGTATCTATCTATTTATCGGTTAGTTTTCTTTATTTTAATTAATCTCTTATAAAATTATGCTGGGGTTTTGATCGAAGCCAATAACTTATTATATTGTTTACCACTTCGTGGGAAACTGAGATTAACTGCACAATCCACATCATTTTAAGCTATCACCCGGTAAAGCTAGCTACACACCCTCCCGTATACTGGGTGAGTTTTTTAACTTGTGACATCCAAATTACTCGAAAAATACGCGATATCGCGAAAAATGTTTCAGACAAAAGTCACAAGGTTCTGAAGGGGACATAAGATGCTGACCACGAGTTTGACCTTAAGCCCCATTTTCAAGGTCAAACGAAGGTAATTTTGGATTTTTTAATGGGAACCCCTATTTTTTTTTTGACAGATTCGTAATCTGCGTGAAAAACTACAATTCTTTTACATGAAACACTTTTTTCAAAAATGCGTTCTTTTCCCGTCGATCAAAACAAAAAAGCTATGATTTTCATCGCAGTTCATACAAGAGCTGAGAAGGCTTTTAAATATAAGCAACTTGCTTTAGATCTCTTCTGTATACCTTAAACTCATCCTCAGCTCAACCTGACATTAGATTTTGTTCCACTGTAAAAATCTATAGTAAATCAAATATTCATACCATTCACTGATTTAGCTCAGAAAAAAATCAAGATGTTACAAATAGATTCTCATCTTTTATTGAATTTCAACTCTCGTTTATTATAAATAAATCACAAAAATTCTGTATTGAACTCTGGCATCACAATGATCCTCACTTCAGGACAGAAAATAAACAAAAAAATGGCAAAAGACGCAATAAAATGAATCCAAGTGTTTCAAGAAAAACGTATAAGACTATAAACCTTTCCACATTCCATTGTAAACCACATTTTGGCGGTAACTCTCGCAACATTAATCGAAAAAGAAGATTTACTATATATTTTTGAAGTTAAACAAGTTAGTTAAACCAGTTTTTGATCGCAACTCCTCAAAACCTATTCAAAATTGTGAGGTTGTTAAAGCAGACACATCAAAACGAAATAGCAAACTTTCAAATTTTAAAAAATATTGGTTGTCATTTTGGTATGCTTTTGATGCTTTTGATGCTTTTATCAATAAATAATTCAATATTATATGCGGTGTAAAAAAGGTATTACACTGCCCTATGTTGATTTCTATTGAAAATAACTTGTTTCAAATTTAAGCGTATTCGGTGAACTCGTAATTATGAGTACTTTAATTGTTTCAAAGTAAATGTTACCCTGAAATTAACGTGTTAAAAGTTGTTGAAGACCAAAAGTGATTTTTTTTATGTCATAATTTTTTGTGCGAAATACATCTCGTTCACCCACACTTTTTGTAACTTTGAAGCGTGTACCTAGTATTTACAAAAAAAAACAAAAAAAAACGGTAAGTTATGTCATCTCAAGTCAGCAGTTTTTAAGATACGACTCAACTTGTTCGAACTGTAAAACTAAAAAATAGAGTATTCTTTTACAACAGCCCTATAAAGTCAACTAGTTATCAGTTGCTTTGGAGTTTTTTTCTCGATAAAATAAGTTTATTATTGCGCAATGTAACTCCAATAAGAATTTCTTTAAAACAGCTTCTACTTATGACCACTAAAAGGGGAGAAAAAATTACCACTCGGGTAGGTAACGTCCATTTTTTCAGTTCAAGAATGCAAAATTATTCTCGTAACCACCTTGCAGTTTATAACAGTTTAATTCATAATATTCTCGATGATGGACTTTTCTGCAACGGCAACGGTAGCGGTCAACGAGGGATATTGGAATATCTGAGCCGATACCCTGATAGGACTGGCCCATTAAAACATTTTCCGTATTAAGGTACACATCGTCGAGAGACTCATATCCTGTTGTAGCAGAAAGCGATCGCAGTTAAGAAAGCGGTTTACATTACGTCAGAAACTATCCAAATACCAGTCTTAGGCAACTAAGCACACATTTTAGTCCAAGCAGGACTTATATCTGGAGAATTTTGCATTCAAAAGGCAAGCATGCATTCCATCATATACCAGTACAGGAATTACAACCCGGGGACACAAAGAAGCGCTTGGAATTCTGTAATTACGAGTAGATTCTGGAAAACCACTTTGCAAGGATGGAATTACAGATTTTCACAATTTACATACGGCATTAAACAACCCCCACTCCATGAAACACCGTGTTATCAGCACGGACTAATCGGAGTCTATCGGCTTCCTCCAAGGCTTAATTAAAATCTCTTCTTGGAATTTTTCCGAAACAAATTACCGCAACTATTAGGTGATATACGAGTATATACCACTGCAACTAAGAATAGCCATTGACTATCAGCAGGTCTAATGCATACTATTACTATGCTGTTAGATATCGCGTGTATAAAAATTCGTGGATCAGCCGGGATAAACTCATTCTGCGGCGTTCAAAGTCTCCGGAAAGGGACTTTTATTTATGGGCGACATTACTTAAGTTCACATTACTAAGGTTTACTATAAGATTGACGAAGCAGCTGCGAAAGTCCGAGAAGAATTGGAAATAATGCATATTGTTAGAATCTTTCAATTATTCAATATGATACTGTTGCATAATTCTGTTTTCCATTATAAGTAACGCCACCAAATCATAAAGCATTACGCAGATTCATTCAATTAGAGAACAAGAACGAGATCGGACACATTTTTGAGCTAGTAACAAAAAGACCAATGAAGAAACAATTACAAAAATGTATAATAAAAACAGTATTTATTACAGTTCGGGTGTGTGTCAAAGCAAGGCAGAAAAGTTCCGACAAAAAGAAACCTTCCGCAAGCTAACTGAAGTGCGTAATAGCCTCGTGGTAAGTTAAAATCTAATAAATTCTGCACCATCCGTGTACGGAACATTTGTAAGCGCTACGCAATTGCATCGAGAGGTTGTACATAGCCCATTGAAAGTGTTATTTCTGGAGAAATACCTACACGATGTCCGATTCTCGTCGGGTTACTCGCCAACAATTGGCCGATTTGGCGAGATGTTTCTGACTCATAGCAGACGGGTGCCCATCTTACGGAGAACAGCATGGCCAGACCGTCACAGGCTGATGTCTATGGCACATCTCAGGCGGACGCTCCCATTTCAATTGCCTCAGCTGTTCTTACGCCAGAGCCATACAGCGAGGTTCCAGACGACGTTTTGTTCGAACGGAAGCTGACACGTTTAGAGTGTCGCCGAAAAATTACATTGCTAGAAAGGGAAATAGCTTAACTAGGCAAACGAACCCAGGAGAGCCATGACCGCCGTCATACGCTTGCCGACATCGAGCACAAAATCGTCATTCACCGGTAGTGACATATACCGTGTACGTAAATGGACTTCCGGCTATGAATGCATTGTTGCATCACTGAACGAGGGCGACGATTTTGATTTCATTAATGTACGCCTGCTAACGAAAGAAACAGCTACCATTTTCCTGACGTCATCGGTTGCTCCGATTTGGAGAGAGCTGAAGGTGGAGCTAATTCAGGAGTTTGATCGAGTATACGCGCAGCAAGAAGTTTTCCTCCAATTAGCAGACCGTAAGAAACTACCGAATGAAAGACTTAGCACCTACTTTTTTTGTTTTAATGAAATCTAACTTTGTACATTTGGGGGCTCAACCAGTGTGCATCCTGGGACTTTGATTTTGTTGAATATTAAAGGCTGTTGTTTCCTATCACATTTTATCAATTTGAAAATCAATTTGGAGCCACGACCACCACTGGAGAACACGAAGGCGATTGACAACAACTGTCAACATCCTCGCAAGGCATCGTCTCCCTCTGAAATATGTGTCAAGATTCAAAGAAGTTATCCCAGCAGCAGTTATCCCAGTTTCAACAACATGGTCCTTCAAAGCCTTGTAGAAAGCAACAATAATAAAAGTTTTCTGGATAGCTATCCAGACATTTTCAACAGTCAACAGACCAAAAGTTTGGACATCTATCCAAAAATTCGTTCTGTCATTGGCAACATCTACAACGGTCAGAATCGGACATCTTGAACGGACAGCTGCAACGGACATAGTTAGCGGACATCAGGATTCTATCCTGATATGTAAATTATCAGCAACTTCCATTTACAACACAAAAAGATTGGGAGGAAAAATTAGGTACGACAAAGAGTCTACCCGATTGGAAAACTTTTTTAGCTTTTATTAGCTCCCTCGAAAACATCATAGAATCTATATAATGTACGTATAAGATAACCATAGCCTTCGTTATCGTTTCGGAAGACTTCCGATCACATATCACGTTAAGCCGAAGGTGAAGCAAAAAAGCTGTAGGCTCTGGCACGGCGCACCCAATTTACGCTACTCCAAGCAATTTTTAAGGATGGACGTCAAAATCCGCATAGAGAGAACTAAACGACATTTAGTTTGTTCGAATTGCCTTGGGTTAGACCATCACACATCTAATTGCAGTAGCACTAATCGTCGTTTTAAATACAACTTAAAATATCACACGTTGCTGCACTATTAGTCGCAAAAAGCTCAATAAAATGCACACCAAATAGTACAAAGTCACCATTGTCAACACTCTATTCCCCATAATACCAAAGAGGCTACAAATAGCACCCCTACAATAAATCAAATCAAATCGTTGGAAATCAACTTGGTCACAACGAGCGTATCTATGTTCCCAATACAAATCAAAATGTAATATTAACACTCTCCTTATCTGAAAGAGAAATGTACAAAACTCGACCGACACTTCGCAAATGTGGGTACAGACATCAAAACCAAATATATTAATCGCTAGCTAATAAAGTACATACCAAGACTTTATTAGCGACCGCATTGCTCAAAGTTTTTGCAGCCAATGGTAACCAGCATATTCTAAGGGAACTTATTGATCCTGGCTCACAAGTCACTTTTATCAACGAAAATGTTACGCAGCTTCTTACATTAAAAAAGGAAAAGACTTCAGCACAAATCACAGCCTTGACATTCCTCTAGGTGCTGATGTATATGCATCCATAATCCTACAGAGTCTTGTGAAAGGGGAAAAAGGGAAACCCTGTTGCTCAATGTACCGAGCTGGGGTGGATTTTGACTGGCAACACCAATAATGCTGCTCAGCCTACAAAAAGAACAATCCAAAACCACTTCAATTTATTAGATGATCAGTTGAAAAAATTTTGGGAACCAGAAGAAGATTTAGAAGATAGAAAGTTAACCCAGGAAGAAGAAAAATATGTACAACATTTCGAAGGTACATAAAAAACAAGAGATGTCGTAGGTACAAAGTACAACTACCATTTAAAAACAATATTCGTCCTAACCTCGGCAATTCGCTAAGGCCCGCAATTTCCAGATTTTTTCAAATAGGAAAAAGGTTCGCAGTAGATAAAAAACTACAAAAGGCATGTGCCGATCCAGGAATACATTACCTTTGGTCACATGGAAGAAATATCAAATATATGCGAATCTCGACAGCACAGCATTACTTCCACACCATGAGGTTTTTAAAGAGTCGAGTAGCACCACAAAATTGCGCGTAGTATCTGATGCTTCGTGCAAATCATTAAACGATAATTTAATGATTGGATCACGTTTACAGGCAGATGTCATCGAGCTGATTGCAAGGTGGACATCAGCATGATGTACCGTTAGGTATGGATGGCACCCGCACCGATACCCCTTATCAGCTGATTTTGTTGGGAGAAAATCCCACAGAACCTTTAAAAACCTTCGCGTTTAAGACGTAACGTTTGGCACGGCATCAGCACCATACCTTGCAGTGAGAACCCTTCAGCTGCTAACGGCTGATATCGTATCCTCACGTTATCAAGGAACTCACCAAAGGATTTTACGTGGATTTATGGCGCTTAGAACGAATCCGAAGGATTTAAACTTCAAAGAGATGTTCTCACCACCTCGTCGGCCGGATTTCCTCTTAGGAAGTGGCCAATCTTCCACTAAGCTTCGACTCCACCAATACTATCAAGACTATCAAGATTGATCACCGACGAATGCACATGTCAACTAGTGAACTCGCAAATTATCGTGTGCTGTGCCAAGAAAAAGAAAAAAAAAGAAAAGCCACCGCGCGCGTGTCCAAAAAAAAAAAAGTGCAGTGCAGTGAAAAAATAAATAAATAAATATCACACAGTGCAGGTATCCCACCTATCCCGCTCCTGGTCGAAGTAATATTGCTTGCACTCGAAAACTACCGTTACTGTATTTACCATACGTTATAGGCAGTGACTGAGTGTATGTAATAACTGATTGAGAGCGGGTTGTCAGATAAAATTTTGTTGGTGCATTGTTTCATATTGTTGTAAGGTCATAACACCTACAGCAATTGCATTCGGTAAACCAACGTCAGAATTTTCAATTCGCAGTCTTGCTTAGTATCGTTGGTGTTTGCGTCTTCTGTATTTGTCTGTGATTATGACTAGGGAATTCCGGGTAGACGTAGCCAATATATGTGGGCTAAAAAGTAATCACTTTTCTGCGTACGTCCACGTCTGTAAGTACAGACCAGCTGTTTTGGCACTTAGTGAAAGACAGGTCGATCCCCGCCCACGACTCTCCAATCATTCTGATCTGAAGCTACCTAGTGCCATTATTCTTCTCTCACCGCGGTCTCGCCATTTACGTACGTAGTGATATAGCTTACCAAACTCCACCACAATATGATCCATGTTCCAATCCGGAATTCAACTTCATGTGGTTTAAATTCCATCTCCATAAGCAAATCATCCACTACTGCTTTATTTGCAGAAGCCCTAAACCAGACAGCTATTCGACTTTTAACGAGTTTAATGCGCTGTCTGACTCGATTCAAAGAATTGTATATTTTTTTTTTATAATTTACGCGCGCCTAAGAGGTTATGATACCCTTTTACTGTTGTCAGGGCGCAGGCGGAAAGATAGAAGGAGGAGAAAGGAAAACATTATTGTGATGTAGTGGTTTGAAACTCAGGTATATTTGGTTTCGATATTAGTTCTCCGGGGGTGGGAGTCCGAATAGGATGAAGAGTTTTTTCTTCAATCGGAGTGATTCGAAGGTTATCAATTTTTTCACGCTTGTTTTGTGCTTGAAATAGTTTTCTACAACAGCCAACTTTACATGCCAGTGTTATGCCTTCACACGCAAATTTTTCTGACTGAGTTCCAAGTACACAAATTATGAGTAGGATTCGAACCTTGACCCTCCGAGTGAGAGAAGTGATTGCTAGTACCACTACAACACGACCACCCTGTATCCTCGTATTGAAATCGTTATTACGGGCGATTTCAATATACACAATTCTGGGTGGCTTCGACATTCTGGGCAGACTAAACCCGAAGGAGGGTGTGTTGAGATCTTCGCTGCGGAAACCAACTTAACACAGCTTGTAATTGAGCCCACGCGAATACCAGACGTAGATAGTCATTTCGCCAACACCCTGAACTTGTTTTTAACTTCTTACCCTGATAAGTACACCGTTGGTGTGCTCTCCCCTCTAAGCTCGTCGGACCGTTGTATCATATCAGCTAAATTCCTAAAAAAAACCGTATGGCAATACGAGAAAGCAATCTGGAGTGGTGTTAGCAGTTTCTTTAGGAATTTTAACTGGTCGTTATGTCCTCCGTAAATTTCCTTTGCCCGCGCTGTGTACAAACATTTTAAGGATTACACAAACTCCTTGAGCTCTCGCTCATTATATAAAGAAAATAAAAAAAAGACCCTCGGAATCCGATGCCACCCAGTACAAAACGAGTTTAAATTTAAAATTAATTTACCTGTAGTGAAGGAATACACTAAAAGATCTGTGTTAGCAGATATTTCCCGCTTTTCTGATCACCTCGGGTGGATCTCGCCTTACGTTATCAAGGCTTAGCTTATTTTGCAGCATCTATGGCTTCAAGATACCCTAAACTCTAAGGAGACCGAAGATGTTTGGGTAAATCTTTGAAATGGATTTACTATTCTGGAGGACATGCAAATAGCGTGCTGGATGTAATACAAGGATTCGGCTAAGGTGCAACTACATGGCTTCAGCGACGCCTCGGGGAAGGCATGTGCAGCCGTAATATGCGCGCGAGTACTAAAAAATGGTAAAGAATATATTAACATCCTAGCGTCCAAAACAAGAGTTGCCACAGTGAAATGCGTTTTACTACAACGCCTAGAACTATGTGCAGCGCTTCTCTTAGCAAAACTGTTGCGCCTCATATCGCGAGCCGTGCAATTCAGTAATCCTGAAGTATTTGTAAGGTGCGACTCAATGATCGCTTCAGCCTGGATTAAGGGGAACCCATTAACACGAACAATCCTTGTAGCCAACCGAGCAGCTGAGATCCAGACTCTCACTAGTCCGATGATATGGACCCACGTCGTATCAAAGGAAAATTCAGCAGATCTCAGCTTACGAGGACTTCCACCGGAAGAGTTGATTAACAATCCGATGTGTAGGTCAGGTCTGAAACGTACCCTCTCACCACAATGAACTGAAATTAGCATACGATCAACTTATTAAACGTGTACAATAAGAGTTATTCGCAAAAGAAGTTAACACATTGAAAAAAACCAACACGCTTTCAAGGAAAAGCAAAATTCTAAACTTGAATAAATTTTTTGACACGGAAGGATTGCTAGGAGTAGGAGGTCGATTGAATAATTCCACACTTCCGTATAATCCGTAAAACAGTTGTAAAAAATGATTATTTGTTTCTTCCAGATTTGTGAGCTTCGTGTAGATCGTCTGTAGAGTATATTGGTTTTCGTTTTCTACTGTGAGCAAAGACGATCCAATTGCACTTTTGGAGTTTTGTTTCGGTAAATCAATAACGCGTAGATGTAAAGAGTGCCGTCTTAGCACTCCACACTTGTCGCAATGGAAAGGATTGCCACTAGTTTCCATGTATTCTGCGTCATGTTCGTTGATATTAGCACATGAATAGTGAAAGAAGTGCTTGCAATCACTGCAATCAATTTTTGCCGAACAATTGCGATCGAACTTTTGTGAACACACAGAGCAATTCATTTTAAAATGTTTTATAGTATTAGATGTAAGTTTCAATGTTTTTTCATCCTTCCTTCCTTCCTTCCTTCCTTCCTTGACAAATTTTTTCTATTTGTTGATAAATTATTTCTATTTGTCCAAGTAACGTTTAGGAAAGCAAAAAAGATTTAGTTAAACAAATTTATTTAAATTTAAAAGACTATCAAATTGACTTATTAAGTACTCTGAGCATATTTATTTTATTTGAATTGACTCTGGTTCTCATGATAAACTGAAATATAACAAATATAGATCTTTTACTTATCTACTCTCGTTAACGCGTTTTATTCTACGTAAATTGTGACAAATGTTTGTTGTTACTCGTACTTTAATATTTCGCGTATAGCATCCTGTTTATCATTTTTAATTTCTAAAAATAATAGTTCGTTCATTAGTTTGTCCTACTGGGTGTTATTATTGTAAAATCTGGATGAGTTCTTCATGAAAGTCTTGCATTTATAACCCGGACCATTTTTGTTACATATATGGTAAATTTTCTCAAGAAAAACAACGAAAAAATACAAAGGATTTTATAAAAGAGCCTACCAAGCATATTTTGGAAAAAAGGGGATAGCAGTACAAGGAGGACGGAAAGGGTTTCCCTTTGGAGTGCCTATGACGTGGAATGAGCCAAAAACCATTTCGACGATTGTTACTTTTGTGCCGTGAAAGTAAGAGGCATGATCCTATACAAAAAGCGCTCATTTTCTTATCCGAATAGAACATCGGCTAAGCCACCAATGCTAGAATACATAGTAACGACTTGCCTGTACTGATATTTTCTGCTCTCTCAAACGTGGACAGTGATAATACTGAAATGTTAGATACACAGGGCAAAAGCGCCAGCGAAAGTGAATTTGAAGTATGGAGTCCTACATTTAACGGTTTCTCTCAAGGTGAACAGCCGATCTTCTTGCATCAACACATCAGGAAGAAGTTTGACTCTCACTGTCGTGGGGTGCGCATCGCATCAAACTACTTTCAACCACCATTACAAATCATTTCAAAATGAAGTGCTCTGTTTTTTCGGAGAAATTGAAAGAAATTGCACCACTAAAATATCTTGCAACGATTGTTTAAATTATTTTCATATTTCCTGCGTGAATCTGGCTGAAGAAGATGCAGATTACTTTCAAACAAGTGGAAAACTGCGCTGCAACAAATGTGAAGTGCTGAGGCGTAGGTCTATGCTTATGATAGAACCTTTGCTAGACAACAACAACCAGTGTAATCCAAAACAAAAAGCAACTGCATTTGGAAAACAAAGTGATGACGGCGAATACACTCTCCAAATGATTTATTTAAAGCTTTCACATTTAGAAGAAACTAATGAGCGTTTTCTAGCTACAATCAGCGAGTTGAAGACTGAAAATATATAGCTAAAGGCAATAGTGGAATTATTGGAGAATAGAATAAATTGATAACAACAAAAACTTCTCCGGAATTGCATTGAAATTGTTGGAGTGCCAAACGTCACGGACCAAAATCCAACAGAGAAACCTAAACAAATCTTTCAAAATGCTTTATCCATTGACATTGCCGACTGAAAAATTGATAAATGCTCAGTGAAGAAAATGCGAAACAAAGGAGAAAAGAGTAGCCTTCGTCTTCATGCGATCCCATCATCTGTGTCAAATTTGCGTTGCATATGTTTACTGTAATTTTCTCGTTTGTTAGATGAGATAAAATCACATAACCTAATTATTGCCGGAGATTTCAACCTAAATTTACTTGGCTATTCCGGCATCGCATGGTCTTGCGAGTTTTATCAATGAACCAACTAAGATGATCTCTGGAAGCTGTTTATATCACATTTATGCTCGATTGATCAATATCTCTTTGAGTTCCTGCGAAAGCGGCATTTTTAATATTAATATTACCGATCACTTATGACAGCGTTGTTGGTATACACTGGTACTATTCAAAAAGCAAGTGTTGGGGTGAGTGTTCCTAAAAGTGTTAAGAAAATTTATTTCGTACAACTGAAAACAAATCTTTTTTATGAATTTTGGGATGAGGTTTACGCAGAAGGTGATGTCTCAGCATCGTATTCACATTTCTGAATTGTCTAAAAAAGCACATAGAGGACTGTACTTTCATTGTGCCTTTAAACTTGCTTAATCTTGCAAAAGACTTAAGTCTTGGATTACAAGTCTTCTTATTAAGAAAGTTCAGGCAAAAAAAAGTTAAGAAGCAAATGTTCCGAAAACCCCAACAACTGTAGATTGAGTGATCGATATAAAAAATTATGTTCTCAACTTAAAAAATAAATTCGTAAGAGCCGTGATGAGTACTATAAAAATCGATTCTTTTTTGCTAAAGGTAATTTAAAGAGTGAATGGAATGTTGTCAATAGTATTTTAAAAAAGTCTTCGTGTACTTCCATACCTACAACAATTCGTATTAATGACTGTGTTATTTCTGATCAACTCGATGTTGCTAATGCTTTCAATAATTACTTTCTTTCAATAGCCAACAATCGATCTTCACAAATAGGAGAACAAATTTTCAAATTAATAGTTTTTTCTTCGAGCCAATATCTGCTTTTGAACTTGTAAAATTTATTACGGTTCCAATACTAGCAGTTATGATGACATCTCAAATATACTACTGAAACGTATAGGATGTTGCATAGTAGATGCACTAACAGTCATTTTTAACCATAGTACAAGTTTCTCCTAGTGCTCTCAAAAGTGCAGACGTAGTTCCTCTATTTAAAAAAGGCTCAGCAGATGATGAGAGTAATTATAGACCTAGTTCACTTCTTTCTGTTTTTACTAAAATCTTTGAAAAAGTCGTTAGAATAAGAATTTTATCGTTTTTAAACAAAAATAAGTTTTTCAGTCCTGTGCAGTATGGCTTTCAGCAGGGAAAATCAACTGAAGATGCTCTACTTAATTTTTGTTCCAGTATTTCCTCTAACTTTGATGCAAAAGAGCTCACTGCAGGTCTATTTACGGATATTACGAAAGCATTCGATATGGTTAACCACACTATATTGCTGAGGAAACTAGAAAATGCTGGATTTCGTGATTTCATGCTCAATTGGTTCAGATCATATCTTTCAAATAGATCTCAACGAGTGCTTCAAACTTGGTTTCTGATATTAACTGGGACCTAGGCATTTCAAGAATCTGGTTCGCTGAACATAGATTTAAAATTAGTTGTAAAACATCTTTTGTTGTTTTTTTGAATGTTTTTTAACCTATCGAATGCAACCGACCTTAATGCGGAGTTTTACTTTCATTCCATGGATTGCCAAAAATTCAAACTTGTAGGCTCATGTGTACCAACTTCCTCTCTTCCTGCCTTTAGTAATACTCTTCATTGCAGTAATGAGTGTTTTTTAATTGAGAGCGTAGATGAGTTTAAGTACTTTGGACTCACTATTGACTCTAAAATGTCATTCGCATGTCCTTTCAATCCAGACACCCCAACACGATGATGACAGGTGGGGGAAGACGATTCCTGGAACTTACACCCCAACAAAAGCCAAATAACATGAGGTTTAATAGACACCACATCCCGTCACTGATGTGGAGACAGCACCAGCACCACATCCCTACAATGATCGATGGGTGAAGAGACGACGATCTCTTTTATAGCAACAACCCAACGAGGGAGCAACAGTGGTGCGCAGGCGGACGGCCAAGACAATCGAGCACACCCCAACGACGCACCAGCTTTAAAAGCCAGGTTCGATGGGTGAGGGAATGACGACCCCTTTTAAGGCAGCACCCCACCGATAGAACATCGAAGGAGCAGCAGAGGCGTGTGGCGGACGGCCAAGCATTAATACAGCCTCCACCGAGGGAATAGACAAATACACAACAGAAAATGATATCAACCATTAAACATCAAACAACAATAACATACAAATAATAACACCAAATAGCAACAACAATAAACTCCAACAACTATAAATCACAACCACAAAACCGACCGTGGCCCAAGGGCAGAAGGGAACAATTAAAAAAAAATTGTAAGGAGTGACACCCCGTCGTTGGGTCCACTGTGTGCGTGAATGTGTCGGTGTATCTGGCGGGAGCTGTGGAACAAATAAGATTTGGAAGTCACTTTAGTGACGACCAGCAATTTGAGAGGGTCACACCTTTAGAGAGTTTTCAGTTTGTGCGAAAAAAAATTTTCATTTGGAGATTGCAAAAAGCAATTTTTTTTTTTGTTGAAGTTTTTGTAGAAAAAAATAAAGTAGAGTAGTTTTTACTTTCGCGTTAAAGGAGCATAGGAGTAGCGGGACAGAAGCATCAAAAACTCTGTGCCAAAAAGGGGCACAGCACCGGCAGAATGATTATGATGTAAAGATGATACCTATTGATGTTCGCGTTAAGTAGTTGGATATATCGGTGGTGGATCTCATTTCTAGTATCTTAGCTTCTGAATTGAAGTTAAAGTCTTGTAGTTTTCGTAAGCTTAACACGTCTGTTGTGGTGTTGGTATGGATCCTGCTGTTTGATGGAGGAAGAATGTGTACAGTATCCCAAAAGGTGCCCGGGTTGCCTTGGTATGTTATCTCGTGTTGCATTTCTCCTAGTGTATCAAGACTGTGCCTTCAATAAGATGTGTTTTAGACTTGCAGGTAGAGTTTATTAATAATTCATATACGTTAATAAATAATATAAAATTGGGTTGCGGTTGTGTTATTGTTGTGACTCTGCCACGTCGCTGAGTGGACAGTGTGCAACCGTGTTGTCCAAGAGTTTCCCAATGCATTTGCAGTTCTTGGTGTATTCTCCCAGGGTTGTTGTCGAGTAATAATAGGTACCTTCTATTTTGGGCCAGGGTTTATCGAAGTGTTGTATGTGTTTTTCATTACAGTTTATTTATGGTTTGAATGTTATTATTTTCATGTCATTTATTGGGAGGGGAATAATATGATACATATACAATAGTATTTTTCTTTTAACAATATAGATATGCGAGTATTAAATATAATATTTGATCCATTATAATAGATTTGGAATCCTAAAAATTCATAACTTTGCTCAAGTGCATTAATGGTAACATTTTGTTCAATTAATCAATTTTTTATAAGTGTTATAAAACGTAAAGCATCCTAAAAGCAATTAAAAACATGTCTTAAAATGTATCACGAATTACTCTAATATGAAATGAAATGATAGATATCAATTAAAATAATTGTACAACACGATTAGCTTCGATTTTTTCGCGGCCTTCATTCTATCATTCGCTTTTCCAGCTTGTGCTCTCTCCCGGGAGCAAAATTACTCAAGGTTAAAATACCGGTTTTTTCTTGGTTATTATCTAATTTCTAGTTTGCTGCATTATTTAATAAAATACATCACCCACTTTTGTTCTAGCAGCCACCAACTAAACGTCGCGTTGTTTAAAATCGAACCAGTCGTATAAAGTTAATTTGTTTGTTAGCAATAAATACATATTATAACGTTTTGATGAAGAATTGTTTCATTGCTTAACAAATTGGTCCTTCTATCGCGGATTTCGTTTTTCTTTTGTTTTTCTTGGTGGTTTGCTAGCAAAAACCCAATACAGGTAATATTATTGTAAAAATATTTTCATTTGCTCCTGTTACTTGGTTGGACTTGGAATTTGCGGTGAGGTGCTGTTCTTTTGCTTTTTTGAGGATCTTTTGCCTTCCGAGATTTGTGGAATTTTTCGGTTTAAGCATTTTAGACTTTTCGTGGATGGGATAAAAGGTACATAGTTACATTTGGAGAATGGAAGTTCTAAAACAGACACGCGGTCATTTAAAGGGTGCCATAACACGTGTGCATAATTTTGTGAAAGACATTCCTGTAAGCACAGACCATGTGGTTTTAGAAGTTCGGTTGGAACGCTTGGAAACCTCGTGGCAAGAATTTTGTTCAAGTCAAAAGGATTTTTTCGCTTTTCATGATGAAGAAGCGTGTGGCGATCCTGAAGCAGATTTCGATATAGTAGAAAATAAATATATAGCCGCAAAAAGTCTTTTAGCCAAAGCCATTAAGGATTCTCTTCCTGTCCGCTTCGGTGAGTTCGATGAGTCTTCTAATTAATACACAAAATGCTTTAATCGAACGATTGGAAAGGTCAGCTGCCGCTAAGGTGACCTCAAAGCAAATTAACGGTATCGAATTACCTGCAAGTAAATCAGAAGCATTTTCTGGGGATTATCGTCAGTGGCCTTGTTTTCGGGATATGTTTCTTCAGACGGGTTCTCACGGAAATTTATCCGGTTCGCAGAAATTCCGGTATCTAAAATCTTTCTTGTATGATGAAGCGGCGAAGTTGTTTAATCACTTAACGGTTTCGGACTCAAATTATGAACAAGCGTAGGAAAAACTAGAAAATCGGTACCCTTGTATATAGTTAACGCTTATATCGAAAGTTTTTTAAAATTGCCCTGTGTAGTTTCGTCCGATAGTGCCCATTTGAGGAAGTTAGTAGATAATGCAGATGAAGTTATTCGCGGTTTATCATCTCTAAAATCAGAAAGTAGAGATCCGTGGTTAATATAGTTGCTACTCGGTAAAACAGACATTGATACTCGCAAGGCATGGGCTCTAAAAGGCTAAGACTCGGAAACGTCCACAATACAAGATCTAATAGACTTTCTAGATACAAGATCCGACGCGTTGGAAGCATCTGAGTCGAAGATTCGCTCAAACAAAAACTCCCGTATAGCCTCAAATGTTAAAAGTTTAACGGTCGTGAACTCAACGTGTCCAAAATGCAAGGGTGAACATTTTTTTACCACAATACGCGGAATTTCAGTCCATGTCCATTGACTCTCGTCGGAATTTTGTAAGAGACCAGCGATTATGTTATAATTGTCTCGGAACTAAACATTTGTCGAGTGAAGGCTCGTTGTTCGCTTTGCAACACTCGACACCATAGTTTAGTACATTTAGATAATAATCGCTCGAATAAAACCACAAGTTCTCAAATGTCGCCGGTTCGTGAACCCTCGTCGTGTTCGCCAGTAATGTATCCTCAATAGATCGTGAGCAATCATATTCGAAATGATTTACATACATATGGAATTTTACCAACTATAGTTGTAGAGGTTTTACATTTTGTGGGAAATAAACAATTATGTCGGGTGCTCATTGACACGGGATCACAGGTTTCATTCGTCACTGAAGGTTTGGTAAAACGGCTCGGCCTTCGTCGTTGCCATGCGCGCTTACCAGTATCAGAGATCTCATCGGTGGAAGCTGGTGATACCAAAGGAGCTGTTACCTTATTGTTAAATTCTCGATTTGATTCGAATTCTCTTGAAGTTAAGGCATATATTTTGAAAAAAATCACCTCAACAATCCCATCATTACCTTTTGATAGTGACGACATCCATTTCATCAACGACCTACCTCTGGCTGATTCAGACTACAATATTCCAGGACCCATTGATGTATTATTAGGTTCCGATAAGTCTTGGAGTATTCTCAAAAATGGACGTCGTTCTGATGGGAAGGGAAACATTATATAGGTTGTAACTGGTTGTATGCTGAAACAATCTATCGTCTCTTTACATACAGGTCTTGATCTTGATTTGATATTAAAATCATTTTGAGAAATAGAGGAGGTTCCTCGAAACTTTTCGGAGTTAAACGATGAAGGCGAAGTTGATGCTCATTTCTCGAAAACAATAACTTGTAACCCAGGCAACAGATACATGGTGGAGTTGCCATTTTGTCGTGATAGAGTCTCATTCTCATAAAATTCGCGTTGTATTTGATGGCTCTCATAGAGACGCGAACGGGAATAGTCTTAATGAAATGCTGCATGTAGGGCCTCCTCTGCAAAGAAATTTAGTAAATGTACGCCTTCGGTTTCGTGTTCATAAATATTTATTTTGTGCTGACATCGTTAAGATGTTCCGACAAATTTGGGTTCATCCAAAACATAGGGATTTTCAGCGGATTGTTTGGAGGAAATCTTCGTCTGACCCAATCTCGCATTTTCGCTTAACTACCGTTACATACGGAACATCTCATGAACATGTGAGTGCTTCGCCAGTTAGCCTACGACTATAAACAGCAGTTTCCATTTGCTTCTCATGCAGTTTTGCATGATATGTATGTCGATGATATTATGACCGGCTCAGATTCGGTGTCCGAGACCTTACAACTTAAAAAGGAACTTGTAGAAATGCTGTCTTGTGGAGGGCTGGAATTGAGCAAATGGAGTTCAAATTGCTGGTCAATATTAAGCCTGGTAGATCGCGACGAAAACGTTTCTTTGGATGTAGAGAATGCATCACTGTGGACAAAGGTTCTAGGTTTAGTATGGAATCCTCAACGAGATATTTTCACCTACAAAATCCTTATATCGCCTGAATTGTTGCCCACAAAACGAAAGCTGCTGTCGGAGGTTGTCCAAATCTTTGACCCTCTAGGTTTCCTAGCCCCTTCCACTATTTTATTTAAAATACTGTTTCAGGAGCTGTGGATGAGCGAAACTAAAATTGGTGACGATCTACTTCCACAAAATGTGGAAGGGAAGTGGAAGTCATATCGAAAGGAATTATCCTGCTTTGAAACCCTTAGAATTTCGAGAAGATTTACAAATAATTCTAACTGCTTTGAACTGATAGGATTCTCGGATGCCTCGGAAAAGACATATTCTGCAATAGTTTACTCTCGAAGTGTTATGAATGAGGAAGTGGAGGTTCGATTAGTTGCTGCTAAAACTCGTGTGGCTCCAGTAAAACAGCTTTCAATCCCTCGCCTCGAACTCTGTGGAGCCCTTCTTTTATGTCGTTTAATGGAATTGATTAGATCGTCGTTGGATGTTACTCCCATTCGGTTATCGGGATTTTCTGATTCACAAATCATTTTATCTTGGTTGTCTTCCACTCCGCGGTGATGGAACACCTTCGTAGCAAATCGCACTTCGGAGATATTAGCTACACTACCTAGATGTTCTTGGAATTATGTTCGTTCAGAAGAAAATCCAGCTGATTGCGTTTCTAGGAGTATAGAGCCAAGGAAACTGTTGCAGTTGGACCTATGGTGGAAAGGTCCGCATTGGTTATATCAGGATTTTTACCAATGGCCATCAACTCCAGCCTATTTTAGTGATAATCCACCTGAGGAGAGGAAATTATTTGTGGCTGTGCATAATTTGTCTTCGGCGGCACATCTTTTTGACATTTTGCTTAATAAAATCTCTTCATGGCAAAGTATAGTAAGAATTATAGGCTACATTCTTCGGTTTGTTCGAAACTCCCGAATTCCAATGGAACATCGTTCTTCTGGTCACATTTCTTTTACTGAGTTTCATCGAGCTAAGCAGTTGTGCTTGCTATTGTCTCAATCTGAATTCCAAACAGAAATCCATTCGTTAAGGAATTCTAAACATGTTCCAAAAGGTTCCAAATTATATTCGTTGTCCCCTTTTATTGATGAGGATGATCTCCTTCGTGTAGGTGGAAGAATAGCGAACTCTAAGGATGTTCCCAATGCTATTAAAAATCCCATCATATTACCTAAGCACCATCGAATTACTCATCTTATTTTATTGGACGCACACAAAATGTGCCTGCACACAGGTGTTTCTGGACTCAAGAATACTGGAAAATTGGAAGTCGAAATTTAATCCGAAAAATTGTGCATGATTGCGTCACATGCTTTCGCCAACATACGTCGTCCCAAATTATGGAAAATTTGCCATCTTCTCGCGTTGAACCGTCTTTCGCCTTTGCTCACACCTGATGCGACTACGCGGGCCCAATAACACTTCGTTTATCAAAGGGAAGAAACCCAAAATTAGTTAAAGGATACATTGCGCTATTCGTTTGCATGACGAACAAAGCACTTCACCTCGAAATAGTTTCGGACTTAACAACGGATGCATTTTTGCCTGCTTTGAAGAGATTTATTGCGAGACGTGGTAAATGCTATGTCACACATTCGGATAATGGCTTCAACTTTAAAGGAGCAGCCCGCTTACTATCGGAAATGTCAAAATTGGTTTATTCCAGGGAGTACAATGAAAGAGTATCAACAGAATTGGCTGAGAAAGGCATCAAATGGGAATTTATCCCCCCGCACAGCCCTCATTTTGGTGGGCTTTGGGAAGCGGGGATTTAATTGGTAAAACAACATCTTCGTCGGGTAATCGGAAATAACCTTCTAACTTTCGAGGAAATGTCCACTTTGTTAGCCCAGATCGAAGCTCTCTTGAACTCTAGGCCTTTATGTGCAATTTCCGATCTTAATCCACTAACGCCTTCTCATTTTTTGATAGGTCGCCCATACACCGCTGTATCGGAACTCAACTACTTGGATGTCACTCCTAACCACTTGAACCGTTGGGAATTTCTTGAAAACCTGGTACAAGCATTTTGGCGACGATGGCAAAACGACTATTTGACGTCGCTGCAACAACGCCTTAAGTGGAGGGAGACCAGAAGAGAATGTCAAATGGGAGATCTAGTGGTCATAAAGGAGCCTAACCTACCGCCGTCCCAATGGTCCCTAGGCCGAATCGAAGAAGTTCATCCAGGAAAGGACGGTCATGTCAGAGTACTTACTCTTCGTACTTCAAATGGAACATTTAAACGCCCGATTGTTAAATTAGCTATCTTGCCAACTTCCTGAATTCCTTCTGTGGGGGCGGCATGTTAAAAAACGTAAAGCATCCTAAAAGCAATTAAAAACATGTCTTAAAATGTATCATGAAATAATCTAATATGAAATGAAATGATAGATATCAATTAAAATAATTGTACAACACGATTAGGTTCGATTTTTTCGCATCCTTCATTCTATCATTCCATCATTCGCTTTTCTTGCTTGTACTCTCTCCCGAGAGCAAAATTACACAAGGTTAAAATACCGGTTTTTTCTTGGTTAATATCTAATTTCTAGTTTGCTGCATCATTTAATAAAATACATCACCCACTTTTGTTCTAGCAGCCACCAACTAAACATCGCGTTGTTTGAAATCGAATCAGTCGTATAAAGTTAATTTGTTTGTTAGCAATAAATACATACGAGTATTATAACGTTTTGATGAAGAATTGTTTCATAGCTTAACAATAAGCATTAATTCATCATATGTTAGTAAGAGTCTTTGAATGAAATTTAGTTTACCAAGGACTATTGCTTCTGCTATATTTGAGAGGTGATTAGTTAATAGGTCGATATTGAAATTAAGTTGGTTAAAATATTGTATGTCTGTAAGTGTATCGTGTTCTCTTCTAATTTTATTTGCCGTATTTTTGAGGAAGTTTTCTATGATGTTTTGCTCTGTATTAATGTGGTTACTTATATTTTTAAATCTTTCAATCATTTGAGAGTTTAGTACATGTCCCTTTTCTAATGAATTTGCTAAATCGTTAATGTTAGTATTAATATTTTGTATTTGATCATTAATTTTAATTGCATATTGCGCATCTATATTCCCTGTTATTAACTTAATTGCGGAACCTAATCCGTTTATCAGTCCGCGTTTGTTTCTGTTAAAGGGATATATTGTTTGAAGTTTTCTGTTCAGTTCTTCAATTTTAAGTTTTGTTATTTGGAAAGAGCTATTGATAGTAGTATGTTTTTGGAAGAGGTGGAGAGAGTTAGTGATATCTTCTATGTTGTTATTGTAATCATCGAGATTTATGATGTGTATTAAATTTTGGAAGCAGATGGTCCGAGTCGGAGGCCTAATATGCTATGCTCTTTGGGAATGTTGAATATTTCTATTCGTTGAGTGTCAGCAAGTGGCGTACTGTAGGTTAGGAAATGAGAGAAGGTGGTTGAATGTATATAGTATAAGTATTTTGGGAGGGGTTAGTGAACTCGTGTCAATGTGAAATGAGTGCAACTTAATTAATGCTTAAAATTAAATACATGTATATACGAGTATATATATATTATTATCATTATTATTATTGTTTTTTTTGTTTGTGTTTCTTTCGTAATTTACATTTATGGATCTTTTTGTTTTCATTTGAAATGATTGTTATTTTCTTTTTGCTATATATTTTGAGAATCTTGGTGTTATTTTGTTGCGTCTAGCTTCTTTTCTAAAGACTGGTTTCCCTTCAACTACTTCTTCCGGGGTTTCTCTCGATTGGTTTAACTTTTCTATCCTCCGTCAGTAATGTTCTTTACTTTTTCATGAATTTTGGATATAATTCATTAAGGAATTCGTTTAGCTGTTCAAGGTACTCGTGTTCGTTTGAGAAATCAAGGGTTTTCCTAAACTTGTAGGGACGGGCAAAGAACAGTTCGTAAGGGGTGTGTTTTGTTGAAGAGTGTATAGCGTTGTTATAAGTTATGAAGGTTTCCGTTAGTATCTCTTCGTGTTCAGTAGTGAGGTTCTGTTAGAATAAGTCTTTTTGATAGAATAAGTCTTATATATTTCTGTAAGGGTTGAGTGTAATCTTTCTACTGGACCATTACCACTGGTTTGTTAAAAAGATGTGTAGTGCAAGATTATTTCATTTTGCTTACAGAAGTCTTTGAAAATATTTGCAACAAATTCTGATCCCTGATCACATACAATTTTTGTTGGGATGCCGCAAAGGCTGATGTATTTCTTTATGCCACTTAAGTTAGTTATGCTGCTTCTACAACTTAGAGTGTATCCGCAAGCAAATTTAGAGAATTTATCTATTAATGTAAGTATATTGTTATTAATGCTGCATAAGTCTATATGAATAATTTCTAGTGGTTTTAGTCTAATTTTGGGTTCTTCAAAATGAGGCTTAGCTGGGTTTCTATCGTATTTAAGGATTTTACATTTGTCACAGTTATTAATTGTTTTCGTTATCAACTCTTTCATTTTGGGAAAGTAAACTTCCCTCTTTAAATGCAGGAAGGTTTCATTTACTCACCTGTGATTTGAGTTTTCGTTGTAGTTTCTAATAAGTATTTCTTGGTCGTTCTCTAAGGATTTCTGTGCATATAACTAATCGGAAAGTTTTATTTTGGTTGAAGAATTTGGAATAAGTGGACTGTACGAGACGGAATGTATTATCATTTGAATATATTGCGCTGAGTTTATTTGGAGGAAAAAGGTTTTAAAAATGTTTATTAATGTTTTCTCATCGAACTGGGATCTTCGAACGGTCCTTCTTTGTTTAGTTTTAAATATTATTTCTGTAGTCATTGGTGAACCTGTGTTACTTACTTCAAGAATTATTTGAATGTTGCATTCGTTTAGTGGTTTCTCCGAAATGGGGATTCCATCATTCCATTATTGGATGGCTCCCAAGGCGACGTTACTAGTATCTGTAGTAAGTATAAATGGTTTTTCGAAATCTAGATGTTGTAAAGTTGGGTCATTCATCAACATGTTTTTACATGTTTCGAACGCTTCAGTGCATTTGTTGTCTATGAGTTTTTCTATGAGTTTTGGGTTCATTTCTATTTGATGAATTCCGCTGGCTAGATCAAGCGTTGTAAAATATAGGCATTTGCCTAGTTTATCCAGTATTTCTGAAATATTCGGAATTGGGTATCTATGGGATATAGTCTTATCATTGAGCTTCCGATAGTCAATGACCATTTTCCATTTTCTACGTCCGCTGGCATCTTGTTTCTTCGGGACTATCCAAACTGGAGAGCTTCATGGAAAGTAACTATGTCTGATGATTCTAATTTTATTTGCCGTATTTTTGAGGAAGTTTTCTATGATGTTTTGCTCTGTATTAATGTGGTTACTTATATTTTTAAATCTTTCAATCATTTGAGAGTTTAGTACATGTCCCTTTTCTAATGAATTTGCTAAATCGTTAATGTTAGTATTAATATTTTGTATTTGATCATTAATTTTAATTGCATATTGCGCATCTATATTCCCTGTTATTAACTTAATTGCGGAACCTAATCCGTTTATCAGTCCGCGTTTGTTTCTGTTAAAGGGATATATTGTTTGAAGTTTTCTGTTCAGTTCTTCAATTTTAAGTTTTGTTATTTGGAAAGAGCTATTGATAGTAGTATGTTTTTGGAAGAGGTGGAGAGAGTTAGTGATATCTTCTATGTTGTTATTGTAATCATCGAGATTTATGATGTGTATTAAATTTTGGAAGCAGATGGTCCGAGTCGGAGGCCTAATATGCTATGCTCTTTGGGAATGTTGAATATTTCTATTCGTTGAGTGTCAGCAAGTGGCGTACTGTAGGTTAGGAAATGAGAGAAGGTGGTTGAATGTATATAGTATAAGTATTTTGGGAGGGGTTAGTGAACTCGTGTCAATGTGAAATGAGTGCAACTTAATTAATGCTTAAAATTAAATACGTGTATATACGAGTATATATATATTATTATCATTATTATTATTGTTTTTTTTGTTTGTGTTTCTTTCGTAATTTACATTTATGGATCTTTTTGTTTTCATTTGAAATGATTGTTATTTTCTTTTTGCTATATATTTTGAGAATCTTGGTGTTATTTTGTTGCGTCTAGCTTCTTTTCTAAAGACTGGTTTCCCTTCAACTACTTCTTCCGGGGTTTCTCTCGATTGGTTTAACTTTTCTATCCTCCGTCAGTAATGTTCTTTACTTTTTCATGAATTTTGGATATAATTCATTAAGGAATTCGTTTAGCTGTTCAAGGTACTCGTGTTCGTTTGAGAAATCAAGGGTTTTCCTAAACTTGTAGGGACGGGCAAAGAACAGTTCGTAAGGGGTGTGTTTTGTTGAAGAGTGTATAGCGTTGTTATAAGTTATGAAGGTTTCCGTTAGTATCTCTTCGTGTTCAGTAGTGAGGTTCTGTTAGAATAAGTCTTTTTGATAGAATAAGTCTTATATATTTCTGTAAGGGTTGAGTGTAATCTTTCTACTGGACCATTACCACTGGTTTGTTAAAAAGATGTGTAGTGCAAGATTATTTCATTTTGCTTACAGAAGTCTTTGAAAATATTTGCAACAAATTCTGATCCCTGATCACATACAATTTTTGTTGGGATGCCGCAAAGGCTGATGTATTTCTTTATGCCACTTAAGTTAGTTATGCTGCTTCTACAACTTAGAGTGTATCCGCAAGCAAATTTAGAGAATTTATCTATTAATGTAAGTATATTGTTATTAATGCTGCATAAGTCTATATGAATAATTTCTAGTGGTTTTAGTCTAATTTTGGGTTCTTCAAAATGAGGCTTAGCTGGGTTTCTATCGTATTTAAGGATTTTACATTTGTCACAGTTATTAATTGTTTTCGTTATCAACTCTTTCATTTTGGGAAAGTAAACTTCCCTCTTTAAATGCAGGAAGGTTTCATTTACTCACCTGTGATTTGAGTTTTCGTTGTAGTTTCTAATAAGTATTTCTTGGTCGTTCTCTAAGGATTTCTGTGCATATAACTAATCGGAAAGTTTTATTTTGGTTGAAGAATTTGGAATAAGTGGACTGTACGAGACGGAATGTATTATCATTTGAATATATTGCGCTGAGTTTATTTGGAGGAAAAAGGTTTTAAAAATGTTTATTAATGTTTTCTCATCGAACTGGGATCTTCGAACGGTCCTTCTTTGTTTAGTTTTAAATATTATTTCTGTAGTCATTGGTGAACCTGTGTTACTTACTTCAAGAATTATTTGAATGTTGCATTCGTTTAGTGGTTTCTCCGAAATGGGGATTCCATCATTCCATTATTGGATGGCTCCCAAGGCGACGTTACTAGTATCTGTAGTAAGTATAAATGGTTTTTCGAAATCTAGATGTTGTAAAGTTGGGTCATTCATCAACATGTTTTTACATGTTTCGAACGCTTCAGTGCATTTGTTGTCTATGAGTTTTTCTATGAGTTTTGGGTTCATTTCTATTTGATGAATTCCGCTGGCTAGATCAAGCGTTGTAAAATATAGGCATTTGCCTAGTTTATCCAGTATTTCTGAAATATTCGGAATTGGGTATCTATGGGATATAGTCTTATCATTGAGCTTCCGATAGTCAATGACCATTTTCCATTTTCTACGTCCGCTGGCATCTTGTTTCTTCGGGACTATCCAAACTGGAGAGCTTCATGGAAAGTAACTATGTCTGATGATTCTTTGATCTAACATGTTAGTGATTTGGTTTTTTACTTCTTCCTTATGAATAAACGGATACCTGTAGGATTTGGTATAGATTGGTACTTCGTCGGTGGTTTTGATGTCATGTTTGATCTTATTCGTAAAGGAAAGTGGTTCGCCCTCTCTATACAGTATTTCACTGTAGTTTCTACATAGTTTAAGGAGTTTTTTGCGTTCAGATGGTTTGTTCTGATTAAGTCATTTACCTACGTATTGGTAGGTTCATGGTCCTCTGTTTCGCTGTTGAAGTTTAAATAATTAAGAAATTAATGGAATCATACGCTTCATCATTTAAGGGTTGTTCAATGATGATCTTTTGGTCCTTTTCAGAAAGGTTTACTAGTTCAAGTGTGCTGTACCAGCTCTCGGCGTTGTATAGGCCTTGACTTACGTACAGGTGTGGGTTTAGTTCTGTTGTGTTGATATAAATATTGCCATTTTCTTTGTTGACAGGAAGTTTCGCTAATATTTTAGATTTGGAAGGTATTACGATTTGACCTGAAGTTGGGTAGTTGGATTTGAGATGGATTTCGTTAGTAGAGTTTGTCGTAATAAGGGTTTTGTTTTTTAGATCAAGTTTAGCGTTAAGCGATAATAGTGCGTCAATACCTAGTAATCCGTCAAAGTAATGGTGGAATTTGAATATCAGAAATTTTAAGGAACCTGGTTGATTGAATTCTGCAAAAATGGGGCTAATCGATTCTTTGTTCAACTGGTATTTTTAGAATACTGTGGTAATGGTAATTGTTTCACAGTTAATCTGTCTATCTTGTGGTATAAATTCGGGGTTTATGAATGATGTCGAAGCCCCAGTATCTGGGAGGAATCGCAGGGATCGCCCGAAGGTTGACGAAATATTTATGTATGGCAAAATTGGCGGATGTTTCTTTCGATCTATGTATCCTGGGATTGTTCGTGGCTTGTTTGGAAAAATTTTTCTCATTTACGATATTAGTTCATTCTCGAAAAAACTGCCCAACTGTTGATAATTCTTATTTTCTAAATTGTGCATTTCTTGAAAATTAAAGTTTTCCCTTTTATTGTTTCGGATTTGCTGACTAGGGCTTGCTTTGATTTGTGGGTGATGCCTTGCCAGGTTTCGATCAGTTTGCGTCTGCTCTGTTGTCCCTTGGTATCTTGGGTTCCTATTCTGTGTGTTTGGGTTTACTCTAGTATGTGGATTTATTGAGTTGGAAAGTCTGGTTTGGTTTCTTACGTGTTAGGATGGGCCTCGAGTAGAATTTCTTGAATGAGCTCTGTCTTGTGGGGACAGGGTTGTAGGGTTTATGTTGATGAGGTCTGCAATGGTTTGGGTTTTGAGTATACTTTTGGTACGAAATATTTTGTTCTTTGATACACTGAGTCAGTGCTATGGCCAAAGAGTCTGGCTGCATAGCTCTGACTCTGGATTCTAGAGACTCATTGAGTCCGCTGAGAAATGAATTGAGGCACATTTCTGAGTAGAGATCCGTTTTGGCTTTGATGGCATTGTTATCATTTTCGTGGATCAGCATATTGTTACAAAGAGCATATTGTAATTCTATTATTTGCCCGTAAAAAGATTCAACTGTTTTGTTTAGCTGTTTTATTCGGTGGAGATCTCTTATCAGTGATGTTTCCGTACGTTTGTCGGAATAATGTAGGATGAGATTCTGGGATGATATTCCCAGGTGAGAGGGTTTCCGTACATATTGAGAATCTCGTTGGCTTGACCCTCAATTTTATCGCGTATCAACAAAATCTTCCCGTATGTGGTGTTATAGGTTCCTTTAATGTAGAGGAGGATTTTCTCCACTCATATAAAAGTCTTTGGTTGCCGTCAAATTTTGGGATCCTTGATGGGATCCGGAATTCTTAATGAATTGAATATGTCCATGTGGTTAGTTAATACGTTGGGATGTTCATTGTCTAAGAATTGGAGAAATTTGGAGATGACGAAGAGGTTTCGAGAGGAACTCCTTAATCGGTAGTTTCTGGGATAGTTCTTTGACAGTCCTCTTAGGTTGTATGGGTTAAATCTAGATTTTTGTTTCGACATAAAGTGATTTAAATGTTTAGTAATAATTTTTTTTTTGGATCATGTACGATAGTTTAAAATTGTGTGAATATATTCCCTTTATTTATTATAAATTACCTAGTTCTTTAATTTTATTTATAATGTGTTTAGTAATATATGTATACTTATATCTATATATAAAGTTTATATTTTTAGATCATATGGTTCAAAGTTTTGTGAAAATATTCCCTTTATTTATTATTTATTACTTATTTTAACTGGAGTGCCTTGCAATAAGCGTCGCGGTTATTTTATTTGTAACTGGAATGCCTTGCAATAAGGATCGCAGTTTAAATTTTTTTATTTTTTTACTGGATTGCCTTGCAATAAGGATCACAATATATAGTTATGTCATATACAATAGTCACTTACATGCACCCAATAGAAAAGATAATGCCGATTAGTACCATGGATTTATCACTTATATTGCACGATGCAATATCGAACTAGTTAACGATTCGATCACTTTAATTTAGGTATTTAAAATGAAAATTTTGCTTGTCTTATTTTTTATTTTTTTTTTTGAATTGAGCACTTATCATCATGAAATAGCGAACTAGTTCACGATTTAATCACTATGTTTCGCAATTATATATCTTCACTCAGTTTCTAAACTGTTTCACCGGACTGCTGACTGCGCCAGTTATGTTGGGAGATCCGCGGGATAAGAAAAAAAACCTTTTTCTCTGTCTGAACACTACACAATGCTTTATTAAGTTTTCTTTACAATTATTTATATGTTTACTTTTGATTACTTTACAATTTTAGAGTTTACATTTGTGTGCTTCGGCATTTACAAAGTTTTTGATTGATTTGATTTATTGAGGAAATGGGTTCCAATTGCATCCGGTTGATTGCTGTCCCAATGTGTAGTTTGTTTGTGTTGTTGGGGTTATTGGCGGTCAAGGTAGTTGACCTAGGCGTGTTGCGATCGTAACTCGTGCGTTGAAACTCTCGCGATCAGACGAGATACGTGACCCGTTAGTTAGCGTTTTGTGCTTTTCGGGACGATGGAAATAGCGGGTCACTCTACCGACGAGTGTTCCGCTAACCCAAAAAATAAAAAAATTAAATTTTAATAAATCCTCGAGCTCCTACGGAGCTTTTATAAAGAAGAAAAATCTGTTTTTAATTTTTCTGCTTTTCTAGATTTTCGGCGTCGGGGAAGTGTTTTCTTTTTTTACTCGGTTTGTTTTTTTCTTCTCAAGTCGTGAAGGTTTCGAGATTCCGGAGAAAAATCACGTCGCGCCCTTTTGTTTTATCCAGGTCTAGCCACCATAAAAGCGCTATTTGAAGAATCGACAGCTGGGATAGCGGGATCTTAGCGAATAAGTTATCGTTTGGTTCGGGGCATCGCTATATCGGTGCCGGGAATCAATCCTAACAATATGATGGCAGACGACTGTTGGACCTTACGAGTACTAAGGGACTGTCATGATAAAAAAAACATCAGAAAATCATATACAAAACGCATTTCCTGACTTATTTATATGAATTTAAGTTTATGCTAATCAATATTATAAGGTGTATCATTTAAAACACGCCTCCCTTTGAAAAAAGTTTTTTGAATTTATTCATCATTTTTTACCCATTTTCAATAGGTTGTCTGTATCACAAAAAGTAGAGTTAATTTAGAAAATCTGTTATTATTTTCGTAGTTAGTAGACCAGAATTTTCCAAGGTCGACTTCGAAATCCCACGCCGCAGAATTATAGTTCCCCTGGGAATTGTTAGTAACAAATATCACTTTAACTGAATAGGGTTTATATAATATTTTTAAGGTCTATGGATTCCCTATTTTTGAAAAATGTACATTATCGACATTATTTTTTGGTTATTTTTATTATATGGTAATAAGAGGAGTGAGAGAAAATGCGTACCTACATACATGTATAAAATAATTCAGTTTCAGAAATAAAACGGTTTTTAAATAGTATGTGCACACTCATCAACAATTAATTCATTTCAATTCGATAAACTTACCATTAGAATGCCCGAGTTCACACCAACAATGATCGTTAATGAACTGAGGTCCGTAACAATATTTCATTACATTTCGAGTACACGTTATAGATTTGCAGCTGTTCGCGGAGGATCCTATTCATTGAAATAATTTTATTTACACAAGTTCGAATAATCAAAATCACATACTCATACACATGAAAACAATAAGATTCCTTTATCTTACCATCAAAAAAACTTTCATTTAATATTCGCAACGCATCAATTGCGTCTTGCCGAGTAACCTGATGTTCAAAAATAAATTCCTCATAATTCGTCTTTTGATTTTTAACCCGGAGTGTATGATTAATTTTACATAAAGAACACGATTGCGCATTTAAATGTGATATGCTATTACTTAAGAGCATGTAAACTAATACAATTAAGATTTTTTTTGATGATTCAATTTTAATGCGCTTTAAACTCGAATAATTGCTTGTGGAATTATTATTATAACTAACTCTTAATGATTTTCTTCGGTGCGGTATTCTATTATGTAAGCACTTCATTCTGATTTATTTATTTATTATTTGTTCGTGAGAAGATTTTAAATTTACAGGTTCTTTTGTTTGGAAGCATAAATAAATATGAAAGTTTGTTTACTGACAACCTTTTTCTCTACATATTAATTTTGTTTACTGAATTTCATAACTCTGCTTACATGTTCACTTTATTATTATTAATATTACAGTCTAAAAAAAACGAACGCCATGTTGGTACGAATGTACATATGTATATTCAAATATCCGCGAACGCATTATGGTGTGCACGTATATTATTGACTGTTTTGGTACGCTTAAAATATTATCTATGGGAGTTAAACTTCGAGCTTTTTTGTGCTTAATTTATTAATAGCGCAAATATGATGAGAAACACCTTCTGAGGTAATCTAATAATAAATAAAAGCCCTTAAATAAGTTTCTCTAAAATAAATAATTATTGGTTGCATTATTCTCAGTTAGGGTGTAGCTTGTGGTTAAGCTTTTTATTATATGAAAATATATACCTAATTACATTCATAATACATCCAATATTTGATTTTTGATTTGAAATATATATGTATTTGCAATACTCATAAATAGGTAATACGACTTCAATATTGAAAACCTTTTATAATCGTAAAAGGTACATTCTGCATTTTATTTAAAATAAGAGGTTTGAGAAAATTAATTCTCTCTAAAGGATCTATATGTAACTAATTACAGAATTTTTCCAGAGAAATACTGAAAATATAACTAAGAATGGAAGAGCTGATTTTCGACCATATTTTATTTAATTTTGGTTTGACTAAATCAAGTTTAGTGAGCCTTTCAGTTTTTATTAACAATTTTTGTTTTGTTGTTTATTAGAAAAGAAACTACAAAAATATAATAATTCAGGAATAGCTGCTGATTGAGAAAAATGCGAAATGACTTGAGATATGTCAACCATTCGAAATTACAAATTTATTTACATTCCAAGTGGTTCTCACGGTTTTAGCATGCGATGTTTCTAAAACAGAACTGAAGAAAAGAAAAAAACTTGTAAGCGTGTTGCCATTTGGGAAACACGTATTTTTATTTATTTCCTGATCTAATATCACTGATTTGTAAAATTTAAATTGTTATTTAAGGATTTGTCTAGTAAGATAACCAGAGAAAATCAATTTCTTAAGTATTTATGACTATATAATACAATATGTACTAGTTCAGTACTTCTTCTAAAACATTGAGAGCTCAAAATTTGATTTTATTAACTTACACCAATAACTTAAATTGTTACTAATTCAATAATAATAATAAAGGGCTTTCTTTCTTCTGATGTATTCGTCTTACACCCAACTTGTAGGATTGCGCATACACTGTATAAATACATATGTTACGTACATACTAGGGTTGAAGATATAAGAAACTTTCAGAATTGGCAAGGATATAGAAATCCGTGTATGTCAAACACTAGGTACTTCACGTTCTGAACTCAGAAAATGTTAGCCGTATACATATGTATGTATATACAATGATATATGTATGAGTATATATGAGATAAGTGTGAGCAATCTTTATTCGGCATGTAACAGCAATAATTTTGTTTTAATCGTCTTATTTCTCTTACCCATTCATTCTTACTTATGTACAATAGTTTTTTTGTTTATATACGTACATATGTTATTTGTAATTGTTGCCACCCAAAACAGTTAAAACAATGAAAGTGATGTCATATATCATATGTGCATATATACGAGTACATATCTAACACATATGTTCAGGGATCGCCGGCTTCAACTAATATTATTTTTATATTTATATACATATAGTTTTTAAAGGCAAATGCGTACTATACTATATGAATGATATTTTCAAATAACAACTGAGTAAGAACAAGTATGTATGTAAGTAATGTACGGGTATGAGCAGTAATTTCTTGTCCTTTAGCACAAAACCGTAAAAAAAAGCTAACTAAAAGCTACATAGCGTTTAGGCATTTCCACAATTTAATATATCAGCTGTTGTTTTATTGTTTACACATTCAAATTCGAATTTAAATAAATAAATCAAATAATTACGAAATGCGTTTGTTTTTTTAATTTAACAGAAACTTATTTGATTGAGTTAAATTAATTTTTTAAAAATAAAAACAAAATTTTGGACAGTTATTTTCAAAATAACACGTTGTTCCTCGTAATTTTATAAGCGGTAGATATCATTTTTCATTTGTTTCTGTTTCATTTTCGTTTGTTACAGAGAAAAGTTAAAAAATGCATTATATACAAATGACTGACCCTAGATTTTTAGTGCCCAACACTGCCATGGAGCCGTACTATTTTTGTACATATGTAAATATATAAATAGATATTTTTGCATATTCATAAGACCATCTATGTACGTAATGTAGTTATATATATGTAAGCTTAAAAAGTCTGCGTAGTTGACTATACTCAAAAACCTAATTTAACTGAAACCTTAATTTATAAATGAAATTCATATGTTCATATAAAATTGTTAGTGCTCATGCATGTGTACATACATACTCGTATGTACAGTCAATAAAAAACAACATATCCCGAACATTGATCTCGCTCTTAACATTTTTCGCAACGGTCTCAACGTAAATGTTAATGAGAGTGACATCGATTTTTGCTACACAAAACAAATCAAAGTTCACGCACCTCCAGCTGTTTCTTCGTCATCTAATAAATCAGCGGCGGCAGCGTAAGCCAAACAAAAAACATTTTGCATGTCAAATTGTCTCGCGGAACATGAAGAACAAGATAATGAGAGCAAAGAAGGAGGCAAAAGCAAACTTAAAGACAACGCTAATCAACACCCATGCAGTGAGAGAAAACATGTATGTATATCAACGAGAGCTTAACCTACAATACACGTCAACTATTCAAAGCAGCAGCTGCAGTTAAGCAGTCGAAGCAGTATAGCGTTTTGTATAGGAGAAATGTGATTGTTTACATGAGGAAAAAAGAGGGTGATAATACAATTAGAATTTATTGTGCATCTGATCTTGAAAAAATAGTATGAAAACAGATAACTTGCATGTAAACAATCCCGCCCTTCGTAATCGTGTAAACAAAAACAAATCTTGTGATATTGTTTCGTATGTATGTATCTAATTGTGATGAATCTTTTTGCATACATCAAAATATTCACAGCTTAAGAAAAAATGTTGATAATTTGTTAGTCCATGTGCAGTCCCTTGTAAAGTTACCTTTATTTATTGTACTTAGTGAGATTTGGGTGTATGAAAACGAGTTTGACTCTTATAACATAGAGGGTTATATTCCTTTTGGTAACTGCAACGCATCGTACTCTGCTGGCGGTATAGCAGTTTACATAAAAAGTGGTATTGTGCACGATTGCTTCAAAATCAGTTTAAAAAGTTCTACGTTGCTTTGCATTTACCGGCTACATTGCTGTCAAAAGAGTGTTTTTACCGAGGAGTTAAATACCATGTTAAGTATTATAAAAACGAAGAATTTAATAGTGATAGGCGACATTAATATAGATCTTCTTGGCGATTCTGATTCCGACTGTGAAGATTATATGCTACTGATGGCTTCGTATGGTCTTAAAAGTATGGTGAGTATACCTACCCGCATAACATGCTCAACCAGTAGCTGCATTGACCATATATTTCTAAGACTTAATAAAAAATATTAGTATGGTCTTTAATTGTGAAGTGCACGACTATAAAATAACCGATCACCATTTTGTGAAATTAGTCTCCAAATGGAGTCTTCGCCTAGGAAAAATTTTAGCAGGCAAAAAACCCAAATAGACTATCACGCATTGAAGGAAAAACTCAGGTATGAATTTTGGGAAACAGTTTTCTTGGAAAGCGACCCCTTCTGTGGCCTACAATGCGTTTATTGCGATCTTAATCAATCATGTCCATAGCACAACCACTATCCTAAACATCAGGCAGCGCGACTCGTTTTTAAAGCCTTGGATGACATTACGCCTACTTAATCAAATAAAGCGTAAAAAAGAAATTGCAAAAAATGTAGAAAACACCCACAAAATCTTAGTCTGAAAAGCTATTACAATAATCTGTGCAATAGAACTAAGATTATGATAGAACAAGCACGTGATAGCTACTACTCCAATCGCTTAGCTTAAGCCAGGGGAAACATAAAGAGGGAATGGGAATTAGTAAATAATATCTTAGGTAGGACAAAGAAGTCTAATGATATTCCTAACATAGAGGTTGATGACTCAACCTTGACCGATCCACGTGCTATAGCAAATACATTCAATAGCTTCTTTGTCAATATTTCTGATAATATTAAACCCTCCGAACCACCTTCCAGTTGTAACTGCAATATCTCATCGAGCTTAATTGAAGATAGATGGCAGAGTAATAGTTTATTTTTTCACCAGTTTACTTCCTGTGAAATTCTCAAGACAATTATGACTTTGCAAAACAAGAAAACCTGCACAAGTGATGGTATTTCTGCCATAACTCTGAAAAAAATCTCTTGGGAAATCAAATCGTGTGTTATCTTTTTAACCTCAGTGTAAACAGCGGTGTGTTTCCGGCGGCTCTAAAAAGGGCAGAGGTTCTGCCGTTGTTTAAGAAAGGGAGTTGTAAAAATATAGCCAATTATAGACCAATTTCTCTGCTTCCCACGATATCAAAAATTTTCGAAAAATTAATGAAATCAAGAATACTGACGTTTTTAAAAAGAAGTAACTTCTTTTCAGAAGCACAGTATGGTTTTAGACCTGGGAGATCCACGGAGGATGCAATCTTAAATGTCTGCTGCGATTTGTTGAGTGGAGTTAACAAAAGCTATTGTACTATGGCTCTTTTCATTGATATGACCAAAGCCTTCGATATGGTGAACTTAAATATAATCTTAACAAAATTATACAAGGCTGGTTTCAGAGGAATGACATACAATTGGTTTAAGTCTTATTTACTGGAGAGGGAGCAAAGAGTATTGGTCAATGGATTTTACAGTACTTCACTTAAGCTTAGAAATGGCGTTCCCCAAGGTACAGAACCTTGGCTAGGCCCAGTACTGTGCTTTGTTTACATAAACTCACTTTTCTTCCAGAACTTTTACGAAAATCAAAGCGCATTTGCAGACGACATCGCCTTCACGTACACTGACGCTTCGCTACATGAATGCGTTGCGAAAGTTAACAACGACCTTCACTTACTTAGAATTTGGTTCACCTTTCATAAGCTTATTATTAGTGAAAAAACAAAAATAATGAACTTTAAGCTATGCCAAAATAATTTAGATAACTTTGGGTTAGTTTTTCATTCAAGCGATTGCCAAAAATTCTGTTTACCACACACATGTGGGAAGCAAAACTTCAGCGTTATTGATAATTGTTCCACATGCTGCTTTAATATTGAAGCAGTCAAGTCTTTCAAATATCTCGGAGTTCTCATTGATAACTAACTAAATTGGAAGGCACAAGCCCTACAGTTCAATTCATATATGACTTTATTAACACGGAAAATGTATCTTCTGAAGCCATACTGCTCGCTGAGAGTACTTTCAATCATTTATTATGGCTTAGTCCAGTCAAAGCTTCAATATGGGATTGTTATTTGGGGAGGCACCTATCTAAGTACCCTAACTGCACTAGTCGTTGCCCAAAAGCATATAATTAGAATTATGTGTGGCAAAAATCGCTATACGGAAAGTTGGCCACTTTTTACAAGTCTTCAAGTATTGCCACTCAGGAATCTATACGTTTTCAAGGTACTCAAAGAGTTCTTTAAACGAAGCGGTAATGTTCCTTTTAGGAATTCTTCGACTTATAACTTGCCAGTAAACAACATGGTACTTTTTGACATTCCACACGTGCACAAAACACATTTTATGAATTTTTATATATTTAGTTACTTCGCGTAGAATGTTTAACAAACTTCCTATGTCTATACGAGCCAAACAAAACTCTCACTATTTTCTAAAATCACTTAAAGACTGGCTTTTTACTATGGACCCTTTAAGCTTGGAGCTAATGTTGAAAATTATAACATAGTTTATTAAAAAAAAATGCAAAAAGATTTTTGCATCCTAAATTAAAGAATTATCTATTGTTAGCTAGTTTTAAGGTGATAATGAATAAATAAATACAAAATGCAATACAAATACTTATATTAAAATTTAGTATGAAATTTAAATTTTTACAAACCTAATATTTATGATATTTACGATATGTCGGAGAGGGTAAATATGATATATGTATGAAGAAACATATATGTTTTTAAAAAATCCTATAAGTATTTAAATGTGTAAAGAAAATAATAATAGAATTAGAAATTAAAAATTTCTTATGAAGAATCTTATTTATACAAAATTGATTAAAGACGACTGAAAAGATATAACAAAAATTAAAAAAAATAATATAAAACAGTAGGGTATGAGTTTAAACAAATATACTTAATATGACAAAACCAATTTATCACATTTAAATCCAACCATGAGTTCAAAATTACAGCAATCATAAGTTGCATCACATGCAATGAAAGTGTTTTGAATACTATGCTTCATAGATGTATTGCTATATATTGTTAACATCAAATAAAATCCAGCTTTTCAGATATACACATGTGTACATTACCATATAATAATAATAATGATAATTGTTTTATTATGTAGTATCTATCGACACGTAAACGATTTAAGAGTACAAAAACATTTTGTTTTAATAAGTGCTCAATTATGAATATATGAAGAAAATTCGTGATTTTTGTTTGTTCTAAGCAACGACTTAACGTTGTAACCAAAGCACGAAAGTGGATATACAGAAGGAGTTCTGCAAGAAAATTGGACTTCGAATCGGAAGTTCTCTTCCTTTTCTTATGGCTCTGCCCAAAACCTCAAAAGATGTCCGCTGGTGGCAGCATTATTACCAAACTATTAGAGCAAGGATTCACCTGATCGCATTTATCAGTAATCTGATATGTGTTTATCAGTTTATTTTTAGACCTAGTAGTCCACAGCCCAGATATTTACCTTACTCAAAAAAATGAAAAATGTTAAATTACTGCACACGATGCTGTTACTGCTGCGTAACTGTTTTTGAAACATAAACATAAAAATGTTTTTGATCTTAAGTGAGGGCAGATAATTTAAAACTTCTTAATATCTATAGGAAAACGCACGAATACCAACAGCTCATATAACACTTTACCACAGGAAGCCATGGTTGTGAGGTGATAAAGTTGCTGAAAACTTTGGTTCGCTGTAAACTCAAACAACGACACTTAAAATAATCACTCTTGCCAAGTGTAATTTCTTTGTACTAAAAAGGTAACTGGAAATAAATGTCATTCGAAATTCGAATAAGGCACTCTTTAAGAATCGCATTGTCTCAGTTGTACGGTACGACCCAGAACCATGTACGAATCGAATGAAAATGCCTTTAGTTGATTCGGGAAAAAAATTCTTGTATGCATAAACGGAATTTGGAGAAAAAATGCACCTAAATGCCAGGACATTGACCTATTACAGGAGGGATCGATTTCATCAGCTTAGATGTGAACATGTTGAATTAAATGGACCTTCAACCAATCTGATGTATGTATGGAGGAGATCAGCGCAAAGTCACGCTTAATGGGGCGATCTGTTTCTCCAGGTTCACCCCAGAATGTAGCTACACCTAAGATAAAACTAAATCATGTATAAAATGTAGATATACATATGCAATTTACATATGTATATAATCTTCAGTTTTACTCGTATATAAAGGTTTATGTAGGATGGACAATTTGCAATTAATTCATGCATTAATTAGTTTCTTTATATGTATTTATATATTGTGCGGGCAGTATTGCCAAGAGCTACGCTCACTTTTCTATAAATATAATTATAACCTCCTATTAAAAAAAAGGAAATTATTGTTGTAACAAAATGCAGAACGCACATTAAGTTCAACCGTTTGGAACCAGAAAAAAAATGACTGACCAGTGCACAATAAAATAGGTTTATTCGCTCTCGATCCGAAAGCACTAAAAAGCGTCACTGATTTTCATAAAAATTAACATTTGCAAATAATTGAGCGGTTTAATTTGTTTTATTTAAATACATAAAAATAGATCATTTTTGTTGAAATTAAAACATATTTCCGAATAAAGTTGCCCTTTGTCTCAAAAATAAAACTATATATTTTGACGGCTACCAAATTTGTATAGACACCCAATTATAAAAGTCAAACTAGTGTCAAGCTTAATTATTTCATGAATGGAAAGATTACTTAATCGTTTTTTTGCAGTGTGACTACGAAAGATAAGCTAATTTTTAATAAGAATGTGAATTTATATAACACATTCTAAGTTGCAAATGGAAGAAAAACAACATGGTTTAAAATGTACTTAAGAATTGTAAACAAAATCTCAAATAACATATTAGTCTCATTTTAGCAATTACTATAAATAAACAATAAGGAAACAGCTGATATTTAAAATTCTAACAGGACTTTTTACTTAACCCGAACCCAAACTAAAATTACTCCGGGGCATAAATAAACTCAACTGAACTTCCTAGCACTTTTCCATTGTCCTCCTGACACATATAAAAAAAAATCATCAACACTTTTGCAAACGAATGGCTTCCACGTAGCTCGCACTGTAGCTTTAAATGTGGGATATTGACGGTGTTGACAATTCATACGTATCTCAGACAGATTATTAGACGATATGAGGCAGACATTGGAAAATTGTTTTCGGAAGAGCTGAGACCGGGAAAGATTTCCATATATTTTAGTTCACTTATGATCCAGAATCAGGACACAATAAAAAAAAAAATAATGCAAACAGCACCTATTGACGAATTCTCATACACAAAAGTTGGATCTTAAAGCATATTAGACGCAGAAAAAAAAAACAAATAATCATTTTACCCCATGCATTCCAAGAAATATGTACAAGATACCTATGTATGTAGGGATGTAGGTATTATATTTATTATATGCAGGTACAAGTATTTTATTGCAATGGGGATTTGAAAGACATACCTATGTAAAAATTACTAGTTGAAAATTTTTATAATATTTCCTGAATTTGCCCCTATTTTAATTGGGCTTGTTGGGAAAAATTAGAAAAAGTAAGGAGTAGTTTGATTGTCGATTGTTACTAAAGAAGCGTAAGTAAGAATGCAAACAGGCAGAAAATCAGAATGTTTATGTATCTTTAAAAAATCAATTTTCGCTGTCAAAGGTCGTAAAAAAACTAAATCTCGCTCATATGGAAAACCAGAAAAGTAACGTGTGATGACCTATCGTTCATACATACATAACTTAAAAGTGCGCAAATATGAAATAAATATCACTTTAAAATATCCATACGTATTTTTGCACAGCCCTCCGTAATAAATATGAAATAGCACAATCTACATGCATAGATACACACTTATGCATGCTGATTTTTCATTCCTTAAAGCAAGCACTTACGATAAAGAGACGGTAAAGTCAACACACAAAAGGTTTATTAAATTAAATTCTTAATTTTCGCCCATAAGTACATTCATAAATATGTATGCATTGTATATATATATGTATGTATAATGCACATATGCAGGAAGTTTGGCTATGAATCACTAAGAAATTGAAATGTACAAAAAATATTTACAAGAGAAAGAAACGGATGCAATTGTAAGTGAATTAAGTTTATAATTATAATGTACATACATACATATATGTACGAGTATGTATGAATGTAATCCACATTTCAGAGTTATGAGCGAAGCGAATAAAAAGTATTGATAAGGTTTGCATTTAACATATTTGCAAGTTTTTCTAAACAATTTGTACCTAATAACAAACTACATATATATAATGGAGTTTACATGAATATAAAACAAAAAATGGTAGGTAGTTGAGGTATAAATACTTTCGTGATATCACTATATATATTACAATTGTGAACAACGCGACCACAATACGCAGACTAAAAATCCAAACAGGTTTCATAAGTTTCATGAAGTACTCACTTATGTATGGGTATTACACGTACGTTTTGTTGTGCATACATACATATACTCATGAATATGAGAAAATTGAGGGTTGAATAAAAACTACCCCTCAATTTTTTTAACAGCTTTTCCGGTTTGCTTATCCTTTAGCTTTCTTATTTTGTCGTAGTTTTAGTTTTGATCTATGTTGTAGAGGTTATTCACCCCCCCCCCCCCCCCAACCACTACCGCTGGAACTATGGATTAGTAAGAATTTAAAATACACAATACCTACCTACCTAACAAATTTAACTGATTTATATTTGAATATTCATTTACGTTTGGACCTAGAGTAACTATGTACATGCCAACATTTTTATAATTATTGGTTGGAAACCCCTTAATAGAATAACAATTAATGTATTGATAACGTGTTTAAAAATTAATAAGTGGAAAAGGTGGTATGTACAATTCGAACATATCCAGAATTACAGCCGAGTATTGTAAGCCACATTATATTTAGTTGAAAATCTGCAGTTTTGTTCTGAATAATATAGGTATACGAAAAATAATAATTAATTTTAAAGCCACCTTGAGGTCTACATGGCTATAATCGAATCGGAAACCCTCGTATGTATTTCGCATACGACTGACTGATTGCATTGACGAAATATTTAGCTTATATGCCGCTTGTGCGGTTGACTAAATGTGCGGACCTTAGAACCACTCTACAGGCCACTCTATTTTAATTGACCTCATTAATGAGGCCAAGGGTATTCTGATGTTTTCGAATTCAAATGCTCACTCTTCCTTGAACTTGGATTTCCATAATGTGCTGCTTGGCTCCACGAAACGGAAATATTTATTAATGAACTTCTATTAATAAAACTACTAGTAATATTAAAATCATACCACATTCTACACATTCCAGAGTAGCCGAATTTTAATATCAATTTCGAACCTATTTCTTGCCATAAGAGCCAAGGCATTTGGCATATGTTCCCAATACTCGTATATCCTTGCTATCTGCCAACCGGTAACTGAGCTGCTTTTATTTAGATAGTGGTAACCCAAAAGACATGAAAACCTTTTAAAATTAAAATTAAGGAATGGGTGTAGAAAGTAAATAGAATTTTTAAGATCTATAAGCAATTCCGGTAACATTGACTTTTCCTTGTCGGGCGAAAAACTTCCATTCATATTGGCATCAATATATTTTTTTGTTTTTAGATAGAGATGATGACGCTGTTAATGTACTTATCTACCGCTTATAATCTTATAATCCACCTTATAGCTCGAAATTCAGCTTCTGCTAAAAGCTGACGCTTTCACAAAGTATTTTTGTTGATTAAATTAAACTAAATGGTACTAAATTTGCCGCTTTTATCACAATTACTGGGTGGTGTTATTTATGTAAATATCGCCTGAGAGTACATGTTTATTTTTATCTGAGAAAGTTTATCATTTACCGATAAGTGGCCATATATTTGAAAATTAAAGTATTATTTTTAATTGTTCCTTTCTATATTCTTTTAAATAATTGTTTGGAATAAGTTAGTTTTAATGAATGGCTTCGAGATAAGTTTTTTTTGTTATTTTCGTTTTTTACGAAATAACGTTTTATTTTAAATTTCTCTGTAAGTTTTTTTAGTTGTAAATGAATTCTAATTAATTTTATGATTGTTTTAAACAAAAAAAATTGTTTTTTTCGTCCCGTATTCTTTTCGCAATTTGTTTCATATGGCTGTTATTGGCATCCCTAAATAAATTTCCTGGAACATATATAAGTGTCGCTTACTTCGGTTTCCACTTTAATAATATCGAATTTCATATTATTTACAAAACATAAAAATACTATAAAAAGTAGCAATTTTGTGAGGAGTGTATCATCGACCTGAAACATAAACCAAATGATTTTATGTTGTAAGCATAATTTTTATTTTCTTTGTTCATATAAACCCACATGTTAGACAAAAATCTATGATATTTTAACTGTAACAATTCCTTTAACAAGCTTACTGGCTCTAATCAAACACTCTAAACTTAACAATAATATGTTACCACAACTATTTGTCTTTCGACCTAAAAACTATCGACTTTGCTGATAGAAATGTATATAAGTATTGTATAATGTTAATAAAACTTTTATTTTGAAAACCTAGATACTATTATAATTTTATGTTTCATAAAACCTAAAAAAACTACTCGTATTTCCCTGTTCTAAATACTTAACCTACCTAAGATACTTAGTCTAACTTAATTGTAATCGGGGTGGCGAGCACTCTTGGCTTATTAAGCAATTTGCAACTAAAATTGAGGGGTCACCATTTCAATTGTGAATTGCGTAATAAGTCAAGAGAGCTCTCTTTTTGGGGCACCTGACAGTCGTCAAATTGTTCACACGTACCGCCGAGTCTTAACCGAGGCTAGAAAACACCGGTTACGCTCTTCAACACATATTTTGTGACATGAAGACTTTTGGGTGTTTTAGATGTATTTCGGTACCCTAAAAACTAATATGAAAACAGAAATTGCTTAGGTATTTAGGTATTTTTTTAGTAAAAAACATTTTTATATTTACACATTCATTTATACAACGCATGTTGGATAGAGTTGTTTATGGAATAATTATTGCACCACTCTGAGTGATTGGGCAAACATATCGTGTTCAGACAAGTTCATTCCTGTCTGTTTGTTGTAATAAAACTCAATAGTTAGATTTAGTTTCTATCCTGTGTTGAGAAAAGTCGTTACTATTGCGTTTGTGTTCTATTATAAGAAAGTCAGATTTGCTTTTACTAATCTGGCAATGCCGCAGAGTTTATTTGCCTACACCTGGTTATGTTTTGTGACATTCGCAACCCTCTCGCTCCATGTTGCCTTTCTCATTCAGTTGTGTTTTGCTGACGGCTTCAGTCGTGGTGTCTTGTGTAAAAAAAAATAAATGAAAATAAAAATAAAAATAAAATAAAATAATAACAAAAACTCATAGTAAGAAGGCAGACAGGAGTTTAGTGAGAGGTGAGTTTGTCTCGCTGAATAGTCATCTAAATAATTAACTATAAAAAAACAATAGTTGAATTTGAAGTAGTGTAGCAGTTTCTTTGGTGCAGTGCGTAGATCTTTTTTTTTTATTGAACATTGGTATAATACCCAACATACAACGATCGAGTAAGGAACTCGATCGTGTGTGTGTTGGTCTCCTGGTTCATAAGGTATATGTGCATTGGCATAACATCCACCAGTTCCCCTGCGAGCAAGTTGTTCAACTGTGTGAGGTGGTCGCCTGGCGAAGGTATAGATTCTTATAAATGGTGTAAGTCCTCTGTTTGACGGCCGCCTGTTGTAGCGGTAGTTGGATTCTTATAAATGCTGTAAGTCCGTTGTGTGACGGCCGCCTGTTGTAGTGGTAGTTGGATCCTTATAAATGGTGTAAGTCCGTTGTGTGACGGCCGCCTGTTGTAGTGGTAGTTGGATCCTTATAAATGGTGTAAGTCCGTTGTGTGACGGCCGCCTTTCGTAGTGGTAGTTGATTGTAGTGGTACCTTGGATTTAAGGATCATGTAATTTAAGAGAGTGAAAAATATATCGTTGCCTGTGTTGATGATTATATTCATGGGCTCTTGTTTGTATCTTTTCAGGAGAGTTACAGTCAAAATGAGAGTTGCCACACAGAGTTGCCGAAGTAAAAAGAATGTGTGAATTAGTTTTTATTAAAATAAAACACAAAAAAAGGGGTTACCGCATGATAGTCGTTTTTTGAAATTTTAGTTTTTTTATTATTTTCCTTTTCTTATACTATGTATATAAGTATGTTTGTTTAATATCGTGCATTAACAAGTAAGTACAATACTTAGGACATGTGTGAAAAATGACAACGATTTTTGCCATGTGTGTGGGGAATTAACTTTTAAATCCCAAAAACTCAATTTCACCCAGCTTGTCCGAAAAGCTTACGAACTTTATTTTGGAGTTAAAGTAGGAGATCAAGATAAATCATGCGCTCCTCACATATGTTGTAAAACTTGTATACAAACGTAATATGCGCTTTACAGCACCCATGGTGTGGAGAGAATCGAAATACCATGCCATAGACTGTTACTTTTGTGTCACTAACGTTCAGGGCCCGAAGTCCAAGCATACTGTGCAGTATCAGAATTTACCATCAGCTTTACGGCCTGTCGAACATAGTGAAGTATATCCTATTCCACAACCGCCAGAATCGTGGAGTTTCGACAAAGGAACCTGAATGAGCCACTGATTTAGCTAATGATGATATGCAATTCGAACAGGAAATCGACAATGATCCAGGCTTTTAAACACCAGAATCTGCAACAAAGCCACATTTAATTTCAAATGCTGAATTGAATGATTTGGTTCTAGATTTAAAACTACCGAAATCACAGTGAGAACTCCTACCATCCAGATTAAAAGAATGGAATCTTCTCGAAGGTGACGTACATCCATATAACTGACTTCCGAAAACGTGAAAAAGGACTTGCACATTGTTTCGCTCAAGAAGGGAATTTGGTATATTGCATGAATATTGATAACTTATTTGATACGTTAGGACAGAAACATGATACAAATAATTGGTGCCTATTTATTGATTCCAGTAAAGTTAGCTTAAAAGCAGTTTTACTTCACAACGGCAATAAGTACAGTCGTTCTTAGACCTCAGTAGAGTGTAAAGGTGTCTCGGCTTGCGAGTGATAAAAAGTGATAAAACGAACAAGTAAGACATTTGCGAAATTTTATTAGGCTCTAGTTGGTGCAGTGGCAGTGTGATCGGTTAGCAAAACACAGGTCGTGGGTTCGAGTCTCCACTCCACGTGGAGCGAAAAGTTATTTTTTTTTTTTAATACAAATAAAAAGTGAGCAAATATCACGCCATGCATTCCGGTGAGCGGGACCAGCGGAATAGTCAGGCGATACTTCAAGCTCTTCAAGCGAACCAGAGCCAAAGATGAAGAGGAGGAGGACGCTGAAGCCAACTCCTGACGTAATGAAGCGCCCTTCCCTGTCAGCATCAACAGAAGAGCTGCCTGGCGGAGCGAGGGAAGGAGCGCCAAGAAAGTTAACAAGGGCAGCAGCACAACAGCAAACGAGACAACAGGCACACAAAGGTCATTTCCCAGATGGGTCCGAAGGTAGAGAAGGCCAATGTATGGAAGATGATAATATGTTTGCATCTCTGGCGGCCTCTGAGTCAGATGACGAAGAGGAGGAGGTAGAGGTAATACAAAGCAATATAAAGCTTCTCCAGCAAAGAGTGCTAGCTATTAAAGGTAAAGAAATAGCAAGGAGGGAGAAGGAGCAGCTAGGAGAACTTCTATCTCAACAGCCACAACAACAGCAGCAACTAGCAGAAAAACAAACCCAATACTTAACAACACAACAGCAACAACAAAAACTAAAACAGCAGCATAAACTTATGCAGTCTCAAAAAAAATCAGCGGTCACCACACCAACAAAAAGAACAACAACAACAGCAGCGGCGGAAGAGCCAGCAACAACAACATCGAAAATAACAGCAACCACAACAACAACAACACAAGCCATCTAAAACAAGGGTTCCACCTATCAACACTTACAAAATGGAACTCATAGAGACGATAGAACTGTGTAAGTCGGCCGTAGGCAACAACTTTTTCATAAAAAGATTATCACTAGATAGGCATGCGATCCACTGTAACACAGTGGAGCGCTATCATAAAATAAAAAATTTACTGAAGGATTCGATGACGGAGTTCTTCTCCTACACCCTGAAGGGGGAGAAGCTGCAAACAATGCTGCTGAGGGGGTTAGAACCGTCGACTGATCCGGAGGACCTCTTTGCACTGCTGAAAGAGAAGGAGTGCGAAGGGCTCAAATTCGAGCCATTTGTCACGGCTAGAGCTAAAAGGGAGAAGCGGAAATTACCGTTCTTCCTGGTTCAGCTAAGTCCCAACAGCAAACTGGATGGTCTAAGGAGCATCAATGTCCTAGACTACCAGGTTGTACACTGGGAGAATTTAAAGAGGAGCGAAAACATTTTACAATGTGTTCGCTGCCAAAGGTTCGGGCACGCCGCGTCGAACTGTGAAGTGCGGAAAGAACCGCAAGTCCGAGGAATGCGCTCCGGGTAAGGACGGAGCGTCTGAAAAAAGTCAACTCTCTTGTGCTTTATGTAGGAACACGGGACACACCGCAAATTATCGGGGTTGTCCCAAATTCCAGTACATTAAAAGAATAAATCTGGCCAGGCAGCAGAAAGTGGAAGTTAAACGTCCACCCGTGCATTCACAAACTCCAGCCGTTACTACCCATGTTACCTACGCCCAAATGGCGGCAGGTAGGGGAAATACGGTACAACAAGCGAAGGTTGCTTCTCAGGCCCCAGCGCCCAGAGCACCGGAACCAATTCCTGACATGCTAGTTATCTTGCTCTCTATCCAGGGGCAGATGGCTCAGCTACAATATCATCTAACTGAACAGACCGCGCGGGTGGATCAAGTATACGTGCACCTTTTGCCGTAATGGGTACGTACGTGGCGGAGCAAACCCTGAAGTTCCCTGCTGTGAATGTGAGCTCACTGATTAGGCTCGAACTACGAACCGCACTATTTAAGTTGCCCCCTAATGAGGCACAGAAATAGTACAAAATAGTACGGAGAAACCGACCCAACTCCATTCAGGGAGGTGGCGTTGCAATTTTCGTACGAAAAGGTATACGTTTTAGAAGAGTATACAGTCGTGCAGTACGTAGGCTCCAGATGCTGGAAGCATGCATCGTGTATATCCCCCTCCGTAGTGGAAAGCGGTTGTACATGGTGTCTGTCTATGCACCTAAGGCTACTCAATCCACTTTATTCATCTCAGAGCTCGAGACACTTTTTCGATTCCTGAGGCGGCTGGAATTGGAAGACAACTATTATATTATCGGCCGAGATTTCAACGCCAAACATAGTGATTGGGGAAATAATACACCAAATACTAGAGGGAACCTACTATTCAATTAGTGGGGTCAACACTGTGTGATGTATCTACTCGGGCTTAAGGCGACGGATAGTCCGTCATTTCCCAGACACGGGTCCTATTTGGATCTTCCGCGCTTCGACTCACGAATGCAACTGGCGTGCACTAACCAACAAACTACAAACTGCCTACACACTTTCGTGTATGACAGTGACCATTGCGGTCTCAGCACCGAAATAACTGTTCCCAACGAAATTGCGGAATTGGATGAGTTTGTTCAAAGGCATTCCTACAATTATAGTAGGGTGCGTTAGACACACTTCACCAGGACACTGAATAGAGCACTCTCCTCGAAGTCGCTATACCCACCGTCCAACAGAAATCTGTCAAACGAGGAGATTGACAGGTATCTAAGACTAATGGACGAGACAATCAAACGAACAATGGACAAAACGATACCTCGGTACCAACACACTGACGACGAAGACTTATTCCGCAACGCAAGTATTGACGCACTGCACCGACATAAAAGTAGATTGCTGTCGAGACTAAAAACCTTGTACAGACAGTTTACTGACAGACATAACCTGGAGATCATGACGCTGAAGTGGTCGATTAAAAACCTCCAAATATTAATAAAGGAAAATTACAGAACATCTGTAACAATAAAATAAAATTCGTGCTGTAAACACCAGCAACCCGAATATGTTCCCGCAAATAAATAAAATATTTCGGAGAAATAATCAGAACGACCTTCAGTGTCTTAAAACGTGACTTCGACAAAATTAAACGATATTGCGATGACTGGAAGTTGAAAATCAACTTTCAGAAGTCGGAAACCATTCTGTTTAGGACGCCTTTGTCTGGGGCCTCTAGGGATACCAGAAAGAATTGGCGAAAGTTTTCTATCGTCGGACAACACGGACAGCCACTTGCTTGTCGAAATGTAGTCAGATACTCGTACCTTGGGATCTGGCTAGATCAATTTCTGTATTTTAACAAACATATAGATGTTGCTCTGGCCAGAGCCAATTGTGCTTTTGCCCTTACAAAGAGACTGTTTTATAACAGCCAACTCGATGCGAGGGTGAAGGTGATCTGCTACATGGCCCTTATCCGGCCTATGCTTGTATTTGGATGTCCCGTGTGGTTTAACGTGAGAGCAAGTTTATTGGAAAAGATTCGGGTGTTTGAGAGGGCTTGTCTTAGACTTGCCTTCGCCTATACAGAACACCAGAGTCTAAGCACATAAAATTTTATGCTAATGAGGTCTTGTACAATAGGGCGAACCTAATAAGAGTGGACAACATTGCAAGAGCAATGACCTCATCGAACAACCTGATATCCGGGGCTTACTACCCCAATTATATGTATCACGAGAGAGTTCGCTTTGACGGCTTTATTCCTCCAGAAGCGTTCCTCTATCTAGATAGTAAAGGTCTGATCCAGGACAGATTGGCGGTGCCGCTAATCTTCCACGTCGCTCGAACAGCTGTGGACAGGCGACTCAACTACGACAGAGACGTCGCACATGGCAGTGCGGAGCGTCTCCGGTTCAGTGGGGCGGTAGGGAGTCGCGACAGGAGGGATGTTGTTCAGCAGCACCAGCAATTTTGGTGGAATTTTTGGAACTCCTCAGTTATAGGTAGCTTCATGTGAAGCAAAGTTGGCCAGCCTAATTTTTTTTTCTTCTTTTCTTTAGCCATGGCCGGCTTACATAGTTTTAGGTAGGATTAAGTTAGACTTTAAGAAAAAAAAAATATAAAAAAAATAAATAAAAATAAAAAATTTAAAAAAAAATATAAAAAAATATATATCTACATATATTTATATATTATGTATATATATATTTCCGTATGTCTCTATTTGTGTTAGATGTAAGTAGGTTAAGTAGATTAAGATTTAATTTTTTAGGTAATTTGGAAGCTTTTGGTTTTAATTTTTATAAAAAATTAAAAAATGTCCATTTATTAAGTTTTTACTTAAAATTTATTTTCTTAGTTTTAGGATCAATTAATGTTAAAATTACAAATAAAATTAGACTGTGAGATACGTCGAAAGACATAGATTAAGTATTATGTTTAATTTAGAGTGCCCACATGGGGCCAGTAAGTTACAATAAGATTATTTTTAAGTTATTTAAGCTAATTTTTCAAGGTTTTTTGTTTAGCATATAAGAGTAATTTAAGTTCTAAAAATAAAAATGCATAAAAACTGAACTAAACTCACGGCAATAAGTACCCATCTGTACCTATAGCTCACGCTGTTCATATGAAGGAATCATACGAGAATATGCGATATCTCCAACAACTCATTCAGTGTAAAGACTATAAGTGGTCAATCTTTGGAGATTTAACAGCTGGGTTATACGAAACACTGCTATTCTCTGTGTGCACGAAGTCGTCATTACATGTACATATACAGAAAGAATGGCCACTACGTCGAGCACTAACTCCGGGTGTAGAAAATATTATTAATGATCCTAAACACGTATTTCTACCACCGCTCAATATGAAATAGGGCTTAATGAAAAATTTCGTTAAAGCTCTAGATCGGACCGGTAGAGGGTTCTTGTATCTGAAAGAAAAATTTCCGAAAGTTAGTGAGGCAAAAATTAAAGAGGGCAAATTTGTTGGACCACAAATACGGAAACTTTTGGAAAATAGTGAATTTGACAACATGCTAACTGATGTTGAACTAAGAGCATAGAGAGCTTTTAAAACTGTTTTGACAAATTTTCTTGGAAATGTGAAAGTCGAGAATTACAGATATCCTGTAACTGAATTGCTTAGTGCTTACAAGGAAATGGGATGTAACTTCTAACTATAACTTCACTTTTTGGATACTCATCTCAATTTCTTTCCAGAGAATTTGGGTGCAGTAAGCGCCGAACATGGAAAAAGTTTCCACCAGGACGTCCCAATAATGGAAAAGTAATACCAAGGCTGTGCTTGGTGATTACTGCTGGACATTACTCCGAGATACCACAGGGAAAAAATATCGCAGTAAAACATCCGCAAAAACATTTTGAAGTAAGTGTAACATGACAAACATATTGATATACACTTAGATTCAGTATAAAACACACTACTTTATAGTAAAAAATCGATGGGTAATAGAGAAAATCTGAGGTCATTTTCTTTTTTGTAGTGTAATTTTGCTTAAGAACCACTATGTGACCTTAGTAGCACACCGACATAGGAGAGCGTACTGACCCTCTTCTCTTCACTTAGCCATCAATATTCGGAGAACTGCTAAAATCCTTTTTGGCATCGATGTCATCTCTGTCAACAATCACGAGATTAAAACTGAACCGCTCTATAGACGTACCCGTCTTAGTTGAGCCGCTTGTCCCTTGAACCGCGGAAATATGGAGAAATGGCTCCGGAGGAATAGAGTCTGATCAGTACCGTGGTACCTTTCCTTGGGCTAATAAGCCCCATAGATCAGGTTATTGCTATTGGTCATCGCCCTTGCAACGCGCATGTAGTAAGGCGATATACTGAACCACACGGGACTACCATAAACGATAATTGACCTTAGTAGAGCCACGTAGCATATGACTTTTACCCAAAAGTCAAGTTGACTGGTGCGAAATAATCTTCTGGTCTGGGCTTAAGCCTTCTTCGATCCAACAAGACAGGCATCTATCATATATGTATGTAAAATGTACGAAAAATGTAAAGATAACGATAAGGATAAAATGATAGAAAAATAAAAGATTTCGTCGTTTGTTTAATTTTTTTTTATTTATTAAGTCCAATGTAGATAGGTATACTCGGATTTTTACACAATCAGTTCTTTTATTTTTCTATGTCGTCCATCGGCAAAACTGGTTCTGCAAAGGAATAGAAAAAACCCTTTGAGTTGGATAGCAAATAAAAGGAAGATAGATGCACTATCATGTTTAGATACGAGATAAAAATTAAATAAGGAAGACAGGTAAGAGATTAGATGTGCAATGAGTACGACAATGGAACCGCGTCATCTCGCCACGCACGCCAATACCTTCTCGGTTAAGGGGAACCGGCAATGCGACGCACACACGAAAGTATACTCAATCTATCTCAAACTACAGACCATAAGCGAACGAGTGGAACCGACGGCTATACTTATCTCACACACGCAACATTGAGCGGAGCGGACACACATGACAACACTCAAGCGGGACCCGAGAATAAGCAACCGACACACACGACCCGTTATCTTGCTTTATAGCCCGATTTCAGGATATAGTTAGGATAAGGAATCAAAACTACTACTACTACAATAAAGAGGAAACGTAGGAGATTAGATGTGCAATGAGTACGACAATGGAACCGCGTCATCTCGCCACATACGCCTATACCTTCTCGGTTAAGGGGAACCGGCAATGCGACCACACACGAAAGCTCAATTACTACGGACCATAAGCGAACGAGTGGAACCGACGGCTATACCTATCTTACACACACAACATTGAGCGGAGCGGACACATACGACAACACTCACGCGGGACCCGAGAATAAGCAACCGCCACACACTACCCGTTATCTTGCTTTATAGACCGATTTCAGGATATAGTCAGGATAAAGAGTCAAAACTACTACCACTACTACTATATATAGAAAAACAACTCAGTGAACAAACTCACCGTTCTAGATAACTATATATATTTTTTTTTTTTCTAGATATCCTTAGTTTTTCTACTGACACACTTTTTCTTTTATGCACATGCACTGTCGGTGAGATTCGCGCACCAACTAAACCCTTCAGGCATAATACGAGTGCATAATGCAATAAAAGCAAAATAAAACAGGAAAGGGGAAAAGAACTACAGATAGTTCTCTTCTTCTCATTGTTCGTCTTTTATTAACTAACTTACCGTTTTCTCTTACATGTATGTATGTGAAAATATATGTATATACTTATCAAGCCAAATACCAACGTAACTAACGTATGCTTCTTACCGCCAATGCCTGCCCACGCTTACCAATGATGACGAAATTTCGATTATTATTTCTGGTATCCTTAGAAGCCCATCTCAATGGATTTCTCCGACTTTTGAAAATTGATTTTTAGTTTCCAATTTTCGCAAAACCACTTAATGTGATCGAGGTTATGCTGCAAAAGTCTGTTTATGAGCTCAATTTTGTACTAAATCGTCTGCGTATGCTATAGCTGGAATGAGGGAACCTACTAGATCACTCGTGTAAATGTTAAACAGTATCGGAGAGATTATCGTAATTTGTTTAATTGTAAAGTTAGAAATATCATCAGCTGTGCATGACGATGACTTTGGTAAAGTACCAATCATTTTTAAAATTTCATTACGAGTTATGAGATAAAACATAAAGGTATTGCTAACAAAGGTTCTGCAATATCACTAACAGACGGACAGGCGGAACACATAAATTGAACAGAACTCGGTTGCAGACTCATGGCAACATAAACAAAATAATTATTGAAAGCTTTACCAATAGCGATTTGTCGTGCACGTAGGTTTTTTTCGAGGAAATAGATTTGTTAAGTAAGCCATTAACAATTTTCCATTCCTTTTTTAAACTTCCCTCTGTTAAATTAAATAAAGCTCGGTAATATATGTATATCACGGCAAATAGGAATCTCTTTTTTCAGTTCGTCACACGATTTCTTATATTTGTTTTTAAGTCCACGTTATTTGGTTGTTTATTGCACTTTATATAAAGTCTATTTTTTCTGAAAAACTTTGTTCAGTAAGGGTCTAGAGATACAAGTCTTCTTACCATTCTTTTATTATGCAGATATAAGGAAAAAGATACTATATGACTTTGAAGGATGCCCATAAGTAACTTTAAAGCAGTAGAAGCTTCGCTACAATTATAAGGAATTTCCCAAGACTCAAACAATAAACAGTTTTTTCGCTTAGCGTAGTCAATTTTTGTATGTCTTTTAGTAGAAATAGAACATCCATTAACTTTTATTTTCGAGTTAGTTAATAAGAGACCTGTCATAGCATGATCAGTAATCTTTAAATCAAATACACAGTTTTCACACTTAGACTCAACATTTCTAAAACGTGCATAGATATGGTCAAGACATCGTCCTGAGGAAGCTCTGGTGGGCACGTTAATATAAGAAATAGACCATGCGAGGCAAGCACGGATAAATAGTTGGATATAGTTTCGTTACGATCCAAGCTATTAATATTAAAATCACCAGTAATGATCAACTTTTTTGATTTTTCCTCTGTGAGAAGTTCTGAAAATTCACTAATAAATGATAACACACTAAAAATATGGAGCCTATAATCACAAAAAAATACAACTTTATTATGATTTACTTCTACAGACACCTTTAAAACACCAGCATTCAAAAAATCAAGAAACGAGACATCAAGAATCCTGTAGTCTTTTTTCACAAAACAACCAACTCCTCCCGCAGGGTAATTTTCATTTGTTTCAGCAAAAAATTCAAATCCCGGTATAAAGTAATCGGTTTTTTCAAAATCGTATATCCAAATTTCAGACACGAAAATTAAATCAGGAATACAAGCAAAAGAATTCAGATGTGTGACAAGGACTGAGAAATTTTCTCTTACACTTCTGACATTTTGGTGAACAATAAACAATTTATCATTACAAAAGGAACGATTTAAGAAAACATTATCAGGGCAAGCATTATGTAAAGTAGGAGAAGAAAAATCATCAATCAAATCATCTTGCAGATTCATATAAATGCAAATACAAAATACTACTGCACTAGATAAATGCAAGGTCATTTAAAGATTTGATTGAGACGACTTTTCAGTTTGTTTTCGTTGTTCCTCTTTGCGCACATTATTCGTTGTTTCGTCGTTAGGCTGGCATTTCTTAAGCGTATGATTGATTTCAGCGGAGATGATATCGTTTTTATTTTTTTCACATAGCAGTGTTCTATTTCGTTGTCTGGAACATCAATAGACAAAGCATTCGTGAAAATTTGTTTTGCCGTCATAACAGCGTTAGATTCGGTTATGTTTGACACACCCAGAATTTCGATTGAACTGCTGAGAAGGTGATATTCTTGCCAGTTGAGCTTGCTCTCTAAAACATGAACTCTCAGTTTTAGGTCGGAATGTAGCTCGCAAGACTTCCAGCTGTTCTAGGAACCGCTGGTTTGTTTCCTCCAACTTCGACAGTTTCGCGTGCATCTGTACCAGATATAATACATATTTAATATCAGAGATTATGATCACATATCCGCCTTTACCAAGCAAATAGCTGGGTGTTCACTAGATAAACTCTTAAAATACCGAACTTATTGCATTACATAAAATTATTTACTCTATTTACACCGAGTTACTTCTTCACAAAAACCAAGTTTGTCCACTCTCAGAGAATCATTAATTTAATACTTAGTAGATACAATACAATTTTTTGAATGACAGTCGTCAATTCCCTATGCATATCAAAAGACTGAACACAGAAAAATGCTTTAAAAAAGAGCTATTTAAATATTACACAAATCGCAATTAGCGATCCATAGGCCTATTAAAGTATGATTTTATCCAAACTTCGCTCATTTTTTTTCAACTTCTCTGTAATTTAGTTTCAAATAATATTTGTACACTACGCTTTTAATATGAATTTAACTGTGGAATGCTAAAAATTGTTTCAATATAAATATGCGCAGACATGCTTTAATTTAAAATAATATAAAAAATACATTCCAGACACTTGAACCTACGCGCGTCCCCGCTATTTCAAAGGCAATGGCGCAAGCTTTCATATATTACGAGTAAGATACAAACCCTCTCTCTCGTGTATACTACATTCATTGCAACGGATTTTGTGGTTATGGTTAAGATTAGTTTTGCTTACCAAAAGCACATTTGGACGTTCACTTACTCGTAACAACAGTTTTGAGATATTGATTCTTCTCTAGATCTTGATCAGCGTATCAGACATAATTATGGCGCGCCAGACTTGTCAAACTGCATCGCGTAGTAAACGACTTTTCGAGCCGCTTGTTCACTCAGCTGTTTCTGGAAACGACCTATCTTTCCGTGCAATGATAAAAAGATTGCTTTCCATTGTAGATCTGCTTCCGGTAACTTTTCAGTAACCTTCGGCGTATTTTTTGCTGTCGTTGTGACTGTTCCCAATCCAGATGGCATTTGGGCAAAGGACACATTGGGCACCACAAAATTCGAGAACTCGCTACTCCTAAGACGCTTCTCTTCTTCGATCATCTGTTTCCGAGCCTGAACTTTCTTTTTTAGCTCCTGCAACCTAGAGCATCCCCTTAAATTAGCGATATGCCCAGAGTTCCTGCATAGTACACAAAAGAGTTGACTCCTATCTGCCCTATCATTTCTCAGAGAGCATTCTCCATTTTTGTCATTTTTGTGATCCTTATCGCACTTAACGCATCTAAACTGCTTGTTAGAGTTAGCTGCGACGCGCACGCACCCCTGACAACGCATACCTTGCAGAACGCGATTTGCCCTCTTTAGTTTTTCTCAAGTTACAGCGTGCTAATGCAGGACTTTAATAACTTTCAGTTATTAATTTTCGTTTGCGTGAAAATTAATATTTTTGAATTTTTGAAATTAGATTTAAATAAAGTAAAATAGTTGATCAAAGGAAATTAAAAATATTTATTATGCGTAGATACGATCTACGGAGTGTGATGCTTCCTCAAAGACGGTGGAAAAAAGAAATAATGAGAAAATTGATTGTAATTGAAATAACATATTTCAGTGCAATGGAGAATTTTAATACAATGGAATTTCATTAATTGATTTGTTCAATAGTAATTATATCCGGTTATGAACAATATTTTTAATTACGAGTAGATTCAATTTTAGCTTAATGTATTTTTGAATTGAGCAATTTAATGAATAAATATGCAGAATTGATGTAGATCCCTCAACACAAATAGAAAGTTCGCTTAACTTAATTTTTGCACATTGCGCTTTTCCATTTGATGTTTTCGTGCAAACGTCAGAACGATGTCATCCTTGCCAGGGTGCGTCTGCACAATCGCCTAAGTCTCCACCACAGACCTAGTTTAAGTATCGAACTCGAATTATTCCACTTAGTTCTCTGCTGCAAACGCTGAAGATATTCTCTTGACCAGCGGTTCCAAAATGATTGAAAATATCATTACAGTTTTTGGGTAACGTCTTAGTGAATTTGTATTTTTGGCTGCAGTGACGTTTGGTTCCGATAAACATGCAGTCGACTACCTATAAGAAAATGGCTATAAACCTATAAGCTACTCGTAATGCATTAAAATCAGATGAGATTTCAGAGAGTTTCGTAATCGGACGTGAATTTGATACAGTCTAGACTGAACACGAAAGCACCTCACATATTTATGAAGGATGCATTTGCACATTAGTTTGCCATGTACTGGAAAGGATTGCTCCGAATCACGCTTAGAAGGGTTAATGGACCAACATGCAAGTATTTGTGGTGAAATAGCGTATCAGAGCTTCGGTGAAAACATGAAACTATGGCAGCAGAATTGAATGCTTTGCATCATAACCCAAATAGTAATTACTTATTCTGCGGCCTACACGAAGAATCCCTTTAGCATCAGTAAAGGGTCTTAGAGATGAGATGTATGATTCCTTTTTTTTAAAAAGAACTTAACACTCAAGTGGGTATGAATACACTTAACGTGCCTGAGCACTTGTTATTTTTTTTTTGGAAAATGGGAGAGAAAGAAAAATGTTTGTGCTCAGTGGTTATTTCGCTCCATGGGTGACATCCAAAATTTAATGGGGAGACTAAATTCTTAGTAGAGGTTTGCTTGTTGTTGATTTCTAGTCAACTACTCTTCATACTGGATTATCGTTAACTGAAGAAATCAATATGTCTTTCGGGCGAGGCTGGGATTCGAACACCGAACCTTCCGATTTGGAAGCCTGTCCACTACCACTTGAGCCACGGCCACCCACTTCCAGGAATAGGCTTTTTCTCCCTTATTAAGTGAATCTCGTCCAAAAAACATTCTTGCTAAATAGTTGAGATGATACTATTGCACTGAGTGAATCCTGTAATTCATTTGGAGTCAATTCCCCAACCTTTGTTATTACTTGTAGCATGTGAATTATAGACGAATCGTAGGATGTAGGCTACTATTCTTATAGTTTTCGTACAGTTGTTGGTGCTTTTGACAAACGGTATGCTCTTCGATACCGACAGCATAATTTTATGCCTTTTCGTTCGAGGAGAGATTTATCCAATGTGTGCTACATTCAAGAATTTTGAAAGGACGTCTAGATTCCGGTGAGTTGAGGTGCTTTGGGCAGGAAAACCACGGGGTAAGCACTGCGAAAAAGAATGTCAGCAAGGTTAAGCCATTGGTTTGAGTATGAGAGTTACTGAGTTGCTGCAACTCGATTTGCAATAAATTTTTCGAAATTCGAAAATTGTTCAGACAAGCAGCTTAAAACAATGGACGAATCAGTCGATCACCTTCATAAAATGATTTTCTGTGCCTAATTTTATCAACAAGGCGAACCTTTAATGTAGCTGCACATAGCTCTAACCGCGGAATAGAAATCTTTTTTACTATAGCTATTCTTGATCATATTCCAATGAACTTGCCCCTACATCCTTGAAAATTCTGTCATCATTGGAGCAGCATTTGCTTGGCAATTCAATTAATTCTGTTTTTAGGTTCAAAATTTCTTCTAATATTGATCCCGGTTAATTCACCTAGCAGCATTAGGAAAACCATGAGATTCATCTACCGGCAATCTTTGTAAAGTCATAGTCGACAAGTATGCGGCAGGAGCAATGCAATAGATAACTCTGGTGAGTTACCAACCAACCCAGAGTCGTGTTTTGGGGTATAGGTAGAGTAGGTCCCAATTTAATTTGGCCGATTGACATCAATTCAAGCAACAAATCAGTTCCTAATCCCATATCAATCTTTTATGAAATGTGAAACAATGTAATGCGGTAAATTTTCCCACAGCAAGCTTAGCTCTCATTTCCTTGTGAAATCCCTTCGGTCCCTCTTTTCATTAAATGGGAATACCGAGCTCTGGCGGAGGTGAGGGCAGCCATGGTCCCATCAGTCAGTGGCCCACCAACCCCAGACCTCGGAAAACAACCCACATAGGTTTCACGGGCAGTTTTTCATGCAGAGGAAGGAAAACGAGGAGGTTCGGTCGATGAAGCCCTAAGGACAATAGGGAGATTCAGAACGAACCAGGAAACCAGGGCGCGACAGGAGGTAGACCAGGAACACCGATGTAGGAGCCCATGGATATACGAGAGACTCGAGAGACTCCCTACAATGGATGTGGATACACCGAGCCAATTGATCGATGGGTGGAGAGACCACGATTTCTTTGATAGCAACACCCCAACGCGGGAGCAACTAAGGAGCAACAGTGGTGTGCAGGCGGACGGCCTAGCATACCCCAACGACGCATCAAATTTAAAAATTAGGTTCGATGGGTGAAGGGATGACGGCCCCTTTTAAGCCAGCACCCCACCGATGGAGCAGCAGAGGTCGGGCGGTGTGGCAGTAGAGTTCCCAGTCATTACTGGAAGTGGGAGCGAACTCCGAAGCTGGGTTGTTTAGTTTGAATACGGAAAATTGTATGAGTGAGAGGCCTAGTTAGACACGGGTGCACACACTAGGAATGCTTGCTAGTGTTGTAGCTAAAAATCCCGTCGTTGGGTGCACTAGAGCTGAATGAATGTGTGAGAGAGCGTGCGTATGAATGTGTGTGTGTGTCTGGCGGGAGCTGTGGAACAAAAAAGATTTGCAAATTACTTTTTTGACGACCAGCAATTGGAGAGGGTCTAGCAAGTTATTTGTGCGAATTTTTTTTATTTGAGTATTGCGAAATGCAAGTTTTTTTCTTTCGAAAGTTTGGGAATCGCGCAAAGCAATTCTGTCATTTTTTGAAAAGTAAAGTAGATTTTTTAATAGAGTTCGGGCTTTAGCCAAACAAAAGGAAAAGGGGAGAGGAAAAGGAGACAGGAATGAGAAATTGTATAGCGGGAATAGCGGGACGAAAGGATTGGAGAACTGTGCCAGAAAGGGGCGCAGCACCGCTAGGACACAAAAAATCAAAAAGTTAAGTATAATGATAGTGTAGTGTAGGAAAAAAAATATATATAAAATCTGTTAGGTAGGCCGCGCGTGCGTTAGAATTCTCGAGATTAGTTACCGTTTGCACTTTTCGGGGCGGAAAAAATAGCGGGTCACTCTACCGACGAGTGTACCGCTACGTCAAGTAAAAATAAATCGTCGAGCTCCAGCGGCGTTTTTATAACGTATGAAATCAGGTTTTTTATTTCTTTTTTTTGTTCGTTTTGTTTTCTCGATTCGGGAGAAGATTTTCCTTTTGTTTTGCCCAGGTTTAGTTGCCGTCCAAGCGCTACCTGGAAGAACCCACAGCTGGGATAGCGGAATCATAGAGAAGAAGTTATCGTTTGGTTCGGGGCATCCCTGCTGATGCGTTTGATGCGTTTTAAAGCCTAGCATCTGGAATAACTTATTACTTATTATATTTAAAAGAGCGAGGCGTTTTCAGTTAATTTTGATGATATATGTTGATCTGTTTTAGACAATTTTCGCGCAATTGAAGTGCTTCGATTTGCTAAAAACGATCAGAGGGAGGTAGGTTTAATAATTTGAAACACTTATAGGTGAAATAGCCAGATCTTAAGCAAAATAAACTGTAGTTTTGATTCATTGTGATATTTGATTTATTATTTTTAGTGATATACATTCGATATACATATAATACTACTTTCTAATATTTGACATTTTAAACTCGCGTAATTTTGGCAAACGATTAACAGGTGGCTGTTGATTCCAATGATGTGTCTTGTTGCCCAAATTTGATGTCAGAATATGTACAATAAGGTCATCTCACTGATCGAAAGGACGATTTAAATTCCGTAAACTAGTTAGGTGGTTGTTTAACTTATCCATTCCATTTCTAAGCTCCACAGCGGAAAAGGTGCTCCTGAGCTATAACCCGTTTGTTCTCAAACTGTTACTTAATCCATATGATGCGCCTGGCCTACGTGACTTATCTGTTCACAATCAACAGGGTGACCAATGTCTGACACTGTCCATAAACAACATGACGCTAGATACTGTTTATCAACCCCAATAAATAACACAACGCCAGATGCTGCGTATCAGCTTGCTAGAAACAGATATCCACCGAAACATACCCCAATCACAGACTATAAATAAGGACGTTACGAGGAGTCGAGGTGCTTATCCCATCCAAGTGGTCACTATAGTCGAAACTTTTAGTCATTTGTCCGAGTATCTTATTGTTTTAATGTTTTTTTTGTTTTTAAATCGAACTTTTAATTGGGGGCTCAACCGGGATATCTTCTCATTAGTGAATATTTGAAAATAACAAGTAAAATAATGTGAAAGTATTCCTGCCATTAAACTACCAAAGTATCTAACAACTATTAGAGAAGATGTATCACCAACAAGTAAAAGCACATGGAGTTCATCAGATTCAGAATCAAGACAACCAGTTTTGAAAGATTCAACAAGTTTTCAGACCAGGACAAAAAGATTACCGTATGAAGCTAATTTTCTGAAATTATCGATTAAAAAGTAAACAAAGAAAACGTGACAAAATCGATGGATTTTGTTACAATTTTTAATTTTATTTTTATTTTTACTTTCCCCGGATTGGATTAGACAAACTCCAAAAAGAAACAACGAATCGATCCGAACCACTCGGGTGGTGATTATTTCGGTAAAGGCGTACTGCAACGGCAACAACGAAAACCAAAAGGGGAAATTTGCAATAGGCAGCAGGTTGAGTGCTGCTGGCTGCTCTGCTAGGGGTGGGTTTATGGTTAAAACAAGGAAAAAAATATACGGAAGTAACAAATCTTAAAATAAAAATACTGGTTGTCACTTCCGAGGAGTGTAAAGTCAAAAGTCCGGAATTGGAAGAATCCACAGGTGCCTTTCTCAAATACGCTCTTCCAAAGCGACAACGGACACAACAGACACGGCGGGTCAAAGGTTCGGGGTTGGAAGGATGCCTTAGCTCTACTCAAGGCTGGAGACTACCCAATAGGAGAAATAAAACAACATTTGGGACAAGGGTAGGCTATTTCGTGTTGGGCCCTTGCAAAATAAACAAAACCTATAGCGCTTTCCTTGCGCTCTTGTAGCAGGCCGCCCGCCTACTCTGCGGGCTTCTTCCTAGAGTTTTTTACCGTTGTCATTGTCCATGGCTGCCCATCACTCTCTCAGGATTTTGGACGAACAACTGTTAAAAGGGAAAGGTTCGAAGGAGTGAAGCGAAGGTTTCAAGGAAAAAGAGTCCAGCTTTTTGTGGTAAATTTTACCGCAACAAACCCCACCTTTACCTACGAACAAATGTGATTACTTTGCTAAGCAACGCAAGCTATTTCCTTAGGCACTTTATCTACTGGGTTCAGGAGACATCAGACTCTAACAGTCTGTTTCCGCGAATTTGACCGCAAAACTATTGTGATAACCACTTAAATGTGAGCAGCGACATCTAGATTCACAGAGCAGAAAATGTCGATACTCGAAGACCAGAAGATTTCGATACTTAAATAACAAAGTCTCGACCATTGATGACTGGAGAGTGGAATCGTATTTTCTGGCAAATTGGAAACTGTATGGGACGCTGGATGGCGAGGATTGTTCTCGAAGTATGTTATTCGAGTATAAATACCAGCATCCCCAAGGTATGCAAGTTCAGTTCAAAAGTGAAATTTGAAGTGTTAATTAGGAGATGTGATTAAGTGGTTTAAGTAAAAGATAAGAAAAGTATAAGCGGTAGAGAAATTGGATTGTACTGAGAGAAACAATTAAATAGTGAATTGTAACTGTACCGAATAAAGCGATTTCTATTGAAAAGAATAAGTTCTATCATTTGTACCCACACAAACATTTTACACTATGTATATTATTCGTGAAAAATTTTAAAAGCGCTTGTGTATTACTTATGTTCCATCTGTAGTCTGAGAACTTCTTCTAAGCTCGCGATGCAGTCAACGAATACAGCTGATTGGTTTGCATGACGTTTCACAAATACAGCTCCTCGTGTAGTAAACACAGAAAAAAGTTTTTTACATTTCTTCAAGTGCAAAGCGTGTTTAAGAATGGATCGGTTATGTTGTGATAAACTCACCCGTATGTAAATATTAGTTGATGTCGTGGTATCAAAGCCGATATCTTTTAGGCAAAGTGGTTGATTGCTATTTTTACGATAGATCGCGTTAGATGTTAAAACGTAGTTTTTATCATACGGTGAATTAAATTTTAGCATTACAGCGGAATTGTGTGAATCGATTTTCTGATGAGTATGGTAAATATTCTTCTACCGCGAGCATCGAACTTGTCGAGTTGTAGAGGCTGAGTAGGGTCAATGAATCTCGAGAAGAAATTCTCCTGACGAGTCCTGAAACCAAAGGATGCTCCCCCCCTCCCCAACTCCCAAAGCACTCCATCATTCCCCTGGGCTGGATCAAGGTGTTATACGACCCGTGCCGATGACCAACCTGAGTGAGGGCCCAGTATCTCCAAAAATAGCTCAGTCGCAAACGGAGTATCCGGATACCTGGCGACCTCCGGATTAGCTAGCCTTATCTGTATACGGCGGATCTCTGTACAGATGGACACCCCTTTCTCCGCTACTCGTGGGACCATTAATGGATAACAACCAAAAAAACAAAAACCGAGGCCGGTACTCCTTCATTACCGGGCGGTGGAACGGTGACTACACCGACTACCGGCAAGGCTCCTGCATTGCCGAGAGGAGGCAAAACTGTGGCAGGCCATGGTGCGCCATCCTCTAAAGGCAAAAGGAACGAGCCAAAAAATAAGAATTCAGGAAGTGTTAGGACTGTGGCAGGCCATGGTCCTATCACCTCCTCCACCCCTAGCAGCAGCAAGTTTGTGGCAGGCCACGGACTTGTCGCGGCTACCAAAACTCCTTCAGGGAGTGTTAAGACTCTGGCAATCCATGGTCCTATCACTTCCTGCGCCCCTAGCGGCAGCAAGTTTGTGGCAGGCCACGGACTTGTCGCTGCTACCAAAACTCCTTCGGGGAGTGTTAAGACTGTGGCAAGCCATGGTCCTATCACTTCCCCCGCCCCCATCAGCAGCAAGTTTGTGGCAGGCCACGGACTTGTTGCTGCTACCAAAACTCCTCCCTCCAAAGAGGAATCTGGAGCTCAGCCGCATCGGCAAGCTCCATCTAAGGCGCTCTGCATAAGACGCCGAAATGCTTCACGCATCATCAAAACCTTCGGATCCATTCCGGAGGTTGAGAGAAGTGCGGAAATAAAGAGCAAGGCTGAGTGGGCTAAAAACATCCTAAAAAACGGATTTCCCACTGCTTCCATTGCTCCCAAAACGTCAAAAGACTCCTCTAAGCGTCAGAGATCGTTGGAGGAAACCGTACCGGTTTCCAAGAGGCCCAAAACACACAGTTCCACAACCCCTGGGCCATCCAACAGCAGATCTCTGAGGTCTTATAATGCAGTCCTAAAGGACGCATTGGTGATCGCGGTGATCGACAGGAGCGATACCGACGGTTCCATTACACCGGAACGGTGGCAATTGGTCAAGTTGAAGCTCTCGAGCAACTTCTTGGCCATCATGCGGGAAAACCCAGGACCATCTCCTATCACAAGCGACGCTGGCTGGCACCAAGGCCATGTCAAGCTCATCGCTTGCTCCAACCAGAGATCTCTCGATCTCTTCACCAAGGCCATCGATGGTTTATAAGAGGTTTGGCCAGGTGCAAAACTCGAGGTCGTATCTAAGGAAGACATTCCTAGTAGACCTCGAACTCGCACCTGGATTCCAGCCGAACCCTCCTCTCCAGAAAATATACTGGAAATCATGCGGCTCAGCAACCCGACTCTTCCGACTCATGACTGGAAAGTCGCGAAACTGGAGGAACTAAGGGGTTCTTATAGATGCGCGTTAATTGTGATCAATAAGGAATCCCTTAATCCTCTGGCGCAGACGAAAGGCATGATTCGGTTCAGATTCGAGTCCATTCACTTAAGGGTGTACAAAAAGGATGAGCTGGATGCTGATAAGCAACCTCCTCCTCCTTTAACACCTGACATCACAACCTTGGATCTTGGAGCGTCTATGTCCTTTCCAGAATTGGATAACGACGACTTCAATCTGTCCGAGGTGACTATCAAGATGTCGGTCTCCTCTTCTGACATTCTGTCGGAAATGGAAACCAATGACGAAGCAATTAGAGGTTCTACACGATCAGAGATAGAAGATGAGCTCTTGGGCACATCTTCAGAATCGGAGGACCTCAACAACACCGTGGTGGAGGCGACTCTGGAAGACTGTAGCAATGATACGGTTTCTCCAGATTAATCTCCACCACTCAAAAAAGGCTTCGGCCGCACTCATTCTGCGTCTTTCCAAAAGCGCAGAAGACATAATTCTAATCCAGGAACCATGGATTGCAGAAGGCGTGGTTCGTGGACTTAGGACACCCTCATACGTTCCGCTCTATACAAGAGATAAAGGTAAGATTAGAACTTGTATATTAGTGAAACGTAGCCTTAATGTATTTCTACTTCCCAACCTCAGTGACCCCGACCTAACCGTTGCCAGATTAGAGACTGCCAAAGGCTCTTACTGGCTGGCATCGGCTTACCTTGGCCACGACCAAGTGGGCCCTCTCCCTGGTGATAACCTAGAAAGGGTGGTACTGGAAGCGGGAAGGCAAAAAACTGGCCTCATGATCGGATGCGACGCTAACGCACATCATACGGTATGGGGCAGTACCGACATCAATGATAGAGGTGAGTCACTTTTAGACTATATTTTAAGTACTAACCTCTTAATTTGCAATATTGGCAATGAGCCCACTTTCATAAAAAAAAACCGACAAGAAGTATTAGATATTACTCTTGTCTCCGACAGCATCACCCAAAGGCTAACAAACTGGATGGTATCGTCTGAACACTCCTTTTCAGACCATAGATACATCCAATTCAGTCTGAGTGATGCTCCCCCCAGCCAACCAACTTTCCGGAACTACCGGAAAACTGATTGGACAAAATATAGAGGAATACTGTCGGAAACGATATCCTCTAAACTATCAAGTCCCCCGCGTGACACCAATGAGCTCGACATGAAAGTCAGGGAATTTACTCTGACTCTCAATAAGGCTATGGCCGCTTCCTGCCCTCTTATTCAACCAAGAGGCAAGAAAAAGCCACATTGGTGGACATCGGCACTAGGACTGCTCAGAAACACCTGCAGAAAACTTTTCAACGCAGCAAAAAGCACAAGAAAAGTGACCGACTGGGACTCATATAAAGAATCCCTCAAATTATACAAAAAAGAACTGAGGAAGGCAAAGCGACAATCCTGGAGGTCATTCTGCGACAAAATTACAGAAACCTCTGAGGCTTCGCGGCTAAGAAAAATCCTCTCCACAAATCCTATGATGCCCAGCTGTTTGAAAAAAACCGATGGCTCTTGGACAACCTCAAGTGATGAATCACTCAACCTGCTTCTGGACACGCACTTTCCAGGTAGCTCCCAACTCGCGGCCAGTAGCAGCCCAAACAAGCCTACTGCAACTGTGACCAAAATTTATGGTCTGATTACGAGAGACAAACTGCTCTGGGCGCTGCACAGCTTCAAACCATACAAGTCTGCTGGTCCGGACGGTATTATACCTGCCGAGCTACAGAGATCCTCAGATATTATTCTACCAGTGTTGGAAAATATTATGAGGAGCTGTGTAGAACTTATCCACATTCCACTGTTATGGAGAGAAGTCAATGTAGTATTCATTCCCAAAGCTGGAAAATGTTCTCATGTAGTACCAAAGGACCTCAGACCTATAAGTCTATCATCATTCCTTCTGAAAACTTTAGAACGACTGATTGATATCCATATTCGAGCTAAAGTTGATCCAAGACTTCTGTCTACGGCTCAACATGCCTACTGTAAAGGAAAGTCGGTGGAAATGGCTTTGCACTCTCTGACTAGCCACATCGAACGATCCCTACAATATAAGGAGTACACAATGGTTGCTTTCCTAGACATAGAGGGCGCCTTTAACAACGTCAACACATCCGCAATCACGACTGCGCTGTCAACTCTGCAGGTAGACGGCTCACTTGGGGAGCTGATTAATCTAATGCTAACAAGCAGGATAATCAACTCCAAACTGGGTGAGACTTCTGCTAAAAGATATGTCAGTAGGGGTACGCCGCAAGGCGGTGTCCTCTCTCCCCTTCTCTGGAACTTAGTAGTTAACGAACTACTGATATACCTGGAAGCGGGTGGTAGCAGAGTGATTGCCTATGCGGATGACGTTGCCATAGCCGTCTCAGGAAAACATCTAAATACCATTAAAGAACTCCTCCAAGTAAATCTTAACAAATTAACCTGCTGGGCAGATCGCTGCGGATTGGGAATAAACCCCCATAAAACTGATCTTGTCCTCTTTTCTAGGAAATATAAAATTCCAATTATAGACCCTCCTTCAATAAACGGTCCCAGTTTAGCTTTCTCCGATACAGCAAAATATCTGGGTCTGATTTTTGACAGGAAACTAAACTGGAAACCTAACATTCAAGAAAGAGTCAATAAAGCTACAATAGCTTTATTCTCTTGCAAGAAAGCCATTGGGAACAAATACATCTCGGTCATAAAACCGATACTTACTTACGGGGTGGTTGTCTGGTGGACGGCCTTGGAAAATGCAGTCAACCGCATTAAATTAAGCAGAGTCCAAAGAACAGCATGTCTATGCACAAGCGGAGCCTTGCGGTCTACCCCCTCTGCGGCATTAGATATTCTGCTTCACTTGACACCCCTCGACATTTTTAGCAAGCAAGTAGCTGCGACTGCAGCTATTCGCCTTAAAGCGACTAAACAGTGGACAAATAATTCATTTGGCCACGCCAACATTCTTAATACATTAGGAATCCTCACAGAGAACACCGATTACACCATACCTGAACTTTGGTTTGACAAAAACTTCCATGTAAACTTCCCCTCTAGATCATTCTGGGAGGAGGATGCTTTCATGGAGGACAAGTCAATCCATCTCTACACAGATGGATCTAAAACCGACAGCGGAGTTGGTGGCGGTGTTTTCTCAGATAAGCTAAATCTAAGCCTCACTTTCCGCCTTCCAAATCACTGTAGCGTGTTCCAGGCGGAAATTTTGGCGATTAAAGAAGCTCTGTCCTGGCTGAAGAAAAACGTGATATCTGCAAAGGATATCCGCATATTTTCGGATAGTCAGGCCGCCATCAAGTCCCTGTGTTTGCCGATGGTTCTTTTGTTTAACCGTGTTGTACTTAGTTGAAAACAGTATCAACTGTTTTCTTATATTAAAAAAAATGTACTGTCTAAAAAACTGTGTACAAAACTGTGTAGAGAAAATAAAAATAAAACCAACTGTTTGCTTCAACGTTATAAAAAATGATGATTTATTTTTTGTCAAAAATGTCTTCCTTTTATGTTAAATCTTGACATATGCAATTTTATCTCATGAGAGATTTATCATAGGTGTGTTTGTTTACATATTTGAGTGTACAATATTCTATGTTTTTGTTCTACAATTATAATTTTAACTTTTATCAGCAACATTCTCCCCGCCGTGAACAGAGTTCGCAATTATTTTCAGGTTTGTACTTGAACACCCTTTGGCTCGTTGATCTACTACAACTTCTTTGAAGGCTCACATGAAAGTAAAAAAAACCAAATTAATAAATTTCGCAAAAAGGACAGACAACACGAAACACTTTGAAACACAAAAGTGAAAAGAGCACCCCAATACTTAAATGGCTGAATGTGTATGCTGATGGTTTGCTATTAGTTTCGATTGTGTAGTGTTGTCCTCTTTGCACTACTTTCTTTAATTGCGTATTTGAAGAAGAGTGCGTGATTAAATTGCGATGGCTATCCATTGATCAATTGTACTGGTAGTGTATGAATATTGGCAATGATAGCCAATTGATAATGTGTGTTTAAATTCAGTTTTATGGTGCGGGAATTTTTTTGTTTTTTAAGTTTAATTCGTTTATGGTGTCGTCGGTGTTGAAAATTCAGGTGAGTGTTGTTTTAATTTTATATTTTCATTTATTTATCTTTATTTATTATTGTATTGATATTGTGTTATTTATATTGTGTGAAGTGTTGTGCGTATCGCGATCTCTACGCATTTTTCCGGTACCATTTGTTTTTTTTTTGTGTTATGCGAAATTGTTTGATTTATTTATTTATTTATTTTCTTTGTAATTATTGTGTGTGAAATATATTTTTTGATGTGAGTGATATTTATGATTTGTACCTCTTAACTTATTTTTCTGTATTATATATAAATTTTTATTTTATTATTTTGGGGATTGTGTTTTGATTGATTGCTATGTGTTGTGTATGAATGTGGTATGTATGTATGGTGCGAAATAATTATGGCCGATGATAGATGGTTATGATGCGAGACAAGTTGTGATATATTTTAATTTTGATTTTATAGGTTTAAAGAATGATATATTTAGTTTAATTGTTGAAATTGTTAATGGACTGTATGTGTTTGGTTTATTCTTAAGATGAATGTTTGGACTATTGAGATGATTTGTGGCTATTGTTTATGTTTTGAGTTCAATCGGTATGATGATATGTTATGGTGTTATTGTATGAGAGATGTTTTTTTGTTTACCTTTGCCCTGAGTGTTGTGATTTTATTTGAATTTTTTACTTATTTTATTTATAAAAGTTTAAATAATTTGCTGTTCTTGTGTGGTTTTGTTCGTTGGTAGGTAACATAGTTTTGTGATTGGCCTTTTCAATGTGGATGTTTTTGTTTTCAATGTGACAACACGAACGTGTCCATCGTTTCCTGGATGCAACTGAGTTATTCGTGCGAGCATCCACTGTGTCGCTGGCAACCGTTCGTCTTTAAGGAGAACCAGATCGCCTACCTTGGGTTCTTCTTCAAGTTTCGTCCATTTCGGCCGTTGTTGTAGACGCGCTAAATACTCAGTGCTCCATTTCCTCCAGAAGCTGTCTGTTAAAACTTGAACCCTCTTCCATCTGTCGATTGTGTTGATGATGTTTGTCGATGTGTCTTCACTAGGTATCGCGTTTAGTGTTTCGCCGATTAGAAAGTGCGCGGGAGTGATCACCTCTAAGTCTTCTGGGTTGTCGGAAAGAGGACACAGAGGCCTTGAATTCAGGCATGCTTCTATTTGCGTAAGAAGCGTGCTGAATTCTTCGAATGTTAACTTCCGGTCTCCTCCAACTCTTTTTAAGTGGTGCTTAACAGATTTCACTCCTGCTTCCCATAGTCCACCGAAGTGTGGAGAAGCTGGGGGAATGAAGTTCCACTTCGTACCTTGGTTGCTTAGGGTGTCTGCGATTTCTTTCCATTCGTTCCTCGCGTCTTTCATCCATTTTTTCAGCTCTGTATTAGCCCCGACGAAGTTTGTGCCACAATCACTAAATATTTCACTACAGATGCCCCTTCGTGCCGTGAAACGTCTAAAGGCTGCTAGGAAGGCTTGTGTAGTGAGATCACTCACTGCCTCCAAATGAATTGCCTTTGTTGCGAGACATATAAAAATGGCAAAGTAGCCTTTTAGTGTTTTTGCACCTTTTCCCTTCCACGTTTTTATGTCTATTGGTCCAGCATAGTCGACCCCTGTGTTCGTAAATGGTCTTGCTATCCGAACCCGTGCTGCTGGTAAACTCGCCATAAGTTGCGTCATTGCTTTGGCCTTGTGTTTGAAACACTTGACGCATTGGTGAATGGTGTGCTTTACACACTGCTTTATTTGGATGATCCAATACCTTGTCCGAATATATGCTGTCATTTGCTGGATACCGCCGTGTTGCGTTTTTTCGTGTGCGTCTTTCAATAGAGTTTTGGTGAAATGGTGGTTCGACTTTAGGATAATTGGGTGTTTTTGGTTATATGTCAAGTTCGAGTTTTGAAGCCTTCCCCCCACGCGAAGAATTCCATCTGCATCTATGAAGGGATTCAATGACTTAAGTGCTGATGTTGCCTTTGGACTGTCGTGCAGTTTTGTTAAGTCCTCAGGAAACATGTCCTTTTGCACCGATCTTATTGCCATCTGTGATGCGGTGTTCAACTCTTCTGGTTGCAAAGGGCCAGATTTTTTGCAACCTGATCTGCAGTTGGAAATAAATCGTTGGCAGTAAGCCAACACGCGTAATATCGTGTGCAGTCTGGAGAATTTGGTGATAGTTTCTCCTACTATGTTATGTTGTGTCTGTGTTTGTGTTGTGGCGACATGAGTCTTAATTGTTCGTCTTTCCTCTTCCGTGTTGATGTTTGTTGGTTGCTCTGGGATTGGGAAGTTCCATTGGTCTCTCATGAAGGCTGGTCCATTCCACCATAGGTCATTGCCCCTTAGTTCCGATGGCAAAAGTCCTCGCGATGCCAGATCTGCTGGATTATGTTGTGTTGGTATATGTTTCCACATCTGCGAGTCTGTTAGTCGTTGGATTTCGGAGACTCTGTTGCTAACGAATGTAGTCCAGCTGGAAGATGGAGCCCGAATCCAGGCAAGAGTTATGGTGGAATCTGACCACGCATACCAATGCTGACGTGGTACGTTGAAGACCTTTGCTGTGTGATCCATCAATGTCGCCAGCAGAACTGCCCCACAGAGTTCGAGACGCGGAAGACTTACTGTTTTTAGTGGAGCTACCTTCGTCTTCGACATCAGAAGATGCATCTGCGTGTGTCCTTGTTCATTCCATACCCGGATGTACACTGCCGCTCCATATGCTTTGATTGATGCGTCGCTGAACCCATGCAGCTCGATGATTCTGCAGCTTCCGTGGCTGTTGATCCACCTAGGAATCTCTACTTGTTCTAGTACTAGAAGATCGTTACGTAGAGTCTTCCATTGGATATGTATGTCCTCAGGCACTGGTTGGTCCCATTCTGTTCCTCTTCCCCACAGTTGTTGCATAATTAATTTGGCTTTGATCACGCATGGCGAAATCCAGCCAAGCGGATCAAACAACTTGGCTATAGCTGAGAGGATGGTTCTTTTGGTCGTTTCTTCTATGCGTAGATGGGTTACCTGAAATGAGAAGCAATCCTTAACTGGAAACCATTTTATGCCCAAGGTTTTGATATGCACTGATGATTCAAATGGAAGTTGGTAATCCATTTCGCGGTCTTGTGGTGGTATGTCTTCAATTAAGGCTCTTGTGTTGCTTGTCCACTTTCTTAACTTGAACCCGGCGGAGGAAAGTAGTTTACGGACTTCTTCTCGTTTGGTTCGAGCACCCTCAACAGTGTCATCTCCACTAATTAGGTCGTCGACATACATTTCTTCAAGAACCGTCTGTGCTCCGATCGGATAGTTGGCCATTTCGTCTTTGGCTACCTTTTGCAGGACCCTTATGGCTAGGTATGGAGCGCTTGTGGTGCCAAAAGTTACCGTCTTCAGCCTAAAGGTTTTTAATTGGCCACTGGAATCCCTCCAAAAGATCACTTGGTAATAACTGTCCGCCTTTTTAACAAAGATCTGACGGTACATTTTTTCGATATCCGCCGTGAAGGTGTGTTGATATCTTCTCCATCCTAAAATGATATCTACTATGTTTCTTTGTAATATGGGACCTACCAGTAAATGCTCATTCAGCGATGTTCCATCAGACGTTTTGAATGCCGCGTCGAATACGACTCGCAGTTTAGTTGTGGAGCTGGCTGCCTTAAAAACAGCATGATGTGGTAAAAAATAGTGGTGTGGCGTGGTGAAGGTAAGCTCCCTCTCAACATTTACCTCTTCCATATGGTCGAGTGTTAAGTACTCTCTAATACACTCGGTGTAGCTTTCTTTCAGTCCTGCATCTCTCTGGAAACGTCTTTCAAGATATGAAAATCGTCGTAAAGCTCCTTCCTTACTTGACCCCAAAGCTGGATGTTTCCCTATCTTGAAAGGTAATGCCACTTCATAGCGGCCGTCAGCTCGTCTTGTGGTGTTTGCTAGAAAGTGCCTTTCGCACTCGATGTCCTCTTTTGAGGCTTGAGTGGGAAACGGTAACTCTTCGATTTCCCAGAATTTTCTTAAAGTCTTGTCGAGACTTACATTTTGGGTGAAGGTCCGGAGTTTTAAAGGTGTCTCCGAGACCTTTCCCAAAACTACCCAACCCAATTGTGTCCTTTGGGCTATTGGCATACCGGGTTCGGTACTCCGAACGATGTCTGGCATGATTATGTCTGCATAGACATCGCTGCCAAGCAGCAAATCGATGGGTGCTGGAGTATGGAACAGAGGATCTGCTAATTCCAGATTCTTTAAGTGCCTGCACTCGTACATTGTTGTTTGGTGGGCCGGAAGAAGGCCAGTCAACGACTTGAAGACAAAGGCCTTGGTAAAACCTTCAAACGTCGAACGTCGAGACGCGAATTTTAGATCCACGTATTTGTTGGTAGTGCCGCTGCTGACCTTCCCTAACCCTGATATCTGTACGAATGTGTTTTGCTTTGGCAGCTTAAGGATTTGAGTAGCAGACTCTGAAATAAACGAGGCCTCGGAACCTGGGTCGATTAGTGCGCGAAGTTCAACGTACCTACCATTGGCTGATAATACCTTCACAACCGCAGTTGCTAACAAAACCTTTGAATTATACTGGTATGTGTGTGAAGTGTGAAAGGTGTTTCGAACTTGTCCGGATCCAGAGGGATGGTCTCCTTGCGTGGGATTAAAGGAGTCTGCATTTGGGTTCATTTGTGTCTCTTTGTGTTGTTTGTTATGTTGTTGAAGCTGTGGCATTGTTTCTGTGTTGTTTGAAAAATTGATGTGTAGTAAAGAGTGGTGCCTTCGATGACAAAAGTAACAATTTTTAGTACTTGGACAGTTTCGGGTAGTATGGCTGTAAGCCAGACAGTTGTCGCAGACCTTTGTTTGCCGAACAGTCTGTTGCCTCCTCGTCACGTCCATCCCCAGAAATCGCTTACATTTTCTCAACGAGTGTTGCCCGTTGTTGCATACCTTACACTGAAATTGATTGAAATTTGTTACAGTGTGGTATGTCCTAGCTGCTGGTTGCGATTTCGGACATGGCTTGGCGATAGGCCCAGATGCCCCTTTTTGTGCTACAGCTTCTAGTGTCCGGAAGCGTGTTTCTAAAAACTCGGTGAAGTCCTTCAACGTAGGAAGATCCTTGCTGTTACCCAGTTTTTCTTCCCATAGTTGTTGCGTTGAGGTCGGCAGCTTTTGTACCATCACATAAATGATGATGACGTCCCACGAATCCACTGGTATCTCAAGATTTTTGAGCGCGTAGATACTCTCCAAAGAAGTGTCCATGAGTGATTTAAGACCATCCGCTGTTTCCTTCGTTTGTGTCACTTGATTGAAGAAGAGTTGCAGCTGTGAGCTCACTAAAACACGCTTGTGGTCGTACCTTGCCTTCAAAAGTTCCCATGCTTTCTCATAATTCCCTGCATCTAGTGCCAAATGTTGCAGAAGTCTCGCCGCTTCACCTGTGAGACTTGACTTTAGGTAATGGAGCTTCTGGATGCCTCCCAGAGACGTGTTGCTATGAATGAGCGATACAAAAATATCATGAAACGAGCGCCACTTCGTGTAACACCCAGAGAACTCAGGAATATTAATTTTAGGGAGACGTATATCTTTGCTGTGAGGAATATTTGTTGCCAACGTTGAGTCTGAAAGAGAACTTTGCGCGCCAGAATACCTATCCAACCCATCAAGCAATTCACACCTGAACTCAAGGTAAGTTTCCCGAGTTTGTTCCATAATTGAAATGAATTCCAGCTTTTTCTTTTCTTCCAGTTTTTCAACGCTCCTGCCTGCTTCGTAGTGCCGTTGTGCTGCTGCTAGATTCTCTTCCAGCAACGAAAGTCGTGTAGAGAGATAATTTTTAGTACGACGGGATTCCCCCGTTTTCTTAAAGTTGGTGAAGTCTCTCTTGACTTGCACCAAAACATCAGTAAGGAGTTCAGCAGACATTTCAAATATTTTATATATTTTTATTTTTTATTTTTATGTGAGTTATGAACAATTAGAATATTTAAAAAAGAGTTGGTACTCACTTTGTGTTCTTCTTTTCAGGGTTTTGTTGAAAGGTGATCTGCTTGCCGTCGATACTGCTGGTGTTGTTGGTACCGCTTGCTGTTGTTCCAGATACTCCTGGTGTCGCTGCTCCTGTTTGCTGACGATGATGGTATTGCTGCTGTTGTTGTTGCAAATACTTCTGATGCGGATGCAAATGTCGATGGTGTTGTTGCAATTAATGCTGTTTGAGGTGCTTCCTTTGATTTGCACTGGACACTCAACGTGTTGATAATTAAGTTAATTTTAAGTTCCTTTGATTTATGAAATTTATATGGCACACACGTAGATGTATCGAGTTTTTTATATTCGCACATATAATACATATATTTAGTAGAATTAACTATCTAATTAACTATTTAATTATTCGGTTCGAACGGACCAAATGTTTGCCGATGGTTCTTTTGTTTAACCGTGTTGTACTTAGTTGAAAACAGTATCAACTGTTTTCTTATATTAAAAAAAATGTACTGTCTAAAAAACTGTGTACAAAACTGTGTAGAGAAAATAAAAATAAAACCAACTGTTTGCTTCAACGTTATAAAAAATGATGATTTATTTTTTGTCAAAAATGTCTTCCTTTTATGTTAAATCTTGACATATGCAATTTTATCTCATGAGAGATTTATCATAGGTGTGTTTGTTTACATATTTGAGTGTACAATATTCTATGTTTTTGTTCTACAATTATAATTTTAACTTTTATCAGCAACACCCTGGACTCGGTCTCATTGTGTTCTAAAACTGCCCTTGAATGCCGATCATCTCTCATGGAGATGGCAGAGCAGTTCAACATTCACCTCTGTTGGGTGCCGGGCCACAGAGACATTCCAGGGAACTGCAGAGCCGATGAACTCGCCAAAATTGGAACCACTCTACCTATCCTACCGGACAAAGTTAGTATAGGTATACCAATCGCTACGTGCAAACTAACACTAAAGCTAGATGCCAATAAAAGAACAGATCTTAGGTGGACTGCTGGACAAACATGTCTAGCGACCAAACAGATCTGGCCAAGGCTGGATCTGAGTCGATCTAAGTGTCTGATCCTTTTAGATAGGAAACATCTCAGCGCCATAAGAGGTGTCATTACCGGACACTGCCTCATAGGCAAGCACGCAAGAAGGCTTGGCGCTTTTACTAACGATTTCTGTAGAAGCTGCATGGACGAGGAAGAGGAGGAGACAATCCCCCACCTACTCTGCACATGCCCAGCTCTCTCTCAGAGAAGGAAGCTTCATCTAGGAGCTTTCTTCTACAACGACCTAAACGATCTAGAAAAAATAGACGTTAACAGTCTCCTACGCTTTATTATAAGCTCAAACTGGTTCCAGTAGTAAGAAGATCATAGATCCACGTGGCATCACAATGGGCCAATAGGCCTAAGTGGGTTGGTATTTCCAACAGCCACTCTTACCTAACCTAACCTAACCATGGTAAATATTACGTAGTGCTGGAGGTTTAATACCAATTATGGTGCATATAAGATAGATAGATAGATATATTTTATTTCTTACATAGTGTAACAATGGTTTAACAATATTTGTACAATTTGCTCTAGCTTGCACCGAGAAACGGTTTATATAGAACCTTATTGCTGAAAATATTATTGTTTAATGAGTGAGGATATGTAGTACAGTAATTAAATGCACAATCGGAGGAAAACTATGGTATAAACCTCCATTTAGGTTAAAAAAAGAAAAATAAATAAATAAATAAGTAAAAAATTAGTAAATATATAAACTATTAATAAATAAATAAATAACAATAAATAAATAATTTAAATAAATAACAAACAAATAAATCAGTGAAAAATAAATAATGTTACAAAAAAGATAAATAATAATAAATAATAAATAGAAATTAAATAGTAAATAGATAAATAAATAAATAATAATAATAGGCAAATAATAAAGCTTTAAGGTGAAAACATAAATAAAAGTTATAACAGCTGTAAGTCTCTAATAAGTTGATTATCGACGTCAATTAACCTGGACAAGAACTTTTCAATCTTTTACCAATCTGGATAGCACCTGCTCTTTCGTGCAGAATAAGAGTTGAGAAGTCTCGCGGTAGGTTGAGCAACACCTTAGTAACACCTTATTTTGTGCAACTTGAAGCCGCTTAATATGAGTTTTCTCGCAATTACCCCATACAGGAGACCCGTAAGTCATCAGTGCTTGAAAAACGACCTTAAAAATTATTATATTGTCCTTTTTATTAAGGAGTGATTTACGATTGATAAGAGGGTAAAGAATTTTTATTAAAACATCTATCTTGGCTAAAGTTTCTCGTATATGATACCCGAAGGTCAATTTCTGGTCTAAATACACCCCTAGGTACTTTACAGTACTGACCCACGATATATTGGAGTTGTCTAAGTAGGCAAGAAGTAACTAAGCCTTTTTCTAGTGAAGAACATAGCTGTGCATTTATCGACATTTATTTTTATTTTCCAACATTTATAGTAATCGAAAAATGTTTGGATTCCAATTTGAAGATAATTTTCTATCATTGGCCCATATTCGTGGGAAGAGTATAAAGCCAGATCGTCTGCATAGAGTGCAATATCACAGTTGCGAACTCTGTGTAAATCAGCAAGAAAAACATTGAAGAGAACTGGGGCCAGAACTGAGCCTTGTGGAACTCCGGCTGGAACAGGATTTGTTGAGGAGAAGATATACTTTAAAGACTCGATTGGACAAAAAGCTTTGTAGTATTTTTATAAGATACTTAGGAAAATTTAGTTTTATCAGTTTGTGTATAAAGCCATTGTGCCAGACTGAATCAAAAGCTTTTTCAATGTCTAGGTGGACAAGGCCAGTCGAATTTTTAAAATTAAGCTGTTGCTTAACAGTCTTACAAATTCTTAGTATTTGATGCGTAGTACTGTGATTCTTTCTGAATCCAAATTGCTCAGGAAGTAGAATGTTAGTAGCACTCAAAAAGGCACCAATTTTAATTTTGATTACTTTTTCAAAAATTTTGCTAAAGCCGTTTAGAAGACTGATTGGTCTGTAATTGACTGGATTGGATGGATTCTTCCCATGTTTTAAGAGTGGAACTACCTTGGCTTTCTTCCATAAATCAGGGAAGAATAGCATTTTTAGGCAGGCATTGATGATGAATGTTAAATATATCAAGGCACTAGTTGGCAACTGCTTTATCACTTGATTATTTACGCTGTCAAGACCAGGGGACTTACGATCTTTTAGGTCCGAAATTATGAATTTTATGTCCTCAACAGTTGTGCATTTATTAGAGGGTAGGGAAATAGTGGAATTGTTCAAAACAGTTATCTCGTTTTCAACCTCCGGTTCAAGAGGAGATAACAAACTTTTGTCGTCGTATGGTTTTTAAGGAATGTATTTGCTAGGATTTCCACTTTGTCTTCATTAGTTGATACTAGTGACCCGTTAACTTCGAAGTTAGGACGGTAATAGTTTTTCTTGGGCAGTATCTTAGTAACATTCCAGTCTAGAGTTGGAATCGAGTGAACTTAATTTATTTTTCCATAAGGAATTTCTGTACTCATTTATTCGAATTTTAATTAAACGACATTCATTTCATAGAACTCGTTAGGAGATCTGTACTTCTGCCAGAGCCTTCTGTAACGATTTTTAATCTTTATTAAATTGAGTATTTCTCCAGGTAGCGTAAATGCTCTTTTAGGAGACTTTTTTTAATGGAACAGAAGCACGAATGATTTCGGATATTTTGCTTTGAAATGTTTCTATATGATCGTCAATATCTTTCTTGACTGCTATTCACAGCCGAAAGGTTTTTCGAACAACTTCGTATATTGCGAGTGAAATGGTATCTAAACACGTCCCAGTTCGCGTTTCTATAATCTAAATATTGCACATTATTTATATTAGGACTAAGTAAAATATCACAGCTAACAGGAAAATGATCAGAACTAAGCGCATTGTGCACAATAGGAGTGGTAAGCGAATTAGGAATGGTTATTAGAAATAAATCTAGTGACGATGGAGAGTACCTACTGCAAGCAGGGAGGTAGGTAGGACTAGATGGGTGCATTATTGTAAAGTTATGTCTTAAGCATAAGTCATATAATGTGTTTGCCCAAACATTTGCCCTTAAACAATGTCTACAATGAAGATCGCCTCCTGTGACAACATTCTCAAAACTTAACAATCTTCTAAGGTCACTTTTCAAGCACTGAATTTTATATGTATTACGAATTCCTTCAGGAAAATAGACGGAAAATTTTTGTAGCCAAGTATTATTACTTAATTTAATTTCAACTCCAACATTTTCTAGTACTATACTAAAGTGTGCACTATTGGCAGCACAGAATGATCAATACTTATTTTGACGAGGATGGCAACAACCCCTACTGTTACGATCACAACGATAACACAAATAGTTACCACATTGAAAAGGAATATTACGTTGTAAACCTGTTTCACTTATTAGACAAACATCAATATCCAAATTGGAGAGAAAGTTAAAGAACTCAAAGCTCTTGTTGCGAATGCCTCTTGCATTCCAACATAAAAGTTTAAGATGAGACTGAATATTACTTGACATTATTAGAAAGATATTTACTTGTAAGCTGAGCAATTACTTTGAACTCACAGTCACCGACTAGCCTTTGAATAGATCACATCGTTATCCTAGTATTGTGTGTTCTAGTTTTGCTCAATTGCAAACCGGTTTTCCCTGTTTCACCAATCGTTCATACCAATCCTCATTTCTTTACAAACTGTGAATTTTCTTTTTCTATATAGCTAGTGTCTTACCCAATTGCAGTTATGGCCTCCGGGCCCAATAGAACCAATCGATACAGAGATCTTGACATAGATCCTGTTACCGGCTTCCAACCTACTAAAAAACAAAAAAAAATTCCACCGCTTTGTTAAATTTTCCTCCTTTGCCCTTACTTAAAAAAGCAATAGACAATATAAGCACTGAGTATGATCAAATTTCCCAGCTTCGTGATGGCAACCTGTTAATCAAAACTAAATCGCAAAAAATTGCCGATGAATTTATTAAGGTTAACAATATAGCAAATGTGTGTCCAGTAGAAGTGAAATTACACCACCGTTTGAACGAGTACAAAGGAATCGCATATGCCCCATGCCTCATTAATGTTCTCGAAATGAAGTCACAAGACGTTACTAGTGTCTACAAGTATACAGAACCCGATGCCAACAATAACCCAAAGCCAACTGGTTTGATCCTGTTTACGTTGGACCTGTTCCACCCCCCCAAAACTATAGAAATTGGATTTTACAACGCTAAGGTTTCGGAATACATCCCGAACCCCATGCGATGTCGCAACTGCTAACTCCTGGGCCACACCGCTAAACGCTGTACCGGAAACACCAAATGCGATTCATGCAACCTTCCACCGCATTCACCAGAAGTTTTCGCATGTATAATGTGCGCAAACTGTTCGCTCCAACACCCTTCATCATCTAAAACATGTCCAAGTTACAAGCAAGCCAAAGAGATTCTCTCCATCAAAACAATAAATAAGTGCTCAGTTAGCGAAGCAAAAAGTATTTATAGAGACCAATATTGCTCTCAAATAACATCCTCCCTTCACTCGTTTGCAGAAAAAGTCAAACAAAACAACCCAACACAACTAATTGATCACATTACATCTGGACTAATAGAGTCTCAATGCGCTGCTTCCTCTTCTACATCAAAACCAAATATATCCAAGCAAACGTCTATTACATGCACAAAACCCAAGCCAAACTCAATCAAACCACATACAGCTGACAACATCGAACATCCAAATAAAGTATTCGCTCATACTTTTCCCTTAAAGTCAAACGTAAGTCGCACCCCTTCAAACATTCATCTCTTGCAATCAAAAATTAACTCAAACTCCGCTACTAACACAAACCTAACTCATAACTTTAATTCAACCCGCATCAATCAATTTTCAAAGATCTCCGAGGTACCTTTACAAATAGATACTCAGTCCTTAATTCATAACAACAATGACATCACACCAACTCTAAATGATGACGATGTCACAAGATAAAAATATTGATAAAACACAATACCATAACCTTGCTGGTTCGGAATTGAACGATGCAACATTGGACCAGACTCAAAATCTCATCAACCCAACTACCCGACACCCAATAAATAATCAACAAAACACAAACATTATAAGCGCTCAGCCACTTCCAAAAATACTCAAATCACTCTTTTGTTGCTTCACGCAATAAAAGTTCGTTGAGACAGTCAAACCCAAATATGACCCTCAGTATTCTGCAATAGAATATAAAAGGTCTGCAAAATAATTATGACGAGCTTAATATTTTGATTAAAGAGCACAATCCTGATATAATTTCCCTCCAAGAAACCCACTGCCCATTCAATTCCAATCCAATAGCTCCAGTAAATTACGTTGGATACTTTCAAAATCATGCTACAAATACAACATCTTAACAGGGCATAGGCGTTCTCGTAAAAAAAATGTTCCACATAACCTATTACATATTAACACTAACTTACAAGTAATTTCTTATGAATTCGAACTTCCATCAAAATTCACCTACATTTGCCTTTACATCCTTCGGAATGAAAACTTCCAAGCAAGCGATTTACACAACATCGTTAACCAAACCAATTCACTACTAATTATTGGTGGGGATGTCAACTCTTGGAGCATACTTTGGGGATCTCCCTCTATAAACTCAAGGGGTGCTATTCTTTTAAATGATGGCTCGCCAACTCACCTCTCCACACACAATACTCTCACTCACATAGATATCACCTGCTGCTCACCCCAACTACTTCCGTCCACTTCCTGGAAAACCATTAATGATCTTCACAATAGCGACCACTTCCCCATCATAACATCGGTTACCATTGGGCATTCAACTGTTAACAAAGTCTTTACAGCAAAATACAAAACCGATAATGCCAATTGGCCTTTGTTTAAGAATAAAATAAATGAATATCTTTCTGATAAGATGCCCACCAAAAATACAAATAAAGAAGCAGCGTTGTTGCATAAAGCCATCCGAACGGCAGCCACTGCTTCAATTCCCCAAACTAATCCCTCTTCAGGACAAAACAACAATAGCATTGTCCCTTGGTGGAGCCCCGAACTTTCCACAATACGGAAGGATAAGATGATCAGAGAATTCCAAAAGAGGCCGACTCAACACAATTTAATTTTTTATAAGAAAAAAAACGCAAAATTTCGCAGAATGCTTAAAGACAACAAAGCAAAAAGCTTTGCAGAATTTACAGCCACCATCAACCCCCCAGCTCTAGTCCTGTCAAAATATGGCGTAACATTCGACGGTTGACAGGAAATCGTTCAACATTATTTATTAAAAGTATAAGGTTTCAGAACCAAATTATAACAGACCCAGACAAAATATGCAACCTTTTTGCCGAAACCTGGTCCAGATTCTCAGATGACACCAACTTTTCTTCTAACTTCAATAACTCCAAAATTTTGAGTCTCAGTTATCCCTTTCCGCTACATGCAAATAATCCTGCTGCCAGACGAATTGAAGAACCAATTTCCCTCATCGAATTCGAAGCGTGCCTCAACAAAGTCAAAGGTAAAACACCTGGAAGAGATCGGATTTCCTATCCATGCTAAAATATTTTCCAATTGAAGTTAAACAGCTTAATTACATTATACAATAATGTGCTTGATTCAGCAAGTATTCCACAAAGCTGGAAAACGATGTCATTAATCCCCATCCCTAAGCCAAAAAAAGATATCGATTTGATGGAAAATTATCGACCAATCTCGCTGATCCCCTGTACATCTAAAATTTTAGAAAAATTGTAGCTAAGCGCCTTTTATGGTTCGCTGAATCAAAAGAACTAATTTCCTCACACCAAGTTGCCTTCAAAGCAAATAGAGGATGTATCGACGCTCACTTGCATATTGACTATTATATCTCGAAAGCAAATCCGCAAAAAACCATGTATCTGTTCTTACCTTAGACTTTGAAAAAGCCTTCGACAAGATCGAATTACACGTTATTTTAGAAAAATTAAAAGAATGGGGTGTTGGAAAAAAAATTTACGGTTATGTAAGATCTTTCCTTACAAACAGACAATTTTATACAAATATAAATAATCGCTTTTCAAAGCAATTCCCTTTACATCACGGTATCCCACAAGGTTCCCCTTTATCGGTAGTCCTTTTTATAATTTTACGCTCTTAAAGATATTTTAGATTGGACAGTGATATCAGGCGCAAAGCTTTCTATAAATCAGTATCGAGTTGACCCCCGACGAGTGCACAAGTGAACTCGTTAATTATCGTGTGCTGTGCAAACCTCGGGCGAGTGCAAAAAAAAAAAATAATAATAAAACAAAAAAGTGCAGTGCAGCGGAAAAAAAAATCACACAGTGCGGGTATCCCACCTCTCCCGCTCCAGGTCGTAGTACTGTTGCTTGCACTCAATCACCGCCATTACTGTATTTACCATACGGTACGGGCAGTGGCTGAGTGTATGTAACAACTGATGGATAGCGGGTTGTGAGTGAGAATTTTGTTGGTGCACTGTTTCATATAGTTGTAAGGGCATAACACCTACAACAATTTGATCCGGTAAATCAATGTTAGAATTTTCACTTCGCAGCCTTGCTTAGCATCGTCGGTATTTGTGTTTTTTGTGTTTGTTGTAGATTATGACTAGGGAATTCAGGGTGGACTTAACCAATATACGCGGGCTAAAAAGTAATCATTTTTCTGCGTACGTCCACGTCTGTAAGTACAGACCAGCTGTTTTGGCACTTAGTGAAACACAGGTAGATCCCCGCCCACACCTCTCAGATCATTCTGATCTGAAGCTACCTGGCTACGAACTAGTGCCATTATTCTTCTCTCACCGCGGTCTCACCATTTACGTGCGTAGTGATGTAGCTTACCAAAGTTCACCACAATGTGATCCATGTTCCATTCCGGAATTCAACTCATGTGGTTAAAATTCCATCTCCGTAAGCAAATTATCCACTACTGCTTTATTTACAGAAGCCCCAAACTGGACAGCAATTCGACTTTTAACGAGTTTGATGCGCTGTCTGACTCCATTCAAAGAATGGTATCCCTGTATCCTCATACTGAAATCGTTATTACGGGCGACTTCAATATACACAATTCTGGGTGGCTTCGACATTCTGTACAGACAACACCCGAAGGACGGTGTGTTGAGAACTTCGCTGCGGAAAACAACCTAACGCAGCTTGTAAATTGGCCCACGCGAATACCAGACGTTGATAGTCATACCGCCAACACCCTGGACTTGTTTTAACTTCTCACCCTGATAAGTACACCATTGATTTGCTCTCCGCTCTAGGCTCGTCGGACCATTGTGTCATATCAGCTAATTTCTCATACACAGACTACGCAGTTAGAGAAAAAATTCCTAAAAGAACAGTATGGCAATTCGAGAAAGCCAACTGGAGCGGTCTTAACAGCTTCTTTAGGAATTTTAACTGGTCGTTATGCTTCCTCGATAACGACGTGGATTCCGCTGCTGATATGATTACAGACACCATTCTCTTTGGAATGAGATCCTTTATCCCTCATCGAATGAAGAGTATCAAACCAAAAGAAAAGGCATGGTACGACTCGTGCTGTAAAGAGGCCGTCAGGGTTCGAGAAATGTTTTTTCGGTCCTACAAGACCAACCCGACAGAGGAAAACCGAAAAAAGTTCAAACGAGCCAGAAATGACTGCAACGCCTTTCTTAATCGTGTGAAATTCCTATACGACCAAAATCTGAGGCAAAAAATACTGCAATGTCCCAAAGGCAGTAAACATTTTTGGTCGTTTGTCAAAAATATTAGAAATTCCGCCTCATCCTCCATCCCAGCGCTCATTTACAATGACATTCCAGCTGTCAGCTCTTTAGACAAGGCCAATCTGATTGCTGCATACTTTGCGGCCAGCTCGACACTCCCAGGTTGTGCTTTGTCTCCGCCTACACTTGAGTGCGTCGAATCTTCAATGGGACGAATCTACTTTCGCACTCGTGTAGTAACAAGAGTACTTAAAGATCTCAACATACATAAATCCGCTGGTCCGGATGGTGTATCTCCCCTTCTTCTGAAGAGGTGTTCTTCCTCGCTGGCAAAACCACTGCGTAAGCTTTTTCATCGATCCTACTCTTTAGGACTCTTCCCGAGCAGATGGAAAACAGCATTTGTCCAGCCCGTCCCTAAAAAAGGCGAATCATCTTCCCTCTCCTCCTACAGACCCATTGCATTTACGTCCCTTCTTTCCAAGGTCATGGAAACACTGATAAATCGTCAGCTCACGAAATATCTCGAAACACGAAAACTTCTCAATGACCGGCAGTACGGTTTTCGTAGCAGCAGGTCCACTGGTGATTTGATGCCATGTCCCACCGAAAAGTGGAACCAAAGCGTACATCAATCTGGCAAAAGCAAGATAGTTGCACTTGATATTTCTAAGGCATTTGACAAAGTTTGGCATCAGGCTCTTTTATCGAAAATGCGTGCATTTGGGATCGACGACTCTCTTCTTCAATGGATTAGAAATTACCTTTCGGAACGTTCAATTCAAGTTGTTTTGGACGGTTTCAAGTCAATAAATTCTGGTGTGACCCAGCATTCTGCTCTTTTTAGGGACGAAGGAAATATACCACTGTGACATTATGCATTTGTGGATATCAAGTGGCGTGCAAGGTGTAAAAACAAAACTATTGCTTTGAAATTCGCCTTCAGCTAAATCCGCATATAAATTGCAATTACAACTGTATTTTGGAATTAATGGTTTAGATTTAGTTTCGACCAACAGAAAAAATTGGGTAAAAGGATTAGCAACGTTTACTTAGTCAGATATTAATGCACTTCCCACTTCTCAGATATTTTTTCTTTTTCATGTTGGTGATTAAAGGATATTGTTAAATACGCAAATAAACAATGCTTGCATATTTAATAGCACAAATCGAACTTTCAATATCACATTTTAGAATGTTTAGAAAGTAATCATAAGCCTTTGAACGATCTGTTTCATTATAAACGGGTTCCCAGAATTCAAACATTAAGCAATTCACTAATTTGCCGTAGTTAATTTTATAAATTGTCTTGAAAGGTATAAATTTATCATAACTATTTGATTGAATATTTTCTATATTCAAGTTTATCATGCAGTGATCTGCAATTTTATTGTCGAATACTTCACCAGATAATTTTTGCGTAAACTAAGGGTTCAGTATTAGAAAAATATGATCAATACATGCCTGTGACACGAGCTCATAAATTCAAGATCAACGGCATCGACGTCTCAACGATACCACTAAAACGGACAGCTACCAACTACGAAGAATTGACGACTCTTTGGATACACTTTCTGGAGCGAAATAGTTCTCAACACTAGACCTGAAGAGCGGTTACAGGCAGGTGGAGATTGATCGAAATGATCGTGAGAAAACTGCTTTCGCTACAGAAAGCTCAGTCATCCCGAAGCTTTCGCCTAAGCAGGTCATTTAACTTGTCTCTCGCCCTGGTTTATCTGGACATAAAAAAAGTGTATAGAACAAACCCAGAAAAAAAAAATAGATAAATAAAAATAAAAAATACCAAACGCGTAATTGCCGTCAAAAATGATTTTCGCAGGTTATTCTCCTTGAACGGAAAAGTACTTTTCGGAGGAGACTTTAACTGCAGACATAGGGATTGGGCTTGTTCAAGAGCTAACTCCTGGGGAAATATTCTGTCTGATTTATGTGTTAACCTACCAGTTTCTGTAATGTTTCCGTCTAGTCCCACCTATTTCCCTTGTAGTTCCCATGGCCGGCCATCCGTTCTAGACTTGTTCATTACTAATGTTCCTAGCTTAATATCACAGCCAACTGTTGTTAACGTTCTTAGCTCTGATCACATTGCTGTTTTTTGCAAGGTTTATTGCACAGCGGTTAAACAAGGGGTGGCCGTGGTGTAGTGGTACTAGCAATCGCTTCTCACTCGGAGGGTCCAGGCTCGAATCCTGCCCATGGCAAGTCAGTTTTTCATTTGTGTAATTGGAACTCAGACAGAAAAATTCTCCGTGTGAAGGCACAACACTGACACGTAGATTTGGCTGTTGTAGAGCTTCAAGCACAGAAAAAAATACTGTGAATTATACATCGAGTCACTCTGAGTGCAGAACAAACCCTCCGTCCTATTCGAACTCTCACCCCTGGAGAGCAAATATCGAAACCAAACACTAAAAAACAATTTTCCTTTCTCCTCCCTCTACCTTTCCGCCCTCGCCCTGGCAACAGTAAAAGGATATCTAACCCCTTAGGCGCGCGTAAATTATAAAAAAAAGTCAAGTTTACCCTTGACGTTTCAGATCTGAGATCAATAATTTTTTTAATTTCGAGGTACAATTGACAACGTAGAAGATATTTTCAGTAAAGACAATGTCGATGTTATTTTAAAACAGTTTTCAGAAACCATATTAAATGCTGCTGAAAATAGTATTCAAAAGAAAACTATAAGTGAAGCTAACATAAAACTTCCCCCCTATATTTTAGATCTAATAAAAATAAGAAATGTTTACCGAAAGAGCTGGCAGAGATATCGGGACCCACTTTACAGATACGCGGTATCAAATATCAATAAGATCATTGTCACAGGCTCGCAATAAAAACTGGAACAGAAAGCTGAACTCATTAGAAAAAAATGCTAGACCTTTATGGAACATTATGAAGGTAATAGAAAATAGAAAAAGGCAGTTACAATTTTTAAAAGATACTGTTAGCACCTATATTTCAAATGCCCTTGCACTGAACTTTGCAGTCGTTCGCAAATCTCCGGTTAGAATAAACGTCGTTCGGCTTCTCGTAGAGTAAAAAAAAAAATAATAATTCTGTTATAAACTCAATCAGTTGGAAGTTTGTTAATTGACTCGGTAGCCTAGCGGTTAGCGGCGCCAGTCAACAAATCGTGGTGCACGGGTTTGAATCCCGGGTGGTGAAACTTTGAACTTTTTTCTCTTTTTTTTTTGTGTTTCTGTTTTTGTTTTTTTTGCTCAAATTGTGTAAAGAGACTAAAAAACAAAAAGCACGTGATGGATGGTGGAGAGCGTTCCGCTCTTCCCATAACGGGAGTTACAAAAGGCAACAATACGGTTGCTGGTGCCGTGGCAAAAGGAATCAAACGTAGGAAGAGTTTGAAAACTCCTCCTAATTTAACCAAAAAAAAAAACAAGTGCCATTTTAAGAGCTGATGAAGAGAAAGATGAATTCCAGTATGAGGGGGGCAGTAACAACTTTGCCTCTTTAGCTGCATCTGAGTCGGAAGACGAAGATGAAGAAATAAGTAATATTGCCAGCAGCATATTAAAGCTGGAAGAAGAAGTGCTTGCTATTAAGCAGAGGCAAACTGCACGAAGGCAGAGGGAGCAAGTACAAGCAGATAGCTCCCAACAACAAGAGCAGAAACAAAAACTGCAGCAACAACAAAACCAGCAGCAGCAGAAACAACAGCAGCAGCAGGAACAGCAACAGTTGAAAAAACAGCAGCAGCAGAAGAAACAACAACAACAACAACAAAAACAACAGCAGCAGCAGCAGAAGAAGAAGAAGAAGGAGAAGGTGCCTCCCATCAACACCTATAAATTAGAGGTGAATGCAACCAAGAACCTGTGTAAGTTGGTCATTGACAGTAACTTTAATATTAAGCGATTGGGGAACGATCGCCATGCCATCCACTGTAACACAGTGGAGGGCTACGCGAAAGTGAAAGAGCTCCTAAAGGAAACGACGACGGAGCACTTCTCATTCACACCAAATCGATGCTGCTGAAAGGGTTGGAACCGTCTTCTGATCCTGAGGAGATTCTGGCACTGCTCAAAGAGAAGGAGTGCCAAGGACTCAAGTTTGTGGGGGTAAAGCCATTTACCACAGCTAGAGCCAGGCGGGAGAAACGCAATCTGCCGTTCTTCCTGGTGCAGCTCAGTCCCGAAAGCGGTCTGGATAGTCTAAGGAGTATCAATGTCCTAGACTACCAGGTGGTCCACTGGGAAAAACTAAGAAGGAGCGAAGGCGCTATATAATGCGTTCGCTGCCAGAGGTTCGGGCACGCCGCGTCGAACTGCCAAATGCAGCCTCGATGCGTGAAATGCGCTAAGAACCACAGTTCCGAGCAGTGTCCTCTGGGTGTTGACGGAGCATCCGATAGGTCGCAGCTCTCGTGCGTGTTATGTGGAAACGTGGGACACACCGCAACCTATCGGGGTTGTCCTAAGTTCGCTGACATTAAGAAAGCAAAACTGGCTCGGCAGCAGAAAGTGGAGGTCAAACGTTCACCTGTCAGGTTTCAAACACCAGCCGTCACGTCCCAAATTTCCTACGCCCAAATGGCGTCAGGTAGGGGGGCTACGGTACAGCAAGCCACTGTTGCTTCTCCGGCGCCAACGCCGAGAACAACGGAAGCTGCACCTAACATGCTAGCCATCTTGCTCGCAATCCAAGGGCAGATGGCTCAACTGCAAAAGCAGGTTCAAGAACAGGCAAACCGGGTGGACCAGATCTACTCGCTGCTGCCGGGCCTAACGCAATACATGCCGTAATGGGTACGCACATGGTGGAGCAAACTTTGAAGTTCCTTGCGGTGAATGTTAATTCACTGATTAGGATTGAACGAAGAGCCGCGATGTTTAAATTGCTACAAGACCAAACTGCTGATGTGCTTTTCGCTAGCGAAACCAAGCTAACCGATAAGCACAAACTGGAGTACAATAATTATATTGTTAGAAGAAGAAACCGGCCCAGATCCAAACGTGGAGGCGGTGTCGCGATCTTCATTAAAGAAGGTATAAAATTTCACAGAGTGGACAAGGGCGTGTTGCGCAGGTTCCGGGTGTTGGAGGCAGTCGTCATTTACATCCCGCTCCGCAGTGGAAAGCGGCTGTACTTGGCCTCTGTTTATGCACCTGATACTTCACAATCCACCCTATTCATTACAGAGCTCGACACGCTTTTTCGACTTCTGAGGCTGGAATCGGGGGAGAATTATTTTATAATCGGCGGGGATTTCAACGCTAGACACAGAAATTGGGGAAATAATTTGCCAAATACTAGGGGGAACCTACTACTCGATTGGTGGGGTCAGCACGATGTCATGTACAGACTCGGTCTTAAAGCGACTGATAACCCGTCGTTTCCCAGAGGCGGGTCTTATTTGGATCTACTGCTGTACGACGAACGCATACGAATGACAGGTACGAATTTACAAACGCTAAACTGTCTGCGCACATTCGTGTATGACAGTGACCATTGCGGTTTTAGCACCGAAATTACGGTTCCCAACGAAATTGCGGAATTGGAGGAGTTTGTCCAAAGATATTCTTACAACTACAGCAAGACTCGATGGACACGCTTCTCCGCAACTTTGACAAGAGCGCTCTCCTCGAACACGCTCCACCCACCGTCCAATAGGAATTTGTCAAACGAGGAGATCGACAATTACCTAAAACAAATGGACGAGACAATTAAACAAAATATGGACACTACAATACCGCGGTATCGACGTACGACTAACGAAGACCTGTTCCGCAATCCTACTATTGACGCACTGCACCGACAGAAAAGTAGACTTCTGACAAGACTCAAAAACTTGTACAGACAGTTAACTGACCGACAAGACCCGGAGATTAGGACACTGAAGTCGTCGATTAAAAATATTCAAACGCTAATAAAAGAGAATTACAGAATTTCTGTAAGTTTGTATTGGAACAACAAGGTTCGGGCTGTAAACACCAGCAACCCGAATATGTTTCCGCAAATAAATAAACTATTTCGAAGAAAAAATCAAAACGACCTTCAGTGTCTTAAAATAGCGCGGACAACAGACAACGAACGGTTACTGACAATAGCAGGTATTGATCCAAATGAGGCCGCTGATGATGACGACTTCTTTGTGATCGAGGATCCACAGGAGAAAGTTGAGACCATAGGGGCGACTTTCCAGGAAGTATACAAGGCCATTGATATCATTGGCCCTAATTATGACCTGGACAATCGCGTCTTGGTGCACGACTTCTGCATTCGAAATGAAATAGGGAACTGGCGATCCGAAGGCTCTGGTTTCACCCAGTTCAACGACGAAAATATGGCAAATAATGTCATTGCCAGAGAGGGTGATCTACCCCCATTCATTTCGAAGGAAGAACTCCATGAGATATTCGATACAATCAGGGCTAAGAAATCAGTGGGGACCGATGGTACATCGTGCTTCGACATCTTCCTCTAGAAGCGGTGGACATTTACACCACCCTGTTTAATAATGCAATGAATAATGCACATTATCCAGCGAATTGGAAAACGGCGGTGGTTCAACCTATCCCCAAAAAGGGGAAGGATATATCCAATCCGGCGAATCTCCGATCGATAAGTCTCCTTCCGAATATCGGTAAGGTTTTTGAAAAGGTAATCAATAGAGCTCTGTCTAGGTGGGTTGAGGACAAACATATAATTCCGGATAATCAATTCGGTTTTAAGGCGGGACATGATATCTCACATGCCGCGTCTAAACTGGTGTCCGATATCCAATGGAATAAAGGCAAAAAACAATGTACTGGTGCCTGCCTTGTTGACTTGGAGAAGGCCTTCGACACCGTATGGTTAGAGGGTCTTTTCTATAAGCTGACTCGGTTGGGGATCAGTAAACCACTCTTGTACATTCTTTATAATATTCTAACCAACAGACAGTTCATCGTGAAAAATGGCGATGTGACTTCTGTTGGAATATTTCAAATTAAAAATGGTCTTCAGAAAGGCGCGGTCAATTCGCCGATCCTTTTCATCATTTTTACAAGCGACTTGATAGGTTCACTTTCCCATACTATTGCGTACGCAGACGATTGGCGAAAGTTCTCTATCGTTGGACAACACGGACAACCTCTTGCCTGTCGAAATGTAGTCAGATACCTTGGAATCTGGCTAGATCAGTTTCTGTATTTTGGCAAAAATGTAGATGCTGCTCTGGCCAGAGCTAAAGGCGCTTTTGCCCTTACAAAGAGACTGTTTTATAGCAGCCAACTTTGTGCGAGGGTAAAGGTAATCTGCTACATGACCCTTATTAGGCCCATGCTGGTATTTGGTTGTCCCGTGTGGTTCAATGTACGAGCATGCTTAATGGAAAAGATTCGGGTGTTTGAGAGGCCTTGTCTTCGCTTGTATAGAACACCAGAGTCGGAGTACAAGAAATTTTATCCTAACGAGGTCCTTTACAATAGCGCGAACCTAATACGAGTGGACAACTTCGTAATTAAGCTGACTCGAAGGCACATTGCAAGAGCAATGACCTCGACGAATAACCTGATATCTGGGGCTTACTACCCCAATTACCTTTACCACGAAAGTGTGCGCTCTGACGGCTTCTTTCCACCGGAAGCATTCCTCTACCTAGATCAGATAGGGTTGATCCAGGATAGATCAGCGGTGCCGTTAATCTTCCATGTCGCTCGGATAGCTGGGGACAGGCGACTCAACTACAACAGAGACGTCGCACACGGCAGTTTGGATCGCCTCAGGTTCAGTAGGGCGGTGGGGAATCGCGATAAGAAGGATGTCGTTCGGCAGCACCAGCATTTCTGGTGGTTGAATGATGGGGAAGATGTTTCGTCGTCGTTTCCGTCAATTACGGACCAGTCTCACTTATGAGGCAGAGCTGACCAATCTATTTGCTCAGTAAATAGCGATGGCCAGCTTACATAGGTTTAGGTTAGCATTTAAGAAACATATACATATATCAGTGTATGCAAAGGTGTATACTGATATATGTATATGATTGTGTATAATGTTTATGTGTGTTTATGTGTGTATTGTACATTTCGGTTAGGTAGGCTAAGGTTTATTTTAAGTTAGATACTAAGTTTTTATAAAAACTTTTTTAGAAAAAAATTGTTTCTTAGCCTTAAGTATAGAAAATAAGTATTTATAAATAAAATGTAAATGCAGTCGAAAGACATAGATATAAGTATTCAGAGTAGCTTAGAGTGCCTGTGTGGGGCCAGTAAGTTAGTATAAGATTGTTAAGTAATTGTAAGCTAGCATTTAAGCATTTTTTGTTAGAATGTAAGAGTTAGTGTTAAGAAAATAAAATGCATTAAAACTGAACTCAACATTTTCACAAAATCGGATTTAAAAAACAAAATACAAAAATCCATAAAAGCCAACCTACTACTCGAATGGAACTTATATCAACATCATTACTCTAAAATCAACTTAAACAAATCCCATCCACAATATCCCACCAACATTACCAAATCAAAAATAAACAACTTCGTTCGTCTTCGCCTAGGACATACTACAACTACACACCAACACCTATTGACTAAAAACCCTCCATAAAATTGCCCTACTTGCAATGTTACTCTGGATTTAACGCACATACTGGAAAATTGTACCGCCTTCAAACCAATTATACTTAAACTATTTCATTATACTAATATCTATGACATATTAAAAACCCTAACACTTCCAACATAGAACAAATCAACGAATTTATTTCATCTACTAACATTATTATATAAGAATTTCTTTATCATAGAGCTAATAGTCCTCCCAGCTAAGCTCATTAATTTTATGATTAACATGTAATTTAAATTATGTGCTAATAAAAGATAATAATAATAATAGTAATAATACTTTGAACTGTTGAACTTTTGTTTTACAATTTTCAAGTTCAGAGACCATATCAAACATAAGAGAAGTTATTTCATCAACAGAAAATAAATCATGCTTTGCAGATGGAGAGGAATAATATGAAGATCTCTCCTGTGCACGATGCTGAGCTGGCATTTGTTGGTTTCTCCAGTGATGTTGTTGCTGCTCTGACTGACGTGATGATCGAGGTAGAGAAGGGAAGGCATCCACACAGTTGACACTAAAGCTTCTCGCTGCCACTGTTGGCTGTGCTTGAGATCGCAACGGAATGGTTGCGCGTGTACGAGACATTTTTTGAGAATTTTTTCCAATAATTTCCAAATAATCTGCACGACACTTGCAATTTTCGTCCGTAGATTTGTGGTTGCCTTCACAGTTTGCACATTTGGAAATTCCGGAAGAAGTGCAGGAATTAGTTTTGTGATTACCTGAACAGCTGGTACAAAAGGTTTTCACATTGCAGTGCCTTTCCCCGTGCCTCCACATTTGACAGTTGTGGCATTGAGTGATGCTATGCTTAGTACGCCGTTGGAATTCCCATCTAACTTGCGTACGGAAGATGGATTTAATGTTTTTTCGAAGATCGGCGAGGCGAATTGAGCCGTTCTCAAAATAAACAAAGTAAAGGAAATCCACATATTTTTCATATAGTTTTTTAATCATTTTGATTTCCTTGCACTTGAGACCGAATGAATTTAATTCGTTCTTTATTGAATCCGTTGGATATTCATCGAGGGCAGAAACAACCACTTTAAATGATTTCTCGCATTTAAGATCGTGCGAGAAAGATTTACATTTTTTAGCCTTTAGAGCATTTAAGGCAGTTTTATAGGAATCAATTGATTCGCAAAACACTTTAATGTCGATCGACAACTCTTTGACACTATAGTCACTAATTTTTAGTTCTTTAAAGAACTTATACACAAAATTACAATTTTGTTGGAGGATTTTTATTGGAGGTATCGAGATTTTTCTCGGCACTTGTTGCTCCGATTCACTAGTGCACATGTCTTCCCCAAGATCGGTGTCTTTAAACGATTGGAGAGGTAGAAATGCGTTACCACGACGCAACATTTTACTGGTTAAGTATACAGAATCCTCGAGGGAAAAGGCGCGACGCTTCAGTGTTTCGGTTGTTTGAAAAATCCCCGTGTGGTAAACGAAAGCTCGACTGATCGCTTTAACGGATCGCGGGAGACTGGTGCATATAAGATTAGAAATAGACTTTAAATTTTCATTTGGCAAATATGGAATGCCGAACATAAAGGCATCACATGCAACCAATCGATTTTTATACGAGTTTAGTTTTATCCTCATCTCTTTAAGTTCCGCGGTATTGTGATTTAGAAGAGCGTTTGTTTCTGAGTGGTCAGTTGTTTTATCAGAAAGAAGTGATTTTAAGTTATTGCACTCGGTGGAAGATTTATCCTGTGTTTTTTTAATATCTGTTAGTTCAGTTTTAATAGAAACAATATCTGCATTCGGATTTAAGTTTGAGGATTCCAAGTGCGTTACTCGATTGTATGCAGATTTAATTTCGTTGACTTCGAAGTCAATTTTGGCGGTGATTTTGTTTTCGGATTCGGTTAGTTTTTTAGATAACTATGAAATGATAAACTCACTTTGTTTACTAAGTAGTTCGTTCATCATAGTCTTCATTTCCGAATTGTCGTCCATGATTTTTTTTTCGGTTTTCCGTAAGGGAGAGCAATGGGAGCTTTTCGGCGAATCCGTCGTGTCGATCTTCTTCGTGAAAGATGTGGTCCGTCTTGGTGGCTTGGACGTAAATGAAGTGTTAGTACATTGGCTGGGGCTTGTGATTGTGATAGTGTCATTACAACTTATGTGGACTTGGCACAGCGAGGCTTGAATTTTATATATATGTATTTTGATCAAAGTACGTATTTTATTTTTAATCTTTTTTCAGCAATAATGCACTTTATTTGAAAAAATCATATGTAGACAAACGCGAAACGTTTAATTTAGTTTGATAAGATTAAGTATTAGATTGCATGCAAGTTTCGATAAAGAAAAAATATTTAACACAGTTGCCAGTATACAAAAGCATGTCTACTCTATAGCTGTCATACACCTTTTAAAAAAGGCCTAACAAAACGTCTGTACCAAGAAATTGTCCCTGCAAAACTCCTAATTTCCTTCCCACTCTTCGCTGCGGGAAACCTAACCATTCTATCTACTTTCTCTGGATCTACATGTAGTCCTTTCCAATCTACTGCATAACCTAAATATTTCAAAGACGGCCTACAAAAATTACATTTTCCCAGACTAAATTTTAACACACTGCCTCACACAATCGTTTAAAGACCTCATCCAGTATCTTAAGTTGTTGGTCGAATGTATTTGTTACGATAATAATGTCGTCCGGGTACACAAATACGTGTGGCTCTAGATCAGCACCAAAGATGCTGCCTATAAATCTCTGCCACGTAGCAGGCGCATTGTGTAGTAGTAAAAACATTCTCTTACATTGGAACAGGCCTCTATTCGGAATCGTGAAGGATGTGAGTGGGCGCGATCTCTCCTCCATGGGGATCTGCCAGTAGGCCGACTTTATATCTGATGACGTCAGATATTTGGCGTCCCTAAGCTTATCCAATGTCGATGAGATAAATGGCAATGGATAAGCATCCGTATCTGTAACCCTATTAACTTTCCTATGGTCTACGCAGAACCTAAAAGACAAATCTTTTTTCTTGATAAGGACTATCGGAGATGCCCACGGACTGTTCGATTTCTCGATGACTCCCGCCTCTAGCATCTCGTTTAGCCCCTTACCAATGTGCTTCTGCATCGCAGGCGGCACAGGGTAATAACGTTGTTTTATAAGTTCTGCCGATGTCCTCACCTTGTGTTCTACCAAATGAGTACACCCCAATCCCTCGAGCATTGACTAAAAAATACCGTCGACCAAAGCTTCCATCTGCCCTGCTTCGGCGACGTCCAGCTCGGAGATTTCGCGAATTGCGGTAATCGAGGCAACGGACTGTTGGCTCGAAAAGTTCCACAGTCGTGATCTTAAACCCGGGACTATTCCCGCCAGTGACCAAAAATTTGCACCAAGGATCACGGTTGCTTCCAAGCTAAACCCCAAAATGAACTATTGAGCTCCCCGACTGGTTCCCAGCAGGCGCCCTATCTCCTACTTGTTCAGGCGCTCCCGTCCTGCTGGCCCGGAAGTCCGTTGCGCGTTTCCCGACGTGCCGCTGCAGCGTCGACATTGGCGCCGTGTCACTCCTGTTGATCCACACCCCTAACAGCGTCTAGGAGCTTAACACGCGCTTGAAAAGTTCCTCCCAGTTGACGAATGCCAAATCTGACTCCTCTTCCGTAACTCTTCGGTCAGTACGATCGGCCTATATTTGAGGGTACACTACTTCTCGGTTTGCTCGGGAGAAGTGTCTCGCCCTATCCAACCTACTAAGAGCCCACTCGAATTTGGGAGGAATCTTCAAGTATTCCTTCGACTTAGGATTACTTGGAGGTTCTTCCAAGAGCTCTTCAAACTGTTCTATTTTTGCCCTTACGGCATCTCGGTCCTTTACAAATGTGAATTTGTAGGCCGAGTCTAAATTTAGAGACCCTCTGAGTTCGAGCATACGAGCGGAGCTCAACGACTTCCGCATGGCTTCCAAGATGCCAATGGGAAGACCGCGAGCCTCCATCTCATACGCCATCTCGTCCACAGCGAGCCTATTGATCTAGATGTTAGAAAACAAATCTGCTAAAAAAGACGAAAGTATGGGTCAAAAAAACACGATATCAAAAAGCTTTACATAACAAAAGAAAAAAGAACCACCAAAATAAAGAAAACTCCAAAAGTAAAAAGCAAACTCACGGTGTCAACGAAACCTTAAAAAAAAACCTCAGATGAAAATTGCCCAAAAACAAAATTGTATATATGTACGTAAATATGTATCTACGTTGGATATGGCATTGTAACATAGTATGTTACGAATATATTTACGAGTATATATTTATATATTATATACATATATATTTACTAGTGAGAATCAAAATTAACAAAATGTAAATAGCAAAACATAATTATGTATGTATGTATGTATAAGCGTATATTTATATAGGAATGTACATACGAATATATAAAAATCAAGTTTTAAACAAATAAAATGAAAAAGAGAAACAAAAGACTCATACTTGTGGACCTGGTACTTGCCCAGATTTAGGAATCTTATGTCTAGCTCCTACTTCTGTCCACAGGTACTTGTTGTTTTCCTTTCTTTCTTTCTCTCTTTCTTTCTTTCTATCAGCACTGTTGCACTTCCAATTTAACTTTCCTAGGAAAAAATAAAAGAGTATCAAAAAATTCTTAAACAAAAGACACACAAACAAATATCCACCCTGAACCCTATAAAATTTCAAATAAGCTCCGCGAACGACTAACAAAATTCGATCGCAGAAAAAAAAAAACCCACGGATAAAAAAAAATAATTGAAAAGGAAATGCCGGCAAATGAAGTGAAAAGGAAAGCCCCACGTTGGGCGCCAATTGTTATGTTTGATTCCCGACACCGATACAGCGATGCCCCGAACCAAACGATAACACTTTAATTCTCTGGGATCTACCTATTCCAGCGGTGGAGTTTTCCAGATAGCGCTTAGACGGTAGCTAAGCCTGGGTAAAAATTAAAAGGGCGCCACTTGACTTTTCACCCGGAATCACGAAACCTTTCGTGAGGAACAAAAGGACGAAAAGGAAAATCTTCCCAAATAAAAAAAACGAACGAGAAAAAAATAAGAAAAATAAAAAATTACTTTTATACCACTTTATAACGGCTCCGATGGAACTCGACGATTTATTTTTAAATAACTTAGCGGTGCACTCGTCGATGGAGTGATCCGCTATTTTCACAGTCTCGGTATACGCAAAACGCTAATCTAACGGGTCGCGTGTCCCGTCTATGCTCGGGAATTCTAACACACGCGCAGCCCACCGAGTCTCAATTCCGAGCAAAAAAAAACGAATTTCTAACCTTATTTTGTACACTACACTGCACTACACAATACCCTTCTTTTTTCCTCGCGGTACTATGCCCTTGTCTGGCACAGTTCTCCAGTCCTTTCGTCCCGATATTACCCCTATCCAATCCCTCGTTCATGTCTCCTTTTCTTTCTCTCCCCTTTCTCGTTTTTTTGTTTTGTTTGTTTACGGCACAACTCGCGACTTTATTCAAAAAAAAATCTACTCTGCTTTATAAAAAAACAGAATTGCTTCTCGCAATTCCCAACTCTCAAAAGAGAAAAACTTGCCTTCGCAATATGCAGCAAAATTTGCAAACAAGACAAAGAAAAAAACCTAGGCTGACCTATTCGCTGGTCGTCACCAAAAGGTCTTCCGGATCGTTTACGATAAACAACTCTAGCAAGCTTTGCTAGTGTGTGCACCCGTGTAGGCCTCTCACACATACCATTTTCCACATTCATACTAAACTCCTCAGTCTCAGAGTTCGCTCACACTTCCAGTAATGTCTGGAAACTCCACTGAGCGAGTTTATGGAAGCTGTGGATCCTAACTATGCCTAACTATTCTCCTACTCTTGGGTTCTACAAAATAAATTACGAAAATCTGAGTTTCTTTTCTTTCTGCTACCCGGGTATTTTTCCCCCATCGAATTACACTAATCAATTTTTTTTTTGCAAAAATTAACACGATCGCGAAGGAGAAAGGAAATGTGCCGGGACGGTAGCTGGAGTGTTGGGGCGAAAGGGAAAAAGTATAGATACAATCCAGAAGGGATAGTATTTCGACCCAACCATCCATCTGAGGAAGGAACAAGGGGAATCTGGAAAAGTAATCGACCACGATAAGAATATAATTATAGCCCCGAGTGGACTTGGGAAGTGGGCCTACCAGATCTACGCAAACTATTTCGCAGCACCTTGACACGCCTACCCTCTCAACCATCAGACCAGCGGGTCGCTCGTTCACAGATTTCACCTGTTGGCAAATCGTGCAATTTTTCACATATCCAGTTACTTCTGACCGCATTTTCGGCCAGTAATGGGTTATCATGGCACGCCTGTAAAATCCCTAATCTACCTATCTTTCCTACTACTTGTTTCCACTCGTTACTGTTAACTTCATAAACTACTACCTGCCTATCCTTCACAAACTTGAAGAGTTTGCCCCCCACTAATCTGGACAAGGGGTAGGCTAACGGGTTAGCCTCTACTGCCGTATTCATTTTCCTAATCCAAGGGTCTTGATCCGCTTCTGAGATCTCAGCTAACTCCGGGACTCCTCGCGAAAGCATGTGGACTATCTGAAAATCGAATTGCTGCAGCCTCATTGCCCATCGACCTAGTCTCCCTTGAGGTTCCTTAAGGTTGCTCAGCCACACTAGCGAATAATCATCAGTTACGACCGTAAACCGAACTCCTTCGATGTATGGTCCCAACTTCTCAATCGCTCAGAGCACAGCCAAGCATTCCTTCTCTGTGGTAGAGTAGTTCCTCTCACTTCTCTGCAGGGACCTACTGAGATAACAAATAACCTTCTCTCCACCTGAGATAATACGGTCCCTATTCCATAATTCGAGGCGTCCGTCTGAACTACGAACGGCCTATCGAAGTCTGGACATGTTAAAATGGGTGCCGTCACTAGACATTGTTTCGCCTTCGTAAAGCTTTCCTCACACTCGTCCGTCCATATAACTTTCCTATCTTTTTTAACAGGTCTGTTAAAGGCCTAACTAAAGCGGCGAAATTTGGTACAAAACGTCTGTACCAAGAAATTGTCCCTGCAAAACTCCTAATTTCCTTCACACTCTTCGGTGCGGGAATCCTAACCATGCTATATACTTTTTCTGGATCTACATGTAGTCCATTCCTATCTACTACATAACCTAAATATTTCAAAGACGGCCTACAAAAGTTACATTTTTCCCGACTTACTTTTAACCCTGCCTCACACAATCGTTTAAAGACTTCCTCCAGTATTTTAAGGTGTTGGTCGAATGTATTTGTGACGATAATAATATCGTCCAGGTACACAAATACGTGTGGCTCTAGATCAGCACCTAAGATGCTGTCTATAAATCTCTGCCACGTAGCAGGCGCATTGTGTAACCCGAAAGGCATTCTATTAAACTGGAACAGGCCTCTATTCGGAACCGTGAAGGCTGTGAGTGGGCGCGATCTCTCCTCCATGGGGATCTGCCAGTAGGCCGACTTTATATCTAATGACGTCAAATATTTGGCGTCCCTAAGCTTATCCAATACCTACTGACTGTTCGATTTCTCGATGAATCCCGCCTCTAGCATCACGTTTAGCTCCTTATCAATGTGCTTCTGCATCGCAGGCGGCACAGGGTAATAACGTTGTTTTATAAGTTCTGCCGATGTCCTCATCTTGTGTTCTACCAAATGAGTATACCCCAATCCATCGGGCATTGACTTAAAAATACCGTCGACCAAAGCTTCCAACTGCCCTGCTTCGACGACGTCCAGCTAGGAGATTTCGCGAATTGCTGTAATCGAGGCAACCGACTGTTGGCTCGAAAAGTTCCACACTCGTGATCTTAAATCCGGGACTATTCCCGCCAGTGCCCAAAATCTGCACCAAGGATCACGGTGTGGGGTATCGCTGGTACAACAAGACATTCTAAATACACTGACCGACTTTGCACCTCAATTGGTTGAGACAGCCCCATGACATCTAAGCTTTTTCCGTCTGCTAACGCGACGGACCTAACCTCATTTTTTCCTAATCTAAGCCCTAAATCTTTGAGTATTCTCCATCCCTCACCCCCTATGATAGTGCGAGAAGCGCCACTATCTAAAAGAACTAACATACCTATACCATAAATACTATCGCCTACATATGGACGCCTATCGTTGGCTCTCAGTTGTCTTCGTAGCTCACCTCGCCCTCATCATCTGAATCCTCTTCCGTACCTCCGGCTAACTCTCCGGCCAGTACGATCAGCCTATATTTGAGGTTACACTTTTCCTCGGTTCACTCGGGAGAAGTGTCTCTCGCCCTATCCAACCTACTAAGAGCCCATTCGATTTTGGTTGGAATTTTCAAGTGTTCCTTCGACTTAGGATTACTTGGAGGTTCTTCCAAGAGCTCTTCAATCTGTTCTATGTTTGCCCTTACGGCATCTCGGTCGTCTAGAAATGTGAATTTGTAGGCCGAGTCTAAATTTAAAGACCCTCTGCGTTCGAGCATACGAGTGGATCTCAACGACTTCCGTATGGCTTCCTAGGTGCCAATGGGAAGACCGCGAGCCTCCATCTCATACGCCATCTCGTCCACAGCGAGCCTACTGATCTCCATGTTAGAAAACAAATCTGCTAAAAAAAGACGAAAGTATGGACCAAAAAAAAACGATATCAAAAAGCCTTACAAAACAAAAGAAAAAAGAACCACCAAAATAAAGAAAACTCCAAAAGTAAAAAGCAAACCCACGGTATCGACGAAACCTTAAAAAAAGCCAGCAAAAAAGTTGGGACACGCAACAAGAAAAACAAAAACCGCAGAAACAAATGGTCACCCTGATATCCAGAAAAACAAATTAATGGGCTCACTGAATTTATAAAGAGAATCAACCCACATTCTCGTGTATGTGAGAAAAATTACCTCGAATGAAAATTGCCCAAAAACGAAATTGTAAATATGTACGTAAATATGTATTTACGTTGGATATGGCATTGTAATATATAGTGTGTTACGAATATATTTATATATTTATATATTATATACTTATATATTTACTTGTGAGAATCAAAATTAACAAAATGTAAATAGCAAAATATAATTATGTATGAATGTATATACTAGTATGTATAAGCGTATATTTATATAGGAATATACATACGAATATATACCAAATCAAGTTTTAAAATAAAAAAAAATCAAACCAAAAATAATTGTATGTGCTTATGTATGTCTATGTATATTTGTGGCAAAAGGTTCCACTTAGAAGTGGGTAAAAGGAAAAGAGAAACAAAAGACACCTACTTGTGGACCTGGTACTTGCCCAGGTTTAGGAATCCTATGTCTAGCTTCTACTGCTGTCCACAGGTACTTGCTGTTTTCCTTTCTTTCTTTCTTTCTATCGGCACTGTTGCACTTCCAATTGAACTTTCCTAGGAAAAAACAAAAGAGTATCAAAAAATTCTTAAACAAAAGACACACAAACAACTAACTACGCCGACCCCTATAAAATTCCAAATAATCTCCGCGAAAGACGAACAAAATTCGATCGAAGAAAAAAAAACCCACGGATAAAAAAAAATAATTGAAAAGAAAATGCCGGCAAATGAAGTGAAAAGTAAAGCCCCACGTTGGGCGCCAATTGTTATGTTTAAATCCCGACACCGATACGGCGATGCCCCGAACCAAACGAGAACATTTTAACTCTCTAGGATCTACCTGTTCCAGCGGTGGGTTTTTCCAGGTAGTATTTAGACAGACGGCAGCTAAACCTGGGTAAAAATAAAAAGGGCTCCACTTGATTTTTCACCCGGAATCACGAAACCTTTCGTGAGGAAAAAAAGGACCAAAAGGAAAATCTTCCCAAATAAAAAAAACGAACGAGAAAAATAAAAAAACTACTTTTATACCACTTTATTACGGCTCCGTTGGAGCTCGACGATTTATTTTTAACTAACGTAGCGGTACACTCGTCGATGGAGTGATCCGCTATTTTCACTGTCCCGATATACGCAAAACGCTAATCTAATGGGTCGCGTGTCACGTATATTCTCGGGAGTTCTAACGCACGCGCAGCCCACAGTCTCAATTCCGAGCAAAAAAAAAAAACCAATTTCTAACCTTTTTTTGTACACTACACTGCATTGCACTGTACCCATCTTTTTTTCCTCGCGGTACTATGCCCCTGTCTGGCACAGTTCTCCAGGCCTTTCGTCCCGATATTCCCGCTATCCAATCCCTCGTTCCTGTCTCCTTTTCTTTCACTCCCCTTTCTCGTTTTTTTTTTTGTTTGTTTAAAGCACAACTGGCGACTTTATTAAAAAAAAAAATCTACTCTGCTTTATAAAAAAACAGAATTGCTTTACGCAAAGAAAAAAACTTTCTTTTCGAAATACTCAGGAAAATTCGCAAACAAGACCAAAAAAAAAACCTACGCTGACCTTCCTATTCGCTGGTTGTCACCAAAATGTCTTCCAGATCTTTTACGATCCACAGCTCCAGCCAGACACACACACACACTCACACGTACTCTCTCTCAGACATTCATTCAGCACTAGTGGACCCAACGACGGGATTTCAAGCTTTGCTAGTGTGTGCACCCGTGTCCGACTAGGCCTCTCACACATACCATTTTCCACATTCATATTAAAGTCCTCAGTCTCAGAGTTCGCTCCCACTTCCAGTAATGACTAGAAACTCCACTGAGCGAGTTTATGGAAGCTGTGGATCATAACTATGCCTAACTATTCTCCTACTCTTGGGTTCCATTTACAAAATAAATTGCGAAAAGCAGAGTTTCTTTTCTTTCTGCTACCCGGGTATTTTTCCCCCATCGAATTACACTAATAAATTTTTTTTGCAAAAATTAACACGATCGCCAATGAGAAAGGAAATGCGCCGGGACGGTAGTTGGAGTGTTGGGACGAAAGGAAAAAAGTGTAGATACAATCCAGAAGGAATCCAGAAGGGACTGTATCTCGACCTAACCATCGGTTGGATCGCCGCCCCTCACAAAAACTAAGTATAGTGCCTTTTGCAATTTTTTATATATTATGGATATTATATTATGGATCGGCGTTCAGATTTGGGGGGATGTGGGGGCTGACCAAGAGCGTGTCACTCCTTAGAATTATTTTTGTAATTGCCAGTTTGTACTTTTTTTTTGTACAATAGTTGTTTGTTGGTTGTTGTTCTTTGTTGTTGGTTGGTGTTCTATGTTTGTGCATTTTATGTATGTTTGCCTGTTCCCTCGGTGGAGGCGGTCTTATTATTTGGCTGTCCGCCTACATGCCTCTGCTGCTCCTTCGGTGCTCCACCGGTGTGGTGCTGGCTTAAAAGGGGTCGTCATCCCTTCACCCATCGAACCTGACTTTTACAGCTGGTGCGTCGTTGGGGTGTGCTCGATTGTCTTGGCCGCCCGCCTAAATACCACCGTTGCTGCGTTGTTGCTCCCTCGTTGGGGTGTTGCTATAACTCTTCACCCATCGATCGCTTGGCTCGGTCCGAACCGAACCGAACCGAACCAAACCTCGTCCTTCTCCTCTGCGAGGAAACCCGCCCGCGAACCTATGTGGGTTGTTTTCAGCGGTCTGGGGTTGGTGGGCCACTGTCTGATGGGACCATAGCTGACGTCCACCTCCGCCAGAGCTCGGTGTTCCCACTCAACGGAAAAAGAGACCGAAGGGACTTGTAAGGGAAAAGAGAGCCAAACTTGTTGCGGGAAAATTTACCGCAACAGACCGTTAAGATATAAGTGAAACCCCTAAACGACCTTGGAAGCGGACTGACCAAATCTATACAAATCATTTCCCACGATGACGTCATCTGTACTCTCTCTGTCTTAAACCAGCTGGTTTATCATTAACCGGCTTCACTTGTTTTGCAAACTTTACAACTCCTAACATATTTGGTTATATCCCCTCTCATTTTAGGCCAATAGTATTTGCCTCGTACTATAACGAAAGTTTTCCTAGCTCTCATGTGTCCTGCTAATGGGCTATCATGGCACTGCCTTAATATCGTTATTCTCGTGTGTTATAACCCTATTAGCTTTCACGATCTTCCCTGGATACGCTAGGGTATTTGACTTAACTTAGATCATTTTCGCCACCCAAGGGTCCAAGTCCGCATCTCGGCCACTACCGGAACTGGCCGCGAAAGCATGTCTGGAACCACATGCTCCTTCCCCTTTCGGTGAACAATCTCAAAGTCAAATTGTTGAAGCCGAACTTCACAACGTGCTAATCTTCCCTGCGGATCCTTCAGATTGTTTAACCGTACCAGCGAATAATGATCAGTCACGACCGTAAATCGACTACCTTCGATGTACACTCGCAACTTCTCAATCGCCCATAGCACGGCTAAACATGCCTTTTCCATGGTAGAGTAGTTTCTCTCACACCTATTTAAAGACCTACTAAGGTAAAAAACTACCTTTTCCTCTTCCTCAAAACTCTGGGAGAGAAAAGCTGCAATCCCATAATCTGACGCGTCGGTTTGGACTACAAAGGGACGATTAAAATCCGGGCACTTCAGAATGGGTGCTATCACTAAACATTCCTTAACTTTCCTAAAACTTTCCTCATATTCATTAGTCAATATGAATTTCCTACTCTTTTTCAAAATCTGTTAAGGGCCTAACCAAGACAGCGAAATTGGGTACGAAGCGCCTGTACCAAAACAAGGGTCCTATAAAACTCCTAACTTCTTTAACGGTCTTGGGTACGCGTATCTTCACCATGCTCTCCACTTTCTCCGGATCCACATGCAGTCCATTTAGGTCAACCACGTATCCTAAGAACTTTAAGGACGGTTTACAAAAATGACACTTGTCCCGACCGACTTTCAACTCTGTTTCCATCAGCCATTTGAGGACCTCCTTCAGTATTTCCAAGTATTTTTGGAGTGAGTTTGTGACGATGTTGATATTATCTAAGCACACAAAGACGAACGGCTCGAGATCGGCCCCCAACGCGCTGTCGATGAACCCCTGCCAAGCCTGCCTTTGCCTCTGCATTGTGTAAGCCAAATGGCATCCTCTTAAATGAAGGAGACCCCGGTTCGGTACTGTGAAAGCGGTGCCAATACGCTGACTTTATGTCTAAGGAGGACAGATATTGTGCGTCCCTGAAGTTTATCTAATGTTGGCGAAATGAAAGGAAGTGGATACTCGTCCTCTGGCATTGCTTTAAAAGCATTACTCAATGTTTCTTGCAGCTGTTGTTCTTCCGTCTCTTCCAAGTCTGCTTTTTCTCGTATCGATGCTAGTGTTGCCACCTCTTTTTGGCCCGAAAAACTCCATATGCCTAATCTTAGATCCGGTACTATTCCCGAGAGTGCCCAAAAATCAGCACCAAAGATCATGACATGTGGTAGATTGGGAATTACGAGGCTATCCAGAAGGACGGACTTCTTCTTGACCACGATTGGTAGAATAACAATCCGCAAGACTATTAACCCTACGCCATCAGCTAGTGAAACAGACTAACCCTACTTTCCCTTGATGCTAAACCCAAGTCTTTAAGAATCTTCCAGCCGCCTCTACATATAATGGTTCTCGACGCTCCTGAATCTAATAAACCTAAAACCCAAATCAGACAAATGCTTACTCCTAAGTAGGGACGGCTGTCCACTTCGTTTTCCCCCAAAATGAAATTCAGCCGAACTTGATCAACTAACCGGTTTCCAGCAGGTGACCAATCTAACGACGCTGGCGCTCTTGCCCTGCTAGCCAAGAGTCCGTTGTGCGTTTCCCGAACACTTCCTACAATCCTTACGGCTAACCCTTACTGCCCCACAAACAAAACAACGCCTAGGAGCGGAACAGAGATTGGCGAAATGTCCGACTTCCCCACAATTGAAACAACGGTTTGAATTGTCCCTATCTGTCCGACTGCGCGGCACTGGTGGCACAGTCTTGCTAATTGTCGCGACTCTAGAGGGCTCTTCTACTGTCACATATGCTAAGTCCGGTTCTAGTAACTTGCGGCTCCTACTGTGTGGAGTCTCTGCGTTTCTGCGTACTGTCTCTAGTCGTCGAACTAATGCCACCAAATCATTCGCTGATTTGGGGTCAGCTAGGCCAAGTAGAGTCTGATAGAAGGGAGCCAGATTCCGTTATAGGATAGCTAGCTTTCCTTCTGTCAGGGGCTCCGACAATCATTGTGACCACGTGCACGCCGATTGTCTATTCTTTACCCTATGTTCGCTTATTTGCTGGTAAAAACTCTAATTTGAGGTCGCTAACCAATTCAGTCCAGTTACCTACATTTTCCCTAATCGCCCTATGCGACAGTAACACCTTCCCTGCAAAAAGATCTACCAGCCGACCCAAACAACGCCTCACGGAGCTCATCTACCCTTTCTAGGAAGGAGTTCACTGAAGAACCACATCTTTCTCCAGTGAACTTGATATTCCATTTATCAATTCGCTCCGTAGTGCGCTCGATGACTAGAGGTTAATGTGTGAGAGGTGGCTCTAGCGGCTATGGGGTGGGCGGAATCCTAACAGAAGATCTTGGTGAAGGAATCGGTCCAACCGAGTTACTCTCTTTGATTTTTTCCTCGGCTTCATCTTCTTCTTCGTTCTCGGTCTCGGTCTCCTCCTCGGTCAATTCGCCTAGTAGCAGGATCAGCTCATTCTTAAGAGTCAGCCCCTGCTACTTCTTCTTTTTTTTCGGGTTTTAATCGATCTTGTCTCGCCATTGACCATTCAATTCCGATGATTTCGGATTAGGAGAACAGTCTTTCAGAAGACCTCTGATCTCCCCTATCTTTTCCTCTACTGCACCCTAACCTTCTGCGAAGGTAAATGGGTACGAAGAATCTGTTACTTCCATTGAGCCCTCTACTCAAGCAATTTTTGCTGTACCAGACAGACCTTGACAGGTTAATCAGACAGTTGGTTAATCTCTATCTTCGAACTAATTGAATAGGGGAGAATTTCCACATAACCTGTAACACAATAAAGCAACACGCATTCAACGAAAATAGTCCGAGAGAAAAGAAACTAATCTAACAAGCCCAAAAGAGAAATCTGCACACACACCACTGACAAGTGTTTTGAAAGAAACAATGCACCCTCTAAAATCAAAAAACAGACGATAAAAGAAATAACCTATCTCAACAAATATTCAGCCGATAATTACCTAGGTCAATAACCCGAACGAAAATAAAAATGAACCAATAGAACACGATGGAATCGAAACAGATACAAAATGACAAAATCGAAACTGTGTCCTTAGACGAAAATGGGAAATAAATAATAGGCGTGTTTTTTGGAAATCTATATAGGGTTAGCAAATATTTTCAATGCATACACTAACAACATAGCCTATATAGAATAATGAAATCTGGATAACTATCCAGCCTTATTTCTTTAGCCGCGATAAAAACTGTGCTACTAAACCATTTTTCCCCGATTGTTATCGAAAAATGCTATCGAATATGTCAAAAGTGACAAAACTGAGAAACGTCAGTCATAAGAAAAATCATTTTGCCAAAGCGAATAAAAAGTGTCATCAAGAATAAAGGTTTGTGGACCAAATATTAAAATGAATAAAAATCTACCATTTACCAAAACCCGCAAAAGTGTATACATGGAGTTATACAACATTTTTGAAGAATTAAGACTTACCCGTATGTTAATTATTATTTGTTAATTTTTTTTTGTAATAATTTTTTAAATAATACTAAGAAAATTGAATTTCAAACTCTTAAAGTATTTGATTTAGAAGAAAATTTTTTATTCGTTAAAAATTATGAAATGACCAATTATGTATTCAGTTTTGCTCGCCACTGTATATTTAAAAGCCAACAGAAAAATTTACAAATCACAAAACAAAACCAAATAGGTAAACAGAAATGTCATTTCGCGGTGCTTCCAAGCTAATGTGTTAAAATTGCTTATCCTGGATAGACGTTTTATTGGCAAGTACTTTTTAAGCCTATATAGAATACCAAAAAAAAAACACACATAATGTTTCACATAAAATGAGAAAAAAGATTTCACGAAAGCAATGTATGGGGTCGATCCAATGTATTCCCTGGTTGGTCTATGTATACCTATGGTTCCTGAGATTCCACCAGACACTTTTTCCACGTTGAATAAGATTTATATCTTGAACTAAATTCACTGAAACCTATAAAAATAATCGAAAGTAAGTAGCACTTAACGGAGCAAACAAAACGACACGCTTCCCTAGTGTCGCTAGTAGATGACTAGAATTTCCGTATATCTTATCACTATCCCTACGTTGGGTACCAATTTTAATTTTTAATATTTTTTATTTTTACTTTCCCCGGATTGGGTTAGACAAACTCCAAAAAGAAACAACGAAGCGATCGCGAACCACTCGGGTGGTGGTTATTTCGGTGATGGCAGACTGCAACGCCAACAGCTAAAACCAAAAGGGGAAATTTGCAATAGGCAGCAGGTTGAGAGCTGCCGGCTGCTCAGCTAGGGGTTTATGGTTAAAACAAGGAAAAAAAATATACGGAAGTAACAAGTCTTAAAATTAAAAATACACACCTTAAAAAGATGAAAAAAAAAAACAACTAGAGTCGAAAGTCGCGTTGTAACCAGCGCTTTATTAGTCGGAATTTCTATGGAAAAGGAATTGAGCGGTATAAAATATTTACGGGTCAAGACGAGTGGCAGTTAAAACTACCGTAGCGGAAACCGCTTAAGAGTAGGCCGCTATCGTCTGTCTTCCCAAATCAATTAAAAAAAAATTTTTCCTCTAGCGGGTCGCGTGTCCCGTTTGCCCTTCTTTTTACGGGGGTAATAATTATCTTTTTGTTTTTTTTTCTTTACGCAGGCAAGCAAGCTGTTGTTCCGTAATCCTGTTCTCTTTTCCTTCAACCTTCCACTTAAATTTGTTTCTTTTGTTTTACTGTTTAATTTTTCCTGTTATATATCAAATCTATTTTCTTTCTTTCTTTTGTCACTTTGACCTAGATCTCATTTGAGCAAACTCGTTTTTTTGGAAACCTCTATAACGCGTTGTGGTCAACAAAGAAGTAGCTGCCCTGATTCCACTTATGTCCGCTTAGACCATTGGTCACACATTCGTGCATTACATCTACTCGGTTAGCGGGCCCAATGTCTGGTATATGTGTACAGCGCTCCGCTACCTAGCTGGAGCGTGTAACCATGGCTTGGAGCACCGCTAGACCGCTCTTTCATACACTCAAGTGTGGCACTTGGACTACCCAGATCCTCGGGGAAATTTCTGAATTCTGTGAATTTCCTTTAGCCTGAGTGAACATTTCCCTTGAATTGTCTTGGGTTCAAATAAACCCTTCTTTCACCGAATTTGATCCCTGAAGTAAGTCGAAGTGACTGTTCGATTGCGAACTTCAAGAAACGATTATTTTTAGAAAAAAAAAATGAAACCACTACTCCGGTTTATTTGCAATGCTATAATGTATATTTTCTGTTAAAAGTATTCTATTTTTATAATGGAGTGTAACAGTGACATATTTCGTGTATTTCTCGCATGATATATTTATAAGCAAACATGTTTATTTAAACAAATAACAGCTAACAAATTTATAAGTTTACATTTGAGGTTTTATTTTTCACTTAAGTTGAATTTAATAAGTTCTAATCTGCAACATTCTGCCGGCTGTGAACGGAGTTCGCAATAAATTCATTCTTCTTCTAGTGTGGAATCGGAGCACCCTGTGGTTCGGAGATCTACTACCTTTCGATGCGAATGCACATGCAAAGAAAACTGGATTAGTTAATTGCAAATTAATGGACATCACAAATGTAACAAATATATGAACACACATAAGTGGGAAGATATATGTATTCATACTCCGTGCCGATGTTCGATGTTGCTTGACATGGTTATCTTCTTTTCTCTGTCGCTCGAAACATTGTTATATAGTGTCATTTCGGTTTGTTTTCTATTTGTTTACAATTTTTATGACGATTATGGGGTGGGCGTGGTGTAGTGGTACTAGCAATCGCTTCTCACTCGGAGGGTCAAGGTTCGAATCCTGCCCATGACAAGTTTTTCATTTGTGTAATTGGAACTCAGACAGAAAAATTCTGAATTAAATTTGCATGAAGAAAACAATGGCGGTAAAACAGAGTGAAGTGAAGTACGTGGTTTAAATTAGTTTAAAATGGAGACGGGAGACGAGATCAGCAGGATTGTAATGGGTAGGAACATGATTCCATATCTCGACCTTTGTTAACCGTTGAATTTCCCCTAGTCTGTTTCGGACAAAGGTTTCCCACCTTGCGGCCTCTGCGCGTATCCAGCACAATGTGATCATGGAATCTGTCCATGCGAAGGTGGGAATGCCTCTCCCTTCAAGAGTTTATGTAGTGTGGTGTATGAGTTCACGAGAATAACGGCTCCGCTTAGTTTCAACCGAGGAAGAACAACTGGACTCACAGGTGCGACCTTGGTCTTTGAGATGAGCAAGTGCATGTGAATATTATCATCTGTATCTTCGACTCTTAAAATCTCCTATTAAAATATTCTTAACTTCATCCACATTATCCTTAGCTTCTGGTATGATATCAGCACCTGAAATCAAATTATCTACGTACATTTCGTCGCGAATCATCTTAGCAACTCTCGGATGTAACACTCTAACTTCCTTTCCTAATGCACCCTTGGGGAGAAAACTTTTCAAAATGCCTGATGGTTGCTTGCGCCAAAGGACAAGCTGATAATTGGCATCGCTTTCTGGTACCCTAATTTGCTGATACATCTTCTCTATATCTTCTGTGAACGTGTAGAGGTAGAACCTCCATCTGAGTATGATGTCCGTGATGGTGCGTTGAAGCGCCGGATCAACCAACAGCTGTTCGTTTAATGAGAGGCCCTCAACTGTCCTGAACGATACGTCCGAGCGAGAGCATCTTCCTTTGATTTGCCCAGCATAGGATGTACATATACCTTAAATGGAAGCGCCACTTGGAAACGACCGTCATCAAGACGCCGAACATTCTTAACGAAGTGCGTTTCACACTCTATGTTTTCAGGACGTTGGTACTATTGGTGAATCTCTCCTCTAATTCCCAGAATCGACGGAGCTCTGCTACAATGCAACATTTTTGCATAAAGGTGTTGATCCTCTATGTCATTATTGCAGCTTTTCCAAATAGGATCCATCCTAATTTGGACTTCTGGGTGATGGGTAAATCCTTTTGTGTTGGTATGATGATGGCTGGCAACAAAATATCAGCTAGAACACAGCTGCCCAGCAATACATCTACTTTGGCTGACTGATTGAAATTAGGATCTGCCAAGGCCAACCGATTCAGGTGTTCCCAATCTGTAATTCTCAAAGTCTGAGTCGGAAGATGCCCAGACAGCGACTTGAGAACAAGAGCTTGACAAAACCCAACCCAACCCAGAAACATCGATAAAGGTTGGCTCTGACAGTAGACAAAGTAGTTGAATAGCTGATGTTGTTATGAAATTGGCCTCTGATTGGCAGTAGCTAATAGTACCTGTGTTCTTGGATTTGTAAAGTAGAATGTGTTGACGTTCGGCTGAGACACTGTTGATTCCGAGGGTAGAAAGGTTGGCGCAGCAATGTTCGTTAAAGATGTAGTTGGAGCCGAAGTGTGTCCTTGCGGAATAAAAGAATTCGTTTGGGCTGCCGATGGATTGCTTTTAAAATGAAGGAGAGAATGGTGTGGTTGTTGGCAGTAAAAGCATCGTCGACTACTCGGACAATGCTCAAACGCATGCCTATATGCTAAACAATTTCGACAAACCCTTACTCTAATTACCTGTTTGCATCTATCAGAAATACTTAATTTCAGAAACTTGCTGCATTTTCTAATCGCGTGTCGACCTTTGCTGTAAATTTTACATGAGTCCTCCTGGGCGTTAGTTGCTGTATGCAGAACGTTTCGCTGAGATGCAGGCTTACTGGATTTTGGCGTTATTGGTACTTGCTGCCGGGTAACTGCCTCCAAAGTCCGGAAGCTTGACTCCAAAAAGTGAGTGAATTCAGCAAATGTAGGCAATTCTTTGCTATCTGAATTGGAACTTAACTTCTCCTCCCATAAATGTGGTGTTTTCTCAGGCAGTTGAAAATTACCAATACATCCCAATGTTCAACGAGAACCTTTAAGTTAGCCAAGCTGTGTATGACTTCAGTTGAGGTGTCTAATAACTGTTTAATAGATTCTGCATGTTCTTTGGAAATTGAGGGTTTATTGAACAAACTCTTCAACTGGGTGTTCAATAGAAAACGTTGATGATCGTATCGATCGTTTAAAATTTCCCATGCCTTGGAATAATTGCTCCTATCTAAGCCCAGGTGAGCTAGGAGTTTATCAGCTTCACTAGACACACTCGATTTTGAATAGTGCATCTTTTGGATTTCAGATAGCGACCCATTGTGGTGTATCAATGAGATAAGGAGATCACGAAAGGCGCGCCAGGTCTCGTAGCTGCCAGAGAAGATCAGCAAGTTGATTTTTGGGAGCCTTATTCCAGCTGATCTGGACGTAGTTGGTACAACCTCCTTTGTATCTTGTGGGTTTTCGCATTGAAAGCCTTTTCTTTGTCGATGAAATCAAGAAGATCGCTGCGATATTCGGGATATCCTTCTCTGATCTTGTCGTAAATCACCTCTGCTGCTGATTCCTTTTGCGTATCGTCGTCACCTAATGAAGAAAGCACCCTTTCATATTCTAATTCCGCCGTCTTCATAAGTTTTTCCAGGAAGTACAATCGACCCATTAAATAATTCACCGTACGTGTTACTTTTGCTTTTCATTTTATATATATATATATTTTGTTTATATGGCATATATGTGCTATACACACTTAATAAATAATATATTAAATAAGTAAGGACAAAGAAAGTGGACGAAATGTCTCCGGGGCAGCAAAATAACAACTATCAAGGGATGAAAAAAATTTTGTGCACCAACACAGCAATAACTTCAAGATGCGATTTTTGATGCAGAATCAGCAGATAGATGGTTCTCTATAAATGGTTTCCAGTGAGAAATACTCCAGTCCAATCGACGAATAATCTTGTTGGTACACTTGTCCACCGAAAGAACACAACAGAACAGGGAATATCGGACAGCGTCCCACACTTTACACTGATTATGTTTTATTTTTCATTGCACAATTTGCTGTTTTTTTTTTTTTTCTGTCTTGTGTTTCGTTTGCTCCTGTGCTTTTATGGATGTGTTTTGTGGTGTGTGTTGCAGAGAGTTGCAGACAGTCCACCGGGGTCTAGGCAATTTGTACGGGTTGTAGATGTTTCATTTACCGTCCATCTGGCTCTAGGTGTAGTCCAAATAATATGACCGTCCGCCATATATTCAGAGTGTTCCAGGCCGTCCGGCTAGCCCTGCCTTTCCTGGGTGTACCTACTGGTTTTTACTTCCGGGGAGCGTAAATGCAGAAGTCCGGGATTGGAAGAATCCACGGGTGCCTTTCGCAAATACGCAACAGACCTGCCTGCTCTGCGGGTCCTTCCTAGAGTTTTTGACCGTCCGTCTTACCTATTTATGTTGTCCTTCCAAGATGCTGATAAAGTACACCGATGGCTGATGCGCCCATGGCTGCCCATCACTCTCTCAGAATTTTGGATGAACAACTGTTAAAAGGGAAAGGTTCGAAGGAATGAAGGAAAAAGAGTCCAGCTTGTTGTGGTAAATTTTACCGTAACAATTTAATAATTGGTAGAAACAAAAGGAAAAATACTAAACCTTACCAACAAATTCAAATTTCTGTTCCGAATCAGATTTAGAAAGCATACAGTTAAATATGGCTCACGGAACAAATACTTAAAGAGAGTAATGAAGCTATGAGCCTATGATATACCTTTTATGAATAGGAAGCCAGAAACAAAGACAAAATACAAAGATTAGAATCCATGCTATTCACGTTAGGAATTAACGATATTATAGCCGAATATACTACTCAGACAATAAGTCCTTTGATCAACTGTAATAAACCTTTGGACGTAATAAAGTCTATACCAGAATTCTCTGGAAACCAAACTACATAATATGTAAGTTAGCGAGAAGCTGCTCACAATTCTATGACATTATATGAAACAGGTAGAAGAAAGTACTATGCCGCTCTGACAAGATTTAGAAATAAAATCACGCTTAACGTGAATGACGCTCTAACAAACCACGGTACTCCCCTAAATGTTGAAAGTACAATTTCAAAATTTGACTTCGCATACGCAGATAAACGCCCTATACATCTTATCGGAAAAGAACTTAGTATCCTCAGAGGGGAATCGTCATCTCTAATAGATTTTTACAATTCAGTCAATCAAATATTAACCATCCTAACTAACAAAACAATTATGACGCACGGATCAAACTCACCTGTAGCAACTGAGTTTAATAATAAAAATAATATAATAATAATAATAATAGAACAGACAAAAAGCCGTACGTGTATTTATCACTAGCTTGCACCGCCAATTGTCTAATATTCTCTTTTTCTCTGAACCCTAAAGACCTACCAAATGCCTTAGGAAAAGCTCAAGAGTTGAAAAGTAACAACATAAGAGCTAATTTCGGTCTCCAGTTTTCGTTGGAGGACATAAAAGAGAAACAAATAACTTACGTTTCCCTATCAGAAATCATGCACAAAAGGCAACAAAGAGGAAATTTTTGTCAATCACTAGAACGCTTCGAACATATGATTTTTGGAAGTTCGGCAAATCGCCCTGTTACGTAGTACATCACGTGAATTAAATAATTTAAACAGATTCATAATCAGAATAACCCGTTTGTGGATAATAGTGACAATCCAAGTTGAAAAAACCCAAATCATAATATCTATTATAATAATTCAAGACCCGTCTTTTACCGAGAACATGGACATAGCATTCAACGCTCAATACAGCCGCCTCCAGTCAAGTATGAGAGGATAAATAATTTGAATGAAGACGAAAAGAATTTTTTTGGAAGAAAGGTGGGGTTACCTACGAAGAATAATTAATAATTCAATAATTAGAATCCTTATCGACAATAATTGCTGACAGAACGTTTTAGAAGATGAGGTCATTCTACCCATTAAAAAACACGCATGTACGGTCAACGGTGATATCATCATTGACTCTTGTCATGAAGCGCTTATACTAGGAACAAAAACGCGAATACGAAGCTCTAATACGAGCAAATTTATTAAACTAAGTTATTGCAAAAATTAACTTTGAAACAAACACTCTCATTTACGGAAACAAAGAGGAAAAAATTTATTTCAAATATTCAGACAAACTGAATCATATTAATTAGTAAAATCAAATCAACGACGAAAAAAATACAAAATATCCATAATAACATCGATATCCCACTCCCATTCAGTACAAACGTACTGAACACGGAAAAACCTGTTTGAAGTAAACAATAGGTGTGTTTTTTTACACGCGTATACTCGCTAGCTCAAAAATGGCACAAAAGAACGAACATCCCCGCTTGGCGATTTCGTTATAAAAATCTGGCAGCACATACATTTTAAAGACATTTGAGCTGTCAAATTTCAAAAATTATAGAAATTGTGACTTTTTTGTGAAGAGGAAAAAAATAAATTCAAATGGAAGATACTGCCAAAACTCAGGTAAGAAATGAAATGTAAATTATACATAATTAAATGCAAAAGGATGACACTGCTGGAAGGGCCAAGTTGGAGCGTTCGCCTCAAAAATCACGTTGGAATAATCGAACAGCTATTTTCGTGCATACCTTCATACGCTGTTTCTTCTACTTCCAGTTCTGATGACTCGGATTTTGAACAGGATCAGCATGTAAAATTCATGAATTTCGTAGAAACAATCGACAAATATAGCGACGCTGACTTCAAGTCACATATGAGGTTGCAGCGACCAACTATGGAATACTTAATATGTAAGTAAATATTAATTATTCTTCTCCTCGCAATATAAATTTAATTTTTCCCTCCTTGCTTTTAGCAATGTTTTCACAGAGCGATTTTTTGCCGTCCCCATTCAAAGGAAAAAGATCAAGAATTGGATCAAAGAAAACTGTGCTCATGTACGTTTGGTACATGAGTAACACTGTGACTTTCCGACAGCTTGGCAACTTATTTGGGGTGCCGAAGTCATCAGCATGGACGGCAGTAAAACGTCTCAGCTCTTGGCTCATTTCTGTTAGCCACGACTATATAAAATGGCCTGAAGCATCTATTGCGGCAGAAACAAGTCGAATGTTCCAGACCAAAAAAAGAATACCGGGTGTGATTGGTGTATTAGATAGCACCCACATCAGCATCAAGGCTCCAGGAACTGGGAAAGAATGTTACTACAACAGGAAACAAAAGTATAGCCTTGTTTTGCAAGCTGTGGTAGATGCTAACAAAATGTTCACCAATATCAATTGTGGTGAGCCCGGGTTACTCCACGATAGCAGAGTTCTCCGGAGATCTGGCTTATTCAGAAAGGTGCAGACAAACCATGAAGAATTATTTCCCAATAATTACTTTATCCTGGGGGACTCTGCATATCCTTTAACTAGCTGGTTAGTGCCACCTTTTAAGGATCATGGCAATTTGACGGATATTCAAAGGAATTTTAACTTTCTTCACTCAGGAACCAGGATAACAGTGGAAAATGCGTTTGGATTGCTCAAAGGAAGATTCCGCAGATTGCTGAACTTCACGGAACAGACAAATCTAAGCGCTGTGACAAATTTGGTAGTGAGTGTATGCGTTTTACACAACATATGCATTATGAGAGACGATTTGTTTACGGACAGTTTGCCGCAAAATATTGATTTGGGAACAATTGAATACACAAGTGCAGAGAGTTACCTTGATGTAGACATAGATCGGCGCCAAATTTTAGTAGAATTGCTGCAACAACAAAATATTCTTTGAAATAAAAAAAATGCAAAAATTTGTATTAATTTTTTATTTTTATTTTTATTTTTATTTTTTTAGCAATGCTTCTGCGAGTGCAAGTTTCTTGCCCTCAACTTCGCTTTCCGCTTTCCACTTTTCGTCGATGGTTTCCTTCATGTCATTCCACTTTTCTTCAAAAGTTTCCTTCATTATATGGAAGAATTGAGCCCGTTGGGTATGCTTCATTTCCATCTCTTCCCTCTTTAGCTTTAATTTCTCCTCCAGAAATTTTTCACGCGGTGATTTTAGCTTGCGTGTATTGAGAGCCTGAGATGAAGATGGCATAGATGAAGGGCAAGTCATCGATATGCCTGATGTTGCCGGCGATGCGGGATTAGAACTCATTTGCGTTGTTTCGTCGCAGATTTTCCACGCTTGTGTCGATGTTGAAGGGGCATGCCCATAACACATTGCACTTATGGGTTCATCCCCAGCATCAACTGTATGAGAATTTGTAACAATCAGCGTATTCCCAAAAATTTCGTCCATTTCTGTCATAAAGGGGCCATTGCATGGGCTTGCACCAGTTTGTTTGGCATTGTCTTTTGCAGCCTTATATGCAACTAGCAGTGTTCTAATTTTTGCCTCTAGGATCTTAGGTGTTGTACTTGAATCCTGCAAGAGAGAAAAAAAAAGAAAAAGTTTAGTTGCAGACTAATTGCGGACTCTTAACACGAGTAATTACGGTAATGCTCTCAGAAATCATATCTTCGAGAATGTTTGAGTAGGCGTATTTTTTTTTCCGAGTATGCTGAAACTCGTCCTTTCTTGCTAAGTAAAATTTTAGTAGCCCCAATGTCTCCTCCTTAGTCCACAATTTGCGTTTGCTAATAGATGGTAGAAATATTATTAATAAAAAATTATTCACATTTTTGAAATTTAAAATGTTTCTACGTACTTCTTAACACTTCCACACATTTATTTCTTTTAATTTAATTTATTGACGGAATGACACATTTGTGTCAAATTCTTGCCATTTCATCATAATTTATCGATAATATTCGATTACACATAAGAAACAAGATTCTGGTGTCACGGTTTCTATAGTCGCTTAGAACTTATCGTTGATAATTGTTCTCGCTTTCTCAAGCGAATACACGATATCGTGTTGTTGTTATTGCCATGTAAATTTTTGAGTTAGCGAGTATACGCGTGTAAAACAACACACCTAATATCACTACCCTCTAAGCGCAAATACTTTTGTCAACAAGGAAATACGAAAACTTTTATATGATAAGTCATAAAAGGTAAAATATGATGACACTAGAAAAAATCCTGGGCAGACGAGTGGAAAGAATCCAAATGCTCATAAGAAAATGTGAAGCCGCGTAGGGATCTTCTTAAATGTAGGTGGTAGTTATCACAGCAGTTCCTCTTAACCATAAAAAAAAAAAATAATTATAACAAACACTCATAATGCACATGTTCCGCGTGACCTACGTGACTTATCTGTTTACAATCAACAAAATGACACAATGCCAGGCACTGTCAATAAACAACACAAAGCCAGATGCAGATTATCAAGCTCAATAAACAACAAAGTCAGATGCTGCTTATCGTCTTCCTAAAAGCAGATAACAATCCAAAACCTACCCTAACCACAGACTATAAATGAGGATGTTACGAGGAGTCGGATTGCTCATTCCACCCAGGTGGTCACTATAGTTTAAACTTTTAGTTATTAATATGAGTATCTTATGGTTTTAATGGAATAAAGTTTTTTTTTTGTAAAATCGAACCTGCAATTTCAATGGTTTCAGTGTATTGGAGTAATTCCGAGAGAAGTTCTTCGCCTTGCTAGGTATTTATTGTAGTTTATGCCATCTGATTTTTGGTGGGAACGAAGGTACTCTGTGAGTTTTTATTGCTCTTTCCAGCTTAAAGTCGGCAACCAGCAATCGCTTTTGTGGGGTTAGGGACTCCCCCGAGATAACTTTGTAGTCTGAGAAATTCTCGAGAACTTCCCTGCCGAAAAGTATAAAATCAATTTGGGAACATATATTACCGCTTTTGTATATTGTTACATATGTATGTGTTCAGGCGTCTTTACAAAGAATGTATTAGTGATTGTTAGATTCAGAGCCGCAGACAATTTCAGTATACTCTCTCCTTTATTGCTTCAGCCGTACTCGTACATATTATTTTTCTGACCAATATGGCTATTTACTCTTTCAGGGTCAGTGGTTAGTTACACTAACCAGGGATTGCGATTTTGTTTCTTTAAATTCTTTTGCCCTAGAAACTGGTTTATGATCTAACATATTACGCTTGAATAAATTGAGGTGGTTATTTGCACCAGTAATCGTTGATGTGTCAATTGTGTTTTATTCTGAAATTGGAGTATAGTGTTGAAAAACACTATTAAAAAAAATGTGAGTTTGTATTTTATTGTTGTGATTACTTTATTTGATGCTCTTAGACATATTTTAGATATGCTTGATAAATAATATGTATATTTTTGTGTTTATAATGTACTTTCACACTGATAGAAGGTGGTTAGCATAGCTAAATAGACTGTTTTTTTTTTTTTACATATGGTGGTGCTTTATTTTTGGAAAATTTTGTAGAATACCTCGCGTATACCTTCAGATGACGACAGTTGCTGCAGAGTAGAATCTGACCGAGAAACTGGTGTTGAACAACCACCTCCCATGCCGTTGGGTGATGTCGTAGGGGAAGGTCCGCAAACTTACAGTTCTGATGAGGAGGATAATGAACCTTTGCCAAGTTTTCGTTTTACGCAGCCTGCGGCTATAGCAGTCATCATACCGGAGTTCCAAAATGAAAGAAGAACTACACACTGTCCCCACCAGGTGAGTTTACTGGAAATGCGGGAGTACCAGCACATATACTGGACTTAGAAAATATTACGTCCCTCGCATTGTTTCGCATGTTTTGGTCAGATGATCTAAAAGAATTTTTATGCTTTCAAACTAATCTTTATGTTACTTAATCTCGGAAAGCTTTTACACCATGTACGACTGAAGAAATTGATGTGTTTGTTGCTTTGAATTTGACTATGGGTATTAAAAAACAGCCAAGCCACAGGGATAATTCCTGTTCAGCTCCGGACCTGAACGATTCTTACCTTTCAAAGTTAATGCCATTGAAAAGATTTAGTTGGCTCTTACACTACCTGCACATGAATGAAAATAACCTCATACCTGCAAGAAATAGCCCGAATTACAATAAAGTTTACAAAATTCGACCATTGCTAGACATTATGCGACGCAATTTAGAGCACAACCACACGCCCACGGAGAAGAGAGCATAGTAAAGAGTTCTTTGAAGCAATATATGCCCAAGAACCCCATCAAACGAGGCTATAAAATATGGATGGCATCGCTACTGCTTGAATTTTGAACTTTATACAGGTAAAAAGAGGTCTGAAGTTGAGATCTTGGTGGCAGAGTCGTAAGGCAGTTTTGCTCAAGCCTCGAAGGTAAAAACCATAAAGTTTATTTAGACAACTATTTCAATAGTTTTCAGCTTTAAGTGATAAACTCAAAAACCCTTAAGTAAACTCGAAAAGGAAGCATTTACCAAACCTAAAAGAAGATAAAGACTTGCAGACAGAACAGCACGACTATAAAATCAGCGACACAACTATAAGTATCCTAAAGTGGAGAGACAAAAGATCTGTGTTTATACTATCAAACTATCACGATCCTAAAAATGTCGACAAAGTTACAAGTAAAGAAGATTGCGTGAAAGATTATAATGCAAACATGAATTTTGTTGATAAGTTTGATCAATTAAAAAGCTGTTACGAAATAGACAGAAAATCACACAAATGGTGGCATCGAATTTTGTTCCATTGCTGTATTGTCAATGCCTTTTTGGCGTATAAGGAACTACAATCTAATTCATACCCAGACATAGAAGCTCTAGCATTGAAGGATTTTCGCCGTTCTGTCTATCGGCGCAGGCATCTTTCAGTGGAGAGTCGATGCAGTTCAGGAGTGTCTTCTCCGAGGCCGGTCCAAATAAAACGACATAAACCAGCTGTGTCCGAGGAAATCCGCTTGGAATGCTATCAACATTCGCTCTGATGCACTACAAGAAGATGCGTGAAATGCAGTACAAGTAATACTCCAGTCCGTACTATTTGGAAATGTAAGACTTGTAATGTCCCACTATGTTCGCGTAAAGGAAAGTCCTGCTTCCAAGATTTAAAAAAAAAGGGAAGAAAATATTTGATTCTAATTGTTTTGTTACGTTTTTTGCCTTTAGTTATGAATAAAAAATGTATGTATTTTAATAGTGTGTTTTTGTTTTACAGCGGCGGTGGTTACCGCAGCTAACCACTCCTGACTTTTCAGAAGCCCCACTCCAAAATTTTTTTGGTCATTCACTTCACTATTGTTCTATCCTAAATATATCTAGAAACAATAAAAAAGACATATTGTAATCTGTATGAAAGTGCCCATGAAAGAGTTAACGCCGCCGTAAATTATTCTAGTTTGTTTTCGCTTATCGGCAGTGAGCCTAATGAGTAATTAGCTGGTCCCAAAATACTTATTTTGTGTGATCATCACAGCCTATTGGTAGGGCATACGCGGGAAAGCCGTTAGGTATTCACCCAAAATACGTTTGTCGATTTCGACTAATAATTGACCTGATTCCGACCGACTCGGAACATGCAACATTCCATTTGGCATATTTGTTATTTGCAGTAGATTATAGGATTTGTCATTCTGTTTGTCGAATGGCGGGCGAATAAATGTCATTTCGAGTCGATAGCAGACGACTGCTTCTGCATAAACAAAGTAAGTAAATTGTTTGTTTTCCAATATGTTTCATATATATTTTTTTCTAATTTAAGGTTGATATAAAATTTTTTATGATGAAAATTACCAATAGAAGGCGGTTTGAGGTTTTGATTGCTTTTATGCAAGAAAGCTTCACCTTGCAAAGGAATTTTTGAAGTCGGTAAATAAAATTGATGTAAAAGATGAGTGCAGTTTTGTTGCTACTAAATTAAATAGTTTAGGTCCTCCATCAAGAGACGGTGACGGTTGGCAAAAGTTTCATAAAGTTGAAATTGAAAATATAAATGTAGTTTTGAACATAGGTGTGGAGCGACTTCAAATACAAAACGAAAAAGAAGGTGGTCAAAAACAAAATGAAAAAACAAGCGACGGGAGGTGGCCCATTTGACCAGAAATCTCTCTCTGCTGTGGAAGATGCTGTGGTGGCTATGCTATCTATTAATGATGTAGTTCAGACTGAAGGCTATTCACTAGGTGATCCGGACCAAGTCATTTTGTCTGAAGGCCAAGGATTGACTCTAACCCCAAATCAGCGTCAACCTCACGTTCCATCTCAGAACTTCATCCGGTGCACTCTACACCAAGAAATAAAAGAAATCGAAAGAGAAGTTGCTAGAAAGGCAATTATTGTGCAAGGAAAAAGCCTTAAAAGAAGTAAATAATATACTCAGTAACATCGCAAACTGTCTCCGAGAAAACACGAGAATAAACAAAAAAAAGACTTCGCGTAAAGGAGGACATGCTGTTCCCAAAAACCAAGAGAAAAGAAAGGCAGAACAAAATGACCTCATAGGAAAGGAATTGGTAATACAAACACGAAAAGTAGACCTCATGGAGCAAAAATTTAAATGGCACAAAAGAAACGACATAGAAAATAATTTGGAAACACTTTATAATTAGACAAAAACTTTAAAACTTGAAAGTTGAAGTGCTCTTATCTGTGTTATAAGTAAGCACATACCTAATTTTGTTTTTTAAGTTTTCTTTGGCTCTCAATGTGCTATTTCTATAGTTTGTAATACTCTATCTGTGTTAAAAACAAGTAATGTATGTTTTTTTTTTAAGTTTTATTTGGCTCCCAATGAGCTATTTCTATAGTTTGTAATACTCTAGCTGTGTTAGAAGTAAATAATTTATGTGTTTTTTTTAAGGTTTATTTGACTCCCAATGAGCCATTTCTGTATTATACAAATGAAAGCATTTTACCCACAGTGAAGTTTTCATTTTTGTTTATTTTTATTTATTAAAAAAATGATATCGAAATACATTTTTATAGTAAAACAAAATTATCTAAAATTTCATTCCTTATAGTAACATCCGTTTGATAAGATTCCTCGTGCATTGCATTTATGTTTTCTTCCTCAAAATCTATGAGTAATTGGACGCCATCATTTATGCAAATATTGTGCAAGGCTGTGCATATATTTACAATTTGTTTCGCCTTTTCCGGACTACTCGTATAATGGAGTTGGCGGGCTACCAATAGACAACCGAAACGATTCTTTAATATACCCATTGTTCTCTCCACGATATTTCTAGCTCTCAGTTTGGCTTCAACCGGCCGAAGAATAACACCAAATGATTCTTTTTTACACGAAAGTATTGCACGAACTTATTTTAAAAACTTAAGAATTACATTTGCTTTAAATATTTAATATAAAAACTTACTTTGTGTTTGGCAATTCAAGGAGATTTGCCTTAGTTCTCAGCATTTTCCTGTTTAAACGTAGCAGTTTCTTTTTTATTTCATTTTCTTCGTTTTCGCTGCTACTTATGAAGTATTGAGTACTTAACATCTTTTATTATTATTATTTTTTTTATTATTTATTTGTTTTCAACTTGTCCAAAACACAAAGCCTTTCCACGATAATAAATATTTTGTGAAATGTCAAAAAAACATGTCTGCCGGCTGTCGAAAAAAAATCTAGTATACGGCTTGTCGGTCGAATAAACTGTGTAATCTAGATTTCTCATCGACCCGACTCGACAGCCGACTTGAGTCGTTTGCGACTCCCGACAAACCCACTTGGGGTGAATACTTCTCGGGAGTGGTATGCAATCTATGTTATATCTCCTATATATGCTGCATCTGCACGTTTTATTTTTTCGATCCCTCGCATGCATTTATTTATTTATTTTTTTTTTTTTAAGAAGTTAACACTCAAGTGGGTACTTAGAGTGCCTGAACACGTGTTCAGGTTTTTGGAAAATGGGATAGAGAGAGAAAGAAAGATGTTTGGGCTCAGTGGTTATTTCCTCTATGGGTGGCATCCAACAATGGGGAGACTAAATTCTTAGTGGGGGTTGGCTTGTTGTTGACTTCTAGTCAACTACTCATCATACTTGATTTTCGTTAACTGAAAAAATAAATATGTCTTTCGGGCGAGGCTGGGATTCGAACACCGAACCTTCCGATTTGAAAGCCAGTCCACTACCACTTGAGCCAGCCACCCATGCTCTGTGTCTTCCTCCTGATTTACACAGTCTGGCCAGTAAGGCGAGCTATGGTTTCCATCCTTTCGGTTTGTCAAAACGTCTATGGATTGGATAAATCTTAAGGTCCATCTGTTCTTCGTAGTGGTATTCCACTGGGCTTGTCGCTTGGTCATTGAAGTCGTTCTATCTTTTTCCTTGACCTTTTTGACGACTACCGCCTCTTGACTACTAGAAGTTATCCTATTATAGACTCTCTGCATCTCATCTACAATCCTTGCGATTCATCCCACCTACAATAAAAGCTGTTGCGTCATAAATTTTTCTAAAACCACTGATTAATTGTATAATTTAAAAAAAAAAAAACTGGGTATGAATGGGTATGAATACACTTATAATGACTCAGCATGTTTGAAGTTTTTTTTGGAAAATGGGATAAAGAGTCGATATGTTGATGATAGCTCTCTATTTACTTCCTTTGTCGCTAGGGCCCCACCTAAACTGGGGTATCGTATATCAGGCCTGAGTTTGCTATCTTGGATATTAATATTCTTCTAGCAAATTCGGCAGTATTCCAGAAAGTGCTGCCTAGAGCATTGAAGTCTGTTTGCCAGAATAGTAGATAAGGGGCATAAAGATTAGTCTATTATCAAGTATTATTCCTAGGTATTTTATATAGTCTTTTGATCGAATGGTTTGACTTCCTACCGTTATGTCCGCGTATTCCACATTTTTCCGGCTGGTTATTAGGACAACTTCCCTTTTGTGGTCTGTTAATTCTAATTCGGGGGATATTAGCCAATGATTTACAACGGTTACAACAGCGATTCCGTCAGTAAATCCGATAAGTTTTACTCCTGTATGACTTTCTTACAAATGACCAATTTGCTGAATTAAGGGCATTTTTGATTCCCAGTTCACTACTGTACAATATTCTTCTGTTCTCCATAGCCATTATTGCTTCAGCGGCTATGTCTAAAACGCTTTTATGGTGTCGATCGTGGAGCGTGATTTTCTGAATCCAAACTGTTGATCTGATAATGCCCTCTATTCTTCTGCCACAGTGAGCAATCTATCATATATGATCCGTTCAAGTATTTTGCCCAGTGTTCCAGTAGACACATTGACATATTGGGCGATATGATGCTGGTTCCCCGGGTGGTTTGTTGCACAATTTCCCCGATTTAAACAAAAGCTAAATGATTTAAATTGCTGGGCTGCCGGCAATACCGAAACTCATAAAAACGAAAACCAATTTACTAATTTACCAGTTGGTGATTGAGATCAGTGACGATCTGTCACTTATGATTCGAAGAGAAAAGAAAATGTCCTGGGGACAATGACAATGCCGGCAAATCGTTTGCTGAACCTAGTGGCTGCTTAGTTGGGCTGAGTTCAGGGAAAAAGATATGTGAAAATAAACTTTAAAACTGATTAACTTGTAGGTGCCATGTACTTTTTGCATTGGAGGTACAAAACCGTATGCTATGAACTAAATCTGAAAGGGTATAGACTATATTTATTTGAGGAAGATTGACAGAACAATATATTGTAGAAGCTGGTAGGAGGCAACAACAAAACCTTACTTGAAACGGTGGTACTAAAAGTACCACTAGCCAAACTGGACGGCTAGTTGGGGACCTGATGACGAGCGCGCGAAAGATTACTTCTGTCTTTCTTTTTTTATAAAAAACATTCGCCTGGAGTAACACGACGTAAAACTATTTCTATTAACTAAGGGTTCGTATCTTTTATTGTACCAAGAAAGCTTCCTGTCCCGTAGAACTACTATAATCCTGTCCTGTCAGTCCTGATTTCGTCCTTATTTCCTCCTAACTTTTCGTATAGTTTAGTCTTTCTTTCTTTCGTTAAAACTTCCCCCAACTTTTCCCCTTTTTTTCTTATATGTAAATTTTTTTGGTTTGGGTTCTTAATTTATAGTTGTTCTTCACTTTTTGATGGTCAATCAAGAAGTAATTAACGCTATTCATCGTTATTAGCATTTATAAATCCTGATCATTATCTGTTTCTGATAACAATCGAATAGCATACAGTAAGGGCGAAACAAGTGTCGAAAATAACTTAAATAAATAACACTAAATGTAACAGGGCCTTAATTTACCGTTTGTATTTTTTCTTCCGAAATGTCATTCGTCTTAAAAGGGTGTCGTTCAGTTTTTTTTTGTGTTTTGAATTATGCATTATATTGGAAATAAATCTTTTGTAATTAGTGAAGTCGTTGCTTTTTATTTTCAATTTCTTATTATTTGGTGCCAAAACACGGGAACTTTATCCTAACGTTAACGTAAAGAACGACTTCTAAGTAATGCTGTACCGACTTCCAGCTGCACATGATAGCTTAAAAAAGGCAAATGATGATGTAAAATCTTTGATTAAACCGGATGAATTCGCAAAGGACGCTGATGTTGTGGCAGAGTAGGTAGACAAACCTATATCGACCATAACGCGCATTAAATGTAGTCTTTCCAAACTGCGCCTTTACCAAGGGCAGCCGCTTGAGGCCATAAACTTGCACGAATCCTCGTTAACAGCATCTGCACCGCCTTCTAAACACCCGCATGCATCTCTGTCATCTAGTGCCGTCAAGTTAAACAAGTTACAACCAAAGCGTTTCTCTGGCGATTTTAGGGAATGGGTTCTTTTTTGGGAACAGTCTCACGCTCTCATTCATGAGAACTCTAGTCTTAACACCACCGACAAATTTAATTATCTCGAAACAGTATTAACAGGAAAAGCCGCCGAAACATTAGCCGGTCTCACTCCAATGGATGCCAATTACAACACAGCTATAACCCTGTTGAAAGAAGAGTACGAAAACAGCAAAGAGATAATTGACTACATGATGCAACGTTTGCTTTCTTCAGCCTGTCTCTTCCAAAACTGATTTCACCGCATTGAGACGGCTATATATCTCAATATTGTCTTTATTTCGTTATGCTGAAAGGTGTTTTGTTGCGTTGTATCCCAAATGAATTGAGAGTTGATTTTCATCGATACTACGAAGATTTAAATTCAAGTATTCAAAACTCTAGCATGGAGTCTATAGATGAACATGCAGCGTCTCGTCAACTGCGGAAAGTTCCTCAAACGTCATCGGTAATAAGCAAGTAAATTCTTTGCTGAGATTTTTAAAAAGAGAAGTGGAATCCCTGGAAAAGCGAACGAAGCAAAAATTTACCAATACCGACCGTGTGCTACAAACATAAAAACAAGACCTGTCAATACAGCATTAGGTTTGTTTACTTCTGAAAAAAAAGTAATTATTTATTTTGTAGTGCACCAAATCATGAAGCCAAGGATTGCAGTAGCTCAAAAAGTCTTGCAGAAAAGAAAAGGTTGTTGATGAGAGAAGGAAGGTGTTTTAGATGTTGCAAAAAAGGCCATAATTCCAGGATGTGTTAAGTTAAAGGAATTATTTGCAAAACGTGTAATAGACGCCACTCTACCAGCATGTGTGATCCTTTCTTTGCTTTAAGTGGTAATACCAAGCCAGCAACCTTGGACAATAATTCGAGCGCAAATCTGTCCACGGTGGATAAAATTAAGATCCAAGTTAACACGCGTAAGTAGCCAGCTATCTGACTGAAATACGATAGGGCTCAAGTATTGAGTCAGATGGATCGTATGCATTTTTCACCTGCATGCGCGAACCTGCATGAGCTTCCCGTGGAAACCAAGGCCATTGGAGTCAATTGTGCCGAGGTTAGATTTTAAGTATTATACTAATTGTTAGGCAGTCTTATCAAGTACCTGGCCAAATACACAACATCTTATAACGTATCCCAAAAATCGTGTTTCATTTGAATATCCAAGTTGCGCGGATTGTATTTTTTTAGCAAAGTCCTTCGAAATGACTTTTACTGGCGCCCGAGCAGGGACAGCCCAAAACTCGTGTGTCCTTAATCGTTAACCGTTAATCCTTTATCCAAAATCGGAAAAAGTTTTTATATAACATAATAAAATCTGATAAATGAAGTGAATGAAAAAATTTCTTAAAAACTCAAAACATAAAAAAAAAGGAAAATTATCCTACAAAAAGAGAAAGTATAATCGTAAACCTACAATAATAAGTGAAGTTAACGAAAAGCTTGAAAAGTGAAGTAAATGAGAAACAAAAAGTAAAACTCGAAACACCAAAGGAAAACGGGAAGTTATCCTATAAAAAGTGAAAGTATAATCCCAAACCTAACAAGTGAATTTAAAGTAAAACTTGAAAAGTGGAGTGAAGGAGGAACCTGAAGATAGAAAAACCAAAACTAGAAAATTAAAATAATTTCCAAAGGAAGACGACTAAGGATTCAAACGATGAGGGGTTGTCCTATATTCCTAGGATTTTAGAAAGATAACTTTAAGAAAATAGCAGTGAGACATATACCATATATTGAATTCTCACAAGGCTAGTACATAGTCTCTTAAACTAACGAATAAATAAGAAAAACTCACGTAGAGTTACTTTCGTACTAATTTAATTTCATAGCTTAAAATATGCCTAGGGGCCAACTCTCATGAAAAAAGGGGCCGGCTTACTGCGGAAATAATTAATTTTAATCGCTGGGGGTCAAGATCCTCACACCCTAGTAGGTCGCTGCTATTCTTAACGCTTTAACGACTAAAGAGGATTCATATGAACATTCCGAACTAAAGTGGCTACCCCGAAAGTTAATGGAGAGCGCTTAGCAGGCATCTAGGGAACTGATGTTCAAAGTCATCCTTTTGACAAAACAAAGGAAAATATATACATATAAAACTCAGTCATATTAAAAAAAAACAAAAAGCATTGATATTGATTGCAAGTAATATATAGTTAAGTAAACACAAAAAAAATAAACTTTTAATTTTTAATTTAACAGAAAACCATTTACCACTTCTGTCGTTATTGTGTTTTTGTCGTTGTATTTTCTTTACCTTTAGTTTTTCACTGCGTACCGAATACTTCCTAGGTTATACTGTTTAGAATGGATGAGATTAAGAACTAAGTCACTCAGCTCACGGGAGCTACATGCGAGCAAGACTTGAAGGATATTTCTAAACTGCCTGATTCAGTGAAGGAATTACAAGTCTTTGACGGCACTCCAGTCCAATACGTCTCCTGGGTCTACAGTGTGGAGACGATTTTGAAGGACTATGAAATAGTCCGGAATAAACCCATCTACCGTGCGATTTTACAACACATACGTCAAAAAATAAGAGGCAGGGCAAATTCTGCTTTGGTCTCATACAATATATTCGATAACGAGTGGAATGAAATTAATAGAATTCTCTCGCTCCACTACGCCGACAAGAAGGATATCCGTACCCTCGAACACCAAGTTAATCAGCTCACACACGGTGGTTCAAGTGTTGATGATTTCTACGCCACAGTGAACCATCAATTCTCCTTGATCATCAATAAGATCAAGGCTGAGACGTACTCTACCGAAACAATGAATGCTTTGGTGGAAACCTACAGAAACCGTGAACTGGACGTATTTATTTGTGGCTTAATGGGAATCTTTCAAGACTTCTCATTGTTCAGAAGCCAAGAACCTTGCTTGAAGCATATTCCGCCTGCTTGGAGATGCAAGATCTTAACTTTAAAAATAATTCCACACATGTCAAGGCACCCAATATGATATCTTCCCCTGTGAACTATGACTTTAGAGGTAGCTCAGGATCTCATCAAAATCCTGGAAACACCAATAAGTCATTCCCCCGAAGAGATAACTCTGCTCACAATTCACATCATGCATGAAGGTCAAGTTTTCAGCAACAGCATCCACCCCAAAGGCCGACAGGACCAAAACCTCCGGTAAAAATGGAAGTGGACAATTCAACCCAATCTAGGAGTAGTCTACCCTACATGAATTTGCCGAAAACAGTAAGAGGGAATCGAGATCCGATATCTACCCTCGATAGCAGCAGCATCTAAACCACGTGGTATCCACAGGCCCAGAGAACACCACGGGTGCGGAAATCTCAGAAATAGAATCCGTTGGACTTCCCAATGAAGAACCTAGGGGAAAAAAATTTATGGAAGGCGCCTCCTTTCTAGCGTACCATATATAGAATATGTAACGCGGGACGGGGACATACTAAATTTCCTCATAGACACTGGGGCGAATAAGAACTTCATCAAATAAAATTTAGTTCCATGTCCCAAACCCGTCAAAATCCCATTTCAAGTCAATAGTCCTGCCGGAAATATACTACGTAAAAACAAGTGGAAAGTTCTTTAATTACTTAGGCTGCGATCTCGAGATAACATTTTTCGTCCTCCCAAATTTGAATTCGTTCGATGGTATAATAGGAAACGATACTCTGAAGCAGCTGGAGGCTGTTATAGACAGAGAAAAAAATATGCTTACCATTGAATCGAATAAAATCATCCCTCTCAAAAACCATGCTTCTTTTGAATTAATTAGTCAAATGCTTACCTTGGGCGGAAATGTTTCTATGCTAGGAAGGTCTAGATTAGGAAGGACATGAAGTTCGAAAGTCTTTTCGGTCCAGTAGGGAGCGAGAAAGTAAAAACCAACATACGAGCGGAAATTCGTACAACCACCAACGAACCAATCTACTCCAAAAGTTATCCTTACCCCGCTTGTATGAGGGAAGAGGTCGAAAGACAGGTAAATGAACTTCTGTCAGAGAACATCATCCGTCCATCTAACAGTCCATATCATTCACCTATATGGGTTGTTCCTAAAAAGCCGAAGTCAAACGGAGAAAAGCAGTACAGAATGGTCATCGATTACAAACGTCTAAACGCTGTAACAATTCCTGATACATACCCTATCCTTGATATTAACAGCACACTTGCCAGTCTAGGTGATGCTCGATTCTTCACAACGCTTGACCTGACCTCAGGGTTTCATCAGATCCTCATGAAAGAAAAGGACATTCCCAACACAGCTTTCTCAATAATGAATGGGAAGTACGAATATCTAAGACTTCCGTTCGGCCTCAAGAATGCTCCAGCAATCTTTCAGCGCATGATAGATGATGTGCTTAAGGAGTTGATAGGTAAGATTTGCTATATAACTCGAAGGGAATTTGCACAAGTTCGAGCTAACCAATCCAAAAATGTCCCAATCTCTCTCAATGAAAATGCAATTAAGGTTTTCGAAACCTTGAAGGAGCTACTCACTTCTGCAGAATTACTAGCATTTCCGGACTTCGAGAAAAGCTTCAATTTGACCACAGATGCTTCAAATTTTGCAATCGGTGCTGTGCTGTCTCAAGGTGAGCATGGCAAGGAGAGGCCAGTCGCGTATATATCTCGCTCTCTGAATCGAACAGAGGAAAATCACTCAACCAATGAGAAATAGATGCTTGCAGTAGTCTGGGCTCTGGATAATTTGAGAAATTATCTGTATGGAGCAAAGAAGATTAAGATTTACACCGACCACCAGCCCCTGACATTTGCACTGAGTAATAGAAACCACAATGCGAAACTCAAACGCTGGAAAGTAAGGATTGAGAAGTATAACTACGAATTGATTTACACACCAGGAAAATTGAATTTCGTGGCTGATGCTCTCTCACGCCTGAAGACGGAAGTTAACCATCTGCTTGGTCTACCTAACGCAGCCGGAACAATCAGCCATGGATACTGCAGGTGAAGGACAAGCTTCAGGGGCAGACTCATTGACTGGTACGGCTGAAGAGGGACTTTGTGAGCTCTCCAACAGCGATACAGATTCTTGCACCGCTCACAGTGCTGATCAGGTTAATTCTGACCTAATACCACATGTAGAAGCTCCAATTTATGTTTTTAGAAACCAGCTTATTTTCAGAATTGGCATCGATTTTTGTGCGCACGAAGAACCGCATCAGGGCTATCATCGCCATTATATTTCCGCAAGAACCTTTTGTCAGGCTAATCTCATAGAAATGCTTAGGGAAAACTTGAACCCAAATGTAGTAAACGGAATTAAAATTCCGGAGAACTATCTGGGATTGCTTCAAAAGGTCTATCTGGAAAAATTCGAAGAATACAAGATTCGCGTGACGCAAAGAGTTGTCGAGGATGTTGCTAATGAAGACCTCCAATTCCTAATTATAGAAAGAGAACACAAAAGAGCACATCGGTCGGCAAGGGAAAACAAAGAGCAAATCCTCGAACAATTTTATTTTCCGCTTACGATGTCTAGAGTAAAAAAACTAACTTCGTCATGCGAAATCTGTAATACCCACAACTATGATCGACACCCCATAACTCCCACTTTGCAGGAAACACCCATTCCCAAGTATCTATGCGAAATTCTTCATATGAATATCATGGAATTTCAAAACGAGAAATTTTTAACCATAGTTGACAAGTTTTCTAAATTTTTCCATATTAAAGATAAATCTGCCATTTACATCAGACGAAAACTGATTAAAATTTTACATTACTTTACAGTCCCAAAAATTTTAGCCACGGACAATGAAAGAGGCTTCCTCAGCCCAATCGTCCTAAACTTTATTAAAACTCTAGGAATCAGACTATATCTAACCCCAACCCACAGAAGCGAGGTAAATTGACAAATAGAGAGGGTACATTCCACTATACTGGAAATCTATCGGTGCCTTAAATCCGAGAATCCAGATTTAAAGGTCAAGAAACTTGTCCACGTAGCCGTAGATCGCTGTAACAACACTACACTTCGGTCATCAAACGGAAACCAACTGACATATTCTTTAATAGGTCACAGAGAGTCAATTATCAAAATCTTTTAAACATCCGTTCAAAAATCAATAAAGATCTCAGGGGCATTATAAAGCGAAACATGGAGGCCAGAAATATAAGGTTAAATTTAAAGAGTGGTAAACCCAGGGAGTATCGTGAGGGGGACGTGGTTTATACCGCTATTAAACGCATCAAAGGAAAAAATAAGCCCTTGTTTAAAAAAGAGATCGTTGCAAAGAATAATCGTGTTACCATAACGACAGATAATGGTAGGAAAATTCACAAAGCTCATTTAAAAAATATTAATATCCAAAAGAACAATTAAAAGAACTGATATTTAAAAAAAAAAAAAAGGGGATAAAATCGAGAAGGTAAGGAAACATCGAAACTGCGCATTGTATTCGATGCGTCCGCTCATGCACCGAATCATCTTTCACTTAATGACGTTTTGGAAGTGGGAGAGAACTTTTTATCTGATTTTTTAATTATTCTTTTAAATTTTCGTGTAGGGAAAATCGGAATCATTGCGGATATTCAGAAGGCGTTTCTGCAGACTTTGCTTCAACCGTCTCATAGAGATAGCCATCGCTTTCTTTGGTTTGGAGAGGGGATTATTAACGAGAAGTCGCTACCTGCAATACGTGCATTTCGAATGACTCGGCTTACCTTTGGCGTGAAAAGCAGTCCATACATCCTTGGTGCTATGATCCAAGAACTAGTCAAGGAAGCCCAGTCAAATTTTGAAGAACGATGTAAGTTATCAAACAAAAGCTATAAGGAACTGCTACGTTATAAAGGTATTTGTGAGTTGTTAAAACAAAGTTTTTATATGGATGACTTCGTAGCATGTGTGGATGATGAGGATCTCTCCAGAGATGTGTACTCGTACTTTCAGGCCAATCAGATATTTGGAAGCGCTTCCATGATGCTTCGGAAATGGAACACTAACAACATTCGCGTTCGAAATTCCTATTTTTGGAGTGAGGAAAACGTTTCTGCCTCGCCTAAGGTACTTGGCTTGCATTGGATCATAGCAACAGATGAACTTCAAGTAGATCTAAGCCCAGTCCTGAATTTACTTAGGCCTGAATGTATTCAGAGCACCAAACGCAGTGTCCTAAGGGTTATGGCTAAAATTTTCGAATCGTTTGGTGTGCTCTCTCCGTGAACGGTTCGACTTAAAATTCTTTTTCAAAGCATATGGCATAAGAAGCTGGATTGGGATGAGCGTTTACTACCGGAATTGGAGGACGTTTTGGTAACGTCTAAGAACAAAATCAAATAACTTAATAATATGGCGATACCGCGGAATTTTTTATCGGACGACCGAATAATCCAACTCCATATTTTTGCAGACGCAAGTTAGTTCGCTTTTGGAGCCGTAGCTTACGCAAGGACCTTGCGACGTAATAGTGAAGTATCAGTGCACCTTATATGTTCGAAAAGCAGAGTTGCGCCACTTAAAAACGAAAGTTAAACCGAATTGACTATGCCAAATTGGAATTGACCACTGCGTTTGCCTACTTATTTGCAAGCTAATCTTCGAGTTGATATCAGCAATGTTCACTTATGGACTGAACCGCAAATTGTTCTGTATTGGATTCTCCGATCTAACAAGCATTGGAAGCCATACGTAGAAAACCGGGTTAAAGAAATAAGATCGTTGTCAGATTTATTAGTTTGGAGACACTATCCTGGGGCGGAAAATCCTGCGGATTTGTTAACGAGAGGTGTTAATGCAGCTTCGCTCATAAAATCTTCGGTTTGGGTAAATTTGCCTTCTTGGCCCATTGCAAGAGCAGGTACATTGGCCATCGACTGTTACATAAGTGTAGTTTCATTGGGAGCCGAAGATGAAAAGGGGCACGCGGAAGGCGAACCATGAATGCTGACGCTTTTAGCAGCTGGAGGCACATCCTTTGTATGACAGGTTAATGTTTACGAGGCATGGATACGTTTAATAAGTGCTCTGTTGGAATTCAAATAACAGCTGAAGATATTGATAGAGCAGAATTGTACTGGATTGACCAAGTACAACGCGGAAAGTCCTTTCAGGATATAACAAGTCTTTGGGAGAAAAAGGTATTGTCTTCTATTTCGAAATTCCTATCTCTTTTTTCCGTATTTAGATGCTGATGACCAATTGCTTTGAGTGGGAAGTCGACTCAAAAAAAATAGAAGTTGATGTAAACGTCGCTCACCCCATCATCTTGCCGAAAGCATCTCACATTACTTAACTCATCGTTTCTGATGTACATCAAAGGACATTCCATGGCGGAATCTCATCAGTTCTCTCTAAATTGCGCTCTCGGTACTGGGTCATTAAGGGGAGGCTAATTAAAAGAATTATCAAAAGCTGCTTGGTGTATAAAATACTTCGCGGACAAGCGGCTACATAAGTATTTGCGCCGCTCCCAAAGTATAGAGTTTTGTCATCAAGGGCATTTGAGGTCACTGGAATTGACTTTGCCGGACCCTTATACGTAGTGGATAACACCGGTAAACAAAAAAGCTATATTTTCTACTGTGCACGTGTGAAGCGGTTCGAGCTGTACAGCTTGAATGTACCAACGATCTAACAGCAGAAAGTTGCATTCTCGCCATAAGACGTTTCATTGCCAGAAGAGATATTCCTCGCATTGTATACTCAGATATTGCCACAACGTTCAAGAAAGCATCATCTGAGCTAAAACAACTTAGCAAAATACGAAGGATTGAGCGATTCCTAGGTTCCTTGAGTGACTCTAGGATAAGATGGAAGTTTATAGTTGAGCGAGCTCCATGGTGGGGCAGATTCTGGGAGCGACGACGATCCACTCTTAGCAACGAGCAAATCCACATTTTAATTACGGAGGTAGAATGTGTAGTCAGTTCCAGGCCTTTATGTGGATCTGGATCTTCAGAAGAGGCCTTTTCCAACAATCAAAAGTGGGATGTACATCGGAAACAATGGAAGGAACGTTTGCGATTATTAACGGTCTTCAAGAAGCGATGATTCAAGGAATATCTTCATCAGCTCAGATCTTTCCATCATACAAAGAACACGCTAGGCTACCATATGCAAAATGGGGATGTTGTTTTGGTCGAGGATTTATCTTTGCTTAGACCTCTTTGGCAATGAGCAGTTACAAGTACATCGTAGATCTTGCTGGCGGGAAGATGTCTAAAATAACTGAAATAAGTAACACTAAATACAACAAAGCTTTAATGTACCATTTGTATTTTCTATTTTTTTTACGGAATGTCATTCTTCTTCAAAATATGTCGTTCAGTTTTGTTTTATTTTTTTTGAATTACGCATGGCGTCGGCAGCTGAACTTTATATCGGAAATAAATCTTTTGTAACTAGTGAAGCCGTTGCTTTTTAATTGCAATTGTTAGATTCGGGTGAACTTTCTTATTAGCAAGGAACTACTCATAAGACAAGCATAGTAAAATGAATTCTATAACTGAAGCGCTTCCCAGTGTAAGACTAAACAACGACATCCCGGCGAATTCTTTAGTTAAGAATTTTATGAATGGTGGGTTCGCAAACAAGGCTGTTCTACAATTTTTTTTTCGCTCCAATTGTATTCTCTTTTTTTCCATTAAAGTGGTTGCGGAAAGTTCTGATGGGTTACCGTCCATCACCGGATAGAGCGTGGGTGACGGTGGTTTCGGCTAATGTGACCATTCGTCACTTCCACAGAGACTCCTCTAGCAGCCTTCTTACAGAGCTATAGGTTGTCTCTTCTGGGTTGTACAATACTGGCTATTTTTTTTTATAAAATAACGTATTGCTGCATCACATGCTGTGATTATAGTACGAGTGAGGTGATGAGACAAATTCTCCGCGGTATCGCTGTCGGTTAGATCACTGATATCCATCATTTCGTCGGATGTGTCCTTGTTCTTCAATATCAATTATTATCGCCTGGCGGTTACTGAGGGTATAACTTTCGCTGACCCGCCAGTCTGCGTTGCAGACTAGGGAGTTACTCATGAAGGTAATGTCGATGATGGGATCAATCACCATCCCGTTTTTTATAATTTTATTTGCTCGAACATTGTTTCCAATTCTTATTGTACATCCAAGGTTTCGAAGGTTGTAGTAGAATACGTCCTCATGCATTTTCGACCCTGCTACTACACTCCGTTACCCAGACATTAAAGTCTCCTCCTATAACCACTGGAGATCTTTCACTTGCAACTGCACTAATTCACTTATCGTCGAAATTGATGCATCTTGGAAGGCATGTTTTGCACATATCCAAATTGCAGCATGTCTTAATTTATCACAGATCGTGTAGTTGCTGGCGATAGTTTTAATTGGTTAAGGTTAATCTGTATTGTCTTCATGGTTCTTTTCTGGCAATGGCGCTCCGGAAGACCGTGCATTAGTTGCTACCGACTACATGCCTGTCGATATGTTTGTCCTTCTTGCAGACGAAACAAAGCGGGTGTTGGCCTCCCCACATTTTCTACATTGCTTGGAACGGTCCATATCACTTTTGTATTGGACCACTTTTGTGGTCGTGTTCAAGACATCTGAAACATGTAGATAGAGTTTTCACCCCCTGATGTGTCAGTTTACCCATCAAATTTTGATTCTGAAATTTGATTAATGGAATGTGTAGAAAAATGCGGTTTGAAATAAATAACACGTCTTTTCTTCTTCAGGGGTAACAGCAAAGCGCGAGATATTATTAGTCTTTTCCGGAAATTACTTCCATTTTTACCATTACAAACTGTCATACTAAATGTACTAAATAATATATTTACACTTCGTTACGTTACGTTTTCCTTGTTACATTAAATTAAATTTCAAATTAATTTACATATCTTACTTTTAACATGGATTATACTTTTCGTAAAATATCACAAAAATAATAAAATTAAATATACATCAACATTGTGTTCACGAACATGCTCCCGCCCGGTGGAAGATTTTCGTCCGCAGTGTCCTCGATCTTGTACTTTACTGTACCACTTTTGACATAAAAGTTGGGTGAGATGCAAATGAGACAAAATCATGTAAATTAATAATTTGAAACATTACATGTAGGTGACAAGGACGACGATATAACAAACAAGCAACAAAGGGAGATAAAATGTGCGTAATTCGCCTAGTGCAATAGTTTGTTTTGATCATTGACCAAAACTAGGTCAAATCGTGTCGTGTGTTGTTCGGTTTTTGTTTTTGTATTCGTTGTTTTCCCTTTTTTTTTAGTTTAGTTGATATTAAAAAAGGTAAGTGTTTTTATTTATTTATTTATCCTTTTTGTCTGCTCCCCTTCGCGAAATTCGATTTCGTTTTGATTTGTGTACACCGGCGCGAGTACACAATCGTATATACGTGCGTGTGTACATATTGATATACATATGTATGTACATCGATTGTTTGGTATTGTTTCGCGAAAGTGATATTTCGTGTGCAGTGCAAAAAAAAAAAAAAAAAATGGGAAATGAAAAAAAAAAGTTCATTGTAACGATTTTCCCAACAACTCGGTACAATTTGTGGTGTTATTTTGTATGATAACTGTTCTCCGCGTACGCAATTTTTGGTTGTGCAGTGCGACGAAATTTTCGCGAACGGTTAATGTTTTGATGATGGCCGAATTAGCCTTCTTAGTGTGTGTGTGGTATTTACATTTTTGTGTAAAGAAAAAAATCCGCCTTCCTTTGAATTGTTATTGCAATTCATCCAGTAAGTTTTTTTTTTTTACATATTAATTGTTTTGTTATTTACGTATTTATTATTATTATTTATTTTATTTATTTATGATAGTTTAAGATATTTATTTTACATTTGAGTGTTTTAAGTTGAAATGTTTAAAAAAAAAGGAATAAATGTTAAAGTGTTGTGTTGTGTTGAGTTGACAACGTTGTGTATTCAGTGAAAAATTTCAAGTGCCGTCGGGGTTTTGATTCTCCAATTCCCGTCGGCATTTTGGAATTTTGGAGCTCTGCAACGTTGTCTGGTATGAATGATGTGTTTTATGTGGACAACGTTGAGTGTTCACAAAGAAGCTTCAAATTTCGTCGGGATTTTGATTCTCCAATTCCCGTCAGCATTTTGGAGTTTCGGTACTTCACAGCGTTGTCCGGAATGATTGATTTTGTGTGATTTAGAGTGGACTGTATGTATGTGTGTTGTGTTGTGTAGGGAATCTAGGATAAAATAAGTTTGTATTATTATGTTTGATTAATTTAATAAATTGTTTTTTAAACGAAAAGAAATGTCTTTAATTTTTTATGTTAGTTTATTTAAAGTGTTTGTTTTATCAATGTTGTGTTGTGTCGTTTAAATGTTGTGTTGTGATATTTGATGGCAAATAGAAAACTTTTCCCAAGTGACCGATTCAATTCTCCGGTTTCGGTTCGTTTCTTAACCACTCGAGCAAATCCGTCTTTTCCGGAATGTGCGCCAATAATTCGTCCGAATCGCAACTGCAACGGCGGTAGTTTTCGTCCTTGAAGAAAGTGTCCCCGTTTCGAACCCGGCTTCCATCTTGTCCACTTTGGGCGCTGTCTCATCCTGGGCAGATATTTTTCGCTCCACTTCTCCACGGCAATGTCCCCTTGACGAATTTCGAAAAGTTTTGTGCCGATTGCGTCTACCTTTAGTGGACCTCTGTTTCTTTTTCCAGCTTGTGTCCGGCAGTTTCGAACAAAACGTTTGTAGTATACAAAATTGCGACGAAGCTTCGTGGTTTGGTTGACTTCTTGAATGCCGCATGCTGATGAATGAAAAAGTGGTGTGGTGTATGCAGTAAGGTATTCTTTTTGTCAACCTCTGGCATTTGACGAAGCTCCTTGCATTCCTGTAAACACTTGGAAAGCTCCTTGTGCTGTGTGAGGTTTTTCTGGAATCTTCTTTCCAGTTGATGAAACCTAAGTAAGGCACCTAACTTCGAGGTACCAAACCCAGGCTTACATTCCGGTTTATTGAATACCACATGGTGAGGAGTAAGGAAATGGTGTGGTGTATCCAGTATGGTATTCGTTTCGTCAACCTCTGTCATCTGTTGAAGCTCCTTATTTTCGTTTAAGCACTTAGAGTACTCCTTGTGTAGTGTGGAGATTTCCTGGAATCTTCCTTCCAGTTGATGAAACCTACGTAAGGCGCCTAACTTCGAGGCACCAAACCCAGGCTTACATCCGTCTGTAAATGGCTGCGATACCTCATATCGACCATCAGGCGATCTCGTTATTGTGTTGCTATTCTTTTCAAAAGTTTTCTCGTCCGTAGTTTCCTTAGTTTCCAGTTGGCAGGACCTTCACGGCTGAGTGTCGTTATCGAGAACCTGTAAGAAGCTATGGACAGGTTCTTTATTTTGCGAAATGACCCTCCCAAGGATAAGCCAACCTAACTCTGATTCATGTGCGATTGGCGATCTTTCATCACCACCACGTATAATGGATCCTAAAATAAAGTCAGAGTAAACGTCGGCTAACAGGAGAATATCAACAGTCGCAGGCTTATCAAATTGTGGATCAGCTAACTTCAAACCTTGAATATGTTTCCAATTTTGCAGAGCTAAAGGTTTGGACGGCAACAGACCAGTCAGCGACTTGAACACATAGGCTGGGGTATTTGTTTCGAATGGTGTTACCAGCTACCCAAAGGTAAGATTTACATACCGCTGACATGAACCACTGCTAACTTTTCCCAATCCAGATACCTGAATGATCGTTCGTCGCTGATGAAGCCCTAATAACTGGACAGCGGATTCAGTAACGAACGTTGCTTCCGATCCAGGATCAACTAACGCCCTAAGATGCAAATAGTTTCCATTTGAAGACCTGACTCGAACAGCTGCTGTTGCCAGAAGAACACTTGGCTGATGTACTTCAGAGGAGGCTACTTTAGGTGGGTTAAATTTTGATGTTATATGAAAGGTTTGTGTAGATGTAGTTGTATTTTTATAATCTCTTATAGGTTTGGAGCTGATATCATTAACATGCAGCAGAGAATAGTGTGCCTGCTTGCAGTAATAGCAGCGCACACTGCTTTGACAATGGTTCGTCTTGTGACTGTACGCCAAACAGTTCCGACAAACCCCGATTCTGTCCTCTGCCTTAAACCGTTCACAGATCTCCATGGCAATGAACTTCTGACAAGTTCGAAGGGAGTGCTGACCTCTACCACATACCTTACATGCAAACTGCTTCTTCCCGATGTGCAACATCGTTTTCTTCTCGACCGCAACAGCCTTGTGTACAGAAGAACAGCTGACCTTGATGCCACTCGTTCCAGCTACTGCTTCTAAGGTTCGAGAACGTGTCTCCAGGAACTCTGTAAATTGTCTCAGTGTTGGCAACTCCTTCGAACTACCCAACTTCTCCTCCCACAAACGCTGAGTAAAAGCAGGTAATTTTTGCACCAGAATATAAATTAAAATGTCATCCCAAGAACCAACCGGCAATCCTAAGTTTCCCAGAGCGTGGAAACATTCATGGTATGTGTCCAGTAGAGACTTGATGTTGCTTGCCGTCTCCTCTGTCAACTGCTGCTGCTCAAAAAAAAGTTGCAAATGAGCGTTTACCAACACTCGCTTGTGGTCGTATCTGGCAACAAGCAGTTCCCATGCTTTGTCATAATTGCCAGAATACAAACCTAAATGCTGCAACAAACTAGCATCTTCACCTGTAAGAGACGACTTCAAATAGTAAAGCTTTTGGATTTCACCCAGTTTTTTATTTCTGTGGACTAACGACAAAAAGACATCGTGGAAAGCCCGCCACTTCGTGTACGAGCCCTCAAAATGTGGTATTTGAATTTGGGGTAATGAAAAAAGTAATAAAGGAAGCACCTGTGGATTCACCTTCCACAATCTTCTCCTTGGATGCTAACTTGGCATTGTCGATAGCGTCGACCAATTCACCTCGGTAAGTGAAATATGTTTCTTGAAGCAGATCAAAAATTTCATCAAAATCTTCTTCTTCCAGAACTTCTTCTATTTCTCCTCGTCGAATCTTCGCTTGAAGACCAAGCGCATTCTTGAAGTTCCCTTCTAGAATAAGAAGACGACCTGACAGATAGCTGGCTGTACGACGTGATGCTCCAGCCTTTTTGAAGTTGGAGTGGTCACGAAGAATCTGCTCCAGAATACGTTTCTGATCTGCACCCGTGGACAATTTTGACATTTAAAGGTTTTTATATGTAATGTAATTAATTATAAACCAATATATGTGTATCAAGTATTTATTAATTTAATTTTGTTAGATACAGTTTATTAAATGATATTTAATTAAATATTTTATTACAGAAACTTACGACCTTTGGTCAGCTTTGCCCAGCTGGTGACAGTTGAGGTTAAAGTTGAAAATTTATTTTTACACGGCGCGGGAATTCGATTTCTGCACAACCACCGAAAGAGTCTGTAAGTCTTAAAAAGGAGAAAGACAAGGGGCAAGACACCGACCGCGAGGGAATCTGTGTATGTACTATGTTATGTTTTATACATATCTATATATATATATATTTTTTTTTTTGTACACTTGAACTGTGTTCTTGCACTTGCAGTTTTTTATAATTTTTTTTTCTTTTTTAAATGTTTAATGTTTTGTGAAGTCTCTTAAGTATCTTTTTTATATAAAGGGTCCGCCATCTAACGTTTTTTTTTTTCAACTAGTACTTATTTCGTGAATGGTAACACTTAGCTCATGTCTGATTTGACAGATAATTAGTTTTATCCTTCCGCTGAACGAATATGGTTGTGTATACGCTTGAACAACGCTTCGCTAAGTGGGCCTGCGATCGACTTAGAGAAGATGCCGATTTTGCCAAAAAAATCATCTTTTCAGATGAAGCTCATTTTGATCATGGCGGGTATGTAAACAAGCAAAATTGTCGCATTTGGGGCACAGACAACCTGCACGCATACATTGAAAAGCCGATACACCCAAAACGAGTCACTGTTTGGTGCGGATTTTGGTCCAGAGGCATAATTGGGCCATTTTTCGTTTTTTTGGCCGTTACAGTCAATGGTGATCGTTATCGGGCCATGTTGAACGAATTTTTGTTCACAAAAATTGAAGAGGAGGATATTAGCAACATTTGGTTTCAACAGGACGGCGCTACGTGCCACACAGCCGAAGCTACACTCGATGTTTTGCGCCCTGTTTTTGAAAATCGCATTATCAGCCGCAGAGCTGATGTCGTTTGGCCACCTCGGAGCTGGGATTTGACACCGTTGGACTATTATTTGTGGAGTGCCGTAAAAGATAAGTGTTACGCCGACAAGTCAGAGACAATTGACGCTTTAAAGGACAATATTCGTGAAGCCATTGGTGAAATACAGCTGCACACAATCGATAATGTGCTTAAAAATTGGATCGATCGTGTAGGCTACTGCATGGCCAGCGGAGGCAGCCATTTGAACGAAGTTATTTTCCATTATTAACCGGAAGGATAAAACTAATTATCTGTCAAATTAGACATGAGCTACGTGTTACCATACACGAAATAAGCACTAGTTGAAAAAAAAGCGTTAGATGGCGGACCTTTTATGTGGGCAAATTGTGAGCCTCTACTGTGCCTCCTAACCAAAGCAGACAGACAATTCCACTCAATCTGCAAAGCTGCAGTGACGATAGCTAGCTGGCGATGAGTTGAGAGAACCAACTTCAGATTGCTTCTTTCCACCCGACGACGTAAAACTACCCATTGGCATATTCATTTTTTTTTTCTATTAAATAAAATTTGTGAAGTCTAAATAAAAGGCGTTGTCTTTTCTTTTGGGAAATCCTACAAAACTGGTGTCAGAAGTGGGATTCGGCTGAAGAAATTTGGTCAAAATAAAAAGAAGAAAGAAAAAGAAAAGGAGGAAAAAACCAAAACCGAGGAAGATTTACTGCCCCGTTAAACCTAAGAGCCCACACAACTATTGTCAGAAACTGCCATTCGTAAAGGAAGAAACCATCTAACCTGAAATCCATAAGTATAATACGGACAGATCGTGAGTAGATATGAAATTACTACTAACACGTTAAAGTAGAGCTCGCTCTTATGATTAACAACTTAGGCTAACAAAATCAGCGAATTGACTCTTCAAATGAGCTCAAGAATTCTGTTCAGACGTCTTTAACATATCGCATTTAAATAATAAAAAAAAAAAAAATAAATAAAATAAAATAAAGTAAAAAAAAAATTCTTAAGAAGAAGTAAGCTAAGGAAAACCAAAAAGGAACTATCCGACCTCTAATCGTATGTAAGGTTAACGATCAATCGTTAGCAACATCGAAGACGATCATCGCAACAATTTCGGAGAAGAGAAAAACTTCCGCAACATTACGATCTCATCAAAGCTTTCGATCCACACATTTGGATTGTCAACCAAATAAAAATATTAGTATCTTTGGAAAGCAGGATAGAGAGAAAATAGTGTTTGTATAAAACAAAACAAAAAAATAATAATAATATAAAATGTTTGGACAAAACAATGTTAACCGAGAGCCCGCAAATAGTACGGAAATTCATGATAAGGCTGGCGACGTCGCTAAAGTTATAAGACAGATGGAGTTGATGGAGTCTGATTTTTCTACAAAACCCTTATGGGCACAAAATAGGAAAACTTCGTTCGACGTCGAACGGAGAGACAACGAAGAGAAAGACGAATTGATAAGACAGGATGAAGTGATTAAATCAGGACACTCGAATAATCCGCGATATAGCAATGTAGTCAAAAATACCGCGGGAAGCAATCTAGATAGTAATACGATGACAGGGGACGTAGCAAAGACGGTTGGGTTGGTTTCGGGTGAAGTGGGCGCGAGTGGAGCTACTGCAAATGCTGGTATAGGTGCAAAAGTGGATAGAGAAGACGTTCGAAGAGTTTCGGAGTTCGCTAGAGAATTAGAACTAAGAGAAATCTTGCTGAAGGCTCGTGAAGACAACTTGAGGAAAGATTTGGAAATCTCTCTTTTAAGAAGTGAATTAGGTACATTAGACAATAGGACTAGGTATGGGGCTTCATCATTTCAGGATGCAATGAACATTATTCCAGAATTTAGCGGAAATGCAACATACGATGTTAGCAACTGGATACAAGACGTCGAAGGTGCGGCTATTTCCATGGGGTGGTCAGAGTTGGAGAAGCTTTTGTTCGCTAAACGTCTACTCGTTGGATCGGCAAAGCTGGCTTTACGATCAAGAACAAATTTGCTAGTTTAAAAGAATTTTTAGTCGAAGAGTTCGCTAATGATGTCACACCAGCAGAGATCCACCAAATGATGAATAAAAGAAAGCGGGGTAAAGGTGAAAGTTGTCAGGATTACCTTCTAAGATGAGGGAACTTGGTGCTTTAGGGCGCCTCGATGATAGGTCCATCATTCAACACACGATCAATGGCATTAGCGATGCAACTACGAACAAAGATATTTTGTACCGAGCTAACACGATGAAAGAATTCAGAGAAAAGAGAGCTTTGTATTCCAAATTCAAAGAAGATTTAGCCAGTCCACCAGGGGTGGACGTGGTGTAGTGGTACTAGCAATCGCTTCTCACTCGGAGGGTCTAGGTTCGAGTCCTGCCCATGACAAGTCAGTTTTTCATTTGTAATTGGAACTCAGACAGAAAAATTCTGCGTGTGAAGGCATAACACTGACACGTAGATTTGGCTGTTGTAGAGTTTCAAGCACAGAAAAAAATACTGTGAATTATAACTCGAATCACTCTGAGTGAAGCAAAAACTCTCCGTCTTCATCACATTTCCATGTTGCACCTTTTTTGGTCAATTTACTTAGCGATTTGGATATATCTGCAAAATTTAACAAGAGCACGCAGGAATGAAAGGACTTCTTGGACGTTTCTTGGTTTTGGTCTAAATAATATTGCTGATGTTTTTTTCTGGATCCATTTCTATACCATGACTTGTGATGAGTTGGCCTAGATATTTTACTTTAGCACAGCAGAATCTCGATTTTTGTTAGTTTGCCTTGAGAGCTAATATCGAAACCAAATACACCTGAGTTTCAAACCAGTACAAAACAATTTTCCTTTCTCCTACCTTTCCGCCCGCGCCCTGGCAACAGTAAAAGGGTATCTAACCCCTTAGGCGCGCGTAAATTATATATAAAAAAAAAGAACAGCCGAAAAGGGAACTGTCTTCTCTAAATAAAGATCAGTCAACGAGCAGTAGGACGCACTCGTATACAGACGTCAAAAGGTGTTACAATTGCGGGAAATTTGGTCATAAGAGCTCAAATTGCACTAATGGTATCAAATGTTTTCGCTGCAATGAATTTGGGCACAAATCTTCGACTTGTGATAAGCCAACAAATTGTGTCAATATAGAAGAGGGCAACGTGAGAAAAATGATTAAGGTCAATGATCAAGAAATCGTTGCTTTAATTGACTCAGGGAGTGCCTTATCCATTATACGGTGCGAAGATTATGTTAAGCTAGGTGCGCCAGCATTAAAATCGCAGAGAATGGAGGTACAGGGCTTATCAGAGAATCGAGTCGAAGCTTTAGGTTCATTTCTGGCAACAATAGAAATCGACGGTTGTCTTTTCCAAGCGTCAGTATATGTAATGTCGGGAGAAGTTTTAAAATTACCTTTCATCGTAGGCAGGGATATACTCAATGGTACAAATATAAATCTTGCAAAATCCTCGAAGGCTAGCACCCCTGGAGAAACAAATTGTCGACGCTCAGGTAAATGACTGGCTAAAGAGCGACGTAATTAGACCAAGCTGCTCAGAGTTCGCAAGTCCGATAGTCTTAGCCAATAAACGGGACGGAACAAAAAGGCTGTGCGTAGACTACCGTCGCCTAAATAGAGTCATAGTTCGCGATCGGTATCCACTACCGCTAATCGAGGATCAAGTAGATGCCTTAAGCAAAGCAGGGTTTTTTCGACACTTGATTTGGAGAATGGATTTTTTCATGTAGAAGTTGAAGAGGGAAGTCGCAAGTATACCACATTCGTTACACCTAGTGGACAATACGAGTTCAATAAAGTGCCTTTTGGTTTATGTACATCGCCTGCGATTTTTCAAAAATAGATCAACCAAGTATTTAAGCCATTAATAGCTGAGGGAATCGTTTTGCTCTACATGGATGACGTGGTAGTACTAGCAAACTCGAACGATGAAGCAGTTCAAAATTTAAAGAAGGTCATTGAACTAGCCTCCGCTTATGTCCTCCGGATAAAATGGAAGAAGTGCCAATTCCTATGTGAGTTGATCAAGTACTTGGGCTACGTAATTGCGTTTGGTTTTATAAAGCCCTCGTACTATAAAACTTTAGCGGTAAGGAAGTTTCCGCAGCCAACAACCGCTAAGAAAGTTCAAAGTTTCCTTGATCTCACCGGGTATTTTCGGAAGTTTATTCCGAATTATTCTCTGATCGCTAGGCCGTTGACAGCTCTTCTTAAAAAGGAGTCCGTTTTCCAGTTTGGGGCTGCTGAGAAAGTAGCCTTCCAGACCTTGAAGGATTGTTTGGTTAATGAGCCTGTATTAAAACTGTACTGTCCGGAAGCAGAAACCGAAGTCCACACCGACGCGAGCAAATTTGGCTATGGAGCTGTTCTTCAAAGAAGTGCCGATGGCAAATTGCATCCCGTTTACTATTACAGTAAGAAAACAACGTGTGCGGAACAGGGATATTGTAGCTACGAGTTAGAGGTCCTCGCAGTAATAAGAGCCATAAAGAAATTCAGAGTGTATCTATTGGGATTGAAGTTCAAAATTATTACCGATTGCTTGGCATTCAAGGGCACAATGGAGAGGAAAGAAATCTCAAACAAAATAGCCGGTTGGGCGTTGACCTTAGAAGAATTCGACTTTGTACTTGAACACCGCCCAGGCGTAAGCATGAAACATGCGGATGCTTTGAGTCGAAATCCAATGGTTATGATTTTGGATTCCGAGTTTTTAGCCAGGGTAAGGAACGCGCAAGATAAAGATGAGTTTATGCGAGCTATCAAAAGGGCTTTAGCAAGTGGCCCTTATGAGGATTTCTTCACAGAACAGGGTATTCTTTACAAGGCCAATGACAACGGAAACAAGTTGCTTTGCATTCCAAAAGGTATGCAAGACGCGGCCATAAGATCTGTGCACGCACAAGGATATTTTGGGCTGCGGAAAATGGAAGAGGTAATTTGTCGTGATTATTACATTCCTAAGCTGAAGCAGAAAATCGAGATGTGTAGGAGAAACTGCATCCCATGTATTGTCAGTGAACGTAAGGTCGGGAAGCAGGAAGGATATTTGAATCCGATATGCAAGGAGGAGGAACCACTGCACACATACCACGTAGACCACCTTGGTCTCCTTTCAGCCACCGGGAAGTAGTATGCCTATATCTTCTGCGTCGTTGATGCGTTCACCAAATATGTTTGAATCTACCTGGTGAAATCTACCGGAGTTTCCGAAGTGCTTGCCAAACTTCGATTACAGAAGGTCTGTTTTGGGAACCCTTACCGCATAATCTCTGATAGAGGAGTGGCTTTCACCTCAAACGCATTTAAAGAATATTGTGAGGAAGAGAATATTGAACACACATTGGTTACAACAGGCGTGCCTAGAGGAAATGGTCAGGTGGAGAGAATAAACCGAGTAATCATTTCGCCTTTGGCAAATCTGTGCGTAAATGATCCAAGCAAATGGTACAGCTATACAAACCAGCTGCAGCAGTTGAATTTTGAATGAATGAATGCATTTGAACTATTATTCGGAATAAAAATGCGACGGAACGAGGACATTGACTTAGCCGATACCGTTGAAGAGCAGATTAGGGTTGTATTCGAAGAAAATAGAGACGCCGTTCGCAAAAATGCGAAAATTGCGATCAAAGCCGCACAGGAAGAAAATCGGAAGACCTACAATTCAAATAGAAAACCATCCTTAAGATATAAAACTAACGATCTAGTCGCTATTAAGAAAACTCAATTCGGTGCTAATCAAAAAATTTGTTCTAAATTTTTAGGTCCGTATACCGTTACAAAGATGTCTCCAAATGATCGCTATGAAGTAAGAAGGGTAGGGATTCACGAGGGTCCGCGGGCAACGATGACAAGCGCGGATAATATGAAGCCATGGGGCGACATTTATGCAAGTACAACAGAGGAAGAGGACGAAAATGACGAAACTATTGGAAGTGTTGGCAACGCCTCGGAAAATTAGACGTTAATGAGTGATAAAAGGCTAATCGAAGAAAGAAGAAGTTAAATAAAGACGGTTCCAAGAACATTCAAGACGTGATCCTAAGACGATAAGACGATATTCTCAAGACGGTTTCTCGAGGGCGAGAAACAACCAGGACGGCCGTTTGTGGGCAAATTGTGAGTCTCTACTGTGCCTCCTAACCAAAGCAGACAGACGATTCCACTCAATCTGCAAAGCTGCAGTAAGACGATAGCTAACTGGCGATGAGTTGAGAGAACCAACTTCAGATTGCTTCTTTCCACCCGACGACGTAAAACTACCCATTGGCATATTAATTTTGTTTCTATTAAATAAAATTTGTGAAGTCTAAATAAAAGGCGTTATCTTTTCTTTTCTAGCAAAGAGCGAGATTTTATTAGTCTTTTCCGGAAATTACTTCCATTTTTACCTTTACAAACTGTCATACTAAATATACTAAATAATATATTTACGTTACCTTTTCCTTTTTACATTAAATTAAATTTCAAATTAATTTATCTTACTTTTAACATGGATTATACTTTTAGTAAAATACTCGTATCACAAAAATAATAAAATTAAATATACCTCAACATTGTGTTCACGAACAGAGTCCGAATCTCTACATTATTGCTAAGGGTTTCACCAATTATCTATGTAGAGTTTGGGTCCGCCTTAACTTTCCGCAGTCTTTCTGCATAGGAATAAATTTTCTTAAATCATGTCCGCTCCTAACCTACGCCCAAGACCGATCTCTTCAATAGGCCTGCCATGAACACCCACTCAACCTGTACAATCAGCTTCATCTGGACCAAAACATCGTAGTGATTGTAATGCTCCTCTCACCGCCAAAACTCTAGAGAAACATCTCAAAAGACAGGCTGACACATTGCAGCATGGGTTCGCACACGAAATCTCCAAAATGCAGAAGTAATTTCTATGCAAAATAGATGAAGTGAATGCAATTTGGAATCAACGTTTCGATGAAATGAAAAAAAATATCATCGATCGCATTGATGTGCTTAAAAATGACACCAACACAGCATTACAGGCGCAAAACGCTGAGATTGTTGCTCTTCAACAACGTTGCTCTGGAAAGGAGGGAAATTGCTTGTGATGCAGTGCTCTTCGGAATACCTGAACTCCCAAATAGAACCAAAGAGAACCTCGAAAGTTTATTTGTGCAACTCTGTCACACTATCGAATGTAAGTCGCCTCTATTACAAAATATATTTCGCATAAAAAAATGAAACAGCAATGTCATCACCACTACATCTCCAATCATCAAGTTCAACAGCACTCTTGAGCGAAATCCAGTTCTCTTATCAGCTGTCAACTACCGAAAGAAAAATGCAACTGAACTACGTCTCCAACATGTGGGCATTGCAACGGAAAAAAGCTGCTACCTCAACGAGAGCTTAACAAAACAGGCTCGCTTTCTCTTCAACAGTGCTCTCGGCCTCAGACGAAAGAAACAACTTTTTTCTGTCTACACGATGCACGGACTTGTATATGTAAAGAAATTAGTGAATGGAAAAAGCTTTCTCATCGAAAGCACTAAAGATCTGCTTGCTGCTGCTGTGACACAATAAATCATGATTTTTGTTCTTGGACCTGCTACCAACTATTCATTACATAAGCTTAAGCTATGAGTATTTATTTATCTTAGAATTCTGTTGTCGTTTCCTTTGTTTTTGCCACTCTCTCTCATCCTCTCCATACCTTTGTTAGTTTGATTGCACTTCTCTTTTTGTTGTTCAAAAATTATTACTAATACCATGATGCTGGGACACCAAAACAGTATGAATGAAAAATCAACGTACACTATGGTAAGTATTCTTTCAAAATATTGCGATGGACTTAAAGTCTGTTATTTAAATGCGCGGAGCTTAAACAATCAAAAATTAGATTATTTAAAGTACTTGTTTTCCAATTCCTGTGTTGATGTTATTTGTGTATGTGAAACTTGGTTTAAGTCAGATATAAGTGACTTGCTCTATAAGATTCCTAACTATGAACTTTTCCGTAACGATCGAGTTACTGATACTACGGGTGGTGGGGTTGCTATTTATTTTTTGCAAATCAAACATTAAATGTGACATTGTTACCAAGTCTACTGGAAGTGGAATCGGATACATTCTAGTTGAATTACGCGACTGTAATACCAAATGTGTAGTGGCTTGTGCTTATAATAATCATAGAAGTAGCTCCGTCACCCCCTTTTTCTCAGCTATTTCCGAATATTGCGCCCTCTATGAACACTTAATCATTTGTGGGGATTTTAATGTGGATCTTCTAAAATATAATTCGCTGGCCTTTCAATTGAAAGACTCAGTTTCTTCAGTAGGAATGCATCTAGTAAACAAAACTTACCCTACACGTTTTGCGAAGGATAAAGTACCCAGTCTTCTTGATCTTATAATTGTTTCGTGTTCGTCGCTCGTTCTCTTGTTTGACCAACTTTCATTTGATGTTTCAGACCATGATCTACTTTTTTTTGATACTTTTACTTTTTTCAAGCTGCGACTTTTTCTGCTCCTTGGGAGCAATGCCGATTGACTGGTGATCCAAATGAAAAAGTAAGACTGTTTCAATCAATATTACTAAAATTGTATGAAAGTGGCTCATAATTACTCAACCAGCGTCCTGCGTACGTCAAATAAAAACGTTTATGCTTCTAAACTAAATTCTTCTCTTCCTGCTAAGAAACTTTGGAGCAACCTAAGGACAATGGGTATGTCTGTTTTAAGGAATAACTCTCAGTGTGCTCTGGATCCAGATGACTTGAATAATTTTTTCCTGGGTGATGACACCACTGCTGGTAGCCCAACCTCTAATCGAACAGTAGACTGTGTAGGCTCTGTACCAATGTTCTAAAGTTTTGAAGTAGCCACGGAAGCTGAAATTATTCAATGAGTCCAATTCGATAGGTGAGGATGGCTTTCCAATTCGATTTGTTAAACTTATTTTACCTGAAATGGTCTCCCATCTCGCTCATGTAATCAACTGGTGAATAATTACGTCAACTTTTCCAAAGCTCTGGAAATTTGCAAGAGTTTTGCCAATAGCAAAGAAAACAAATGCATCTTCTCCTGTTGATTTTGGACCGGTTAGCATTCTACCTTGTCTATCAAAGGTTTTTGAAAAGGTTTTGGCAAGCTGATAACGAAGCACTTGCCACTGAATCATTTGTTTTATGCTCAGCAATCTGGCTTTAGAGCTAACCACAGTTGTGCTACAGCTACGGTGAACCTTTTTGAAGAATTAAGGCAGGAGTATGACAGGGGTTATGTTTCGTTGCTGATTTTTCTAGACTTTTCTAAGGCATTTGATAAAGTTAATCATAAAGTTCTGTGTTGGTAGCTCAAGAATCACTTTGGTTTCAGTGAAAGAGCAGTAAAATTGATCAGTAGTTTTCTCTCTGGCAGATCACAAAGGGTTAATTCTGGGGAACGTTTTTCACTGTTGAAAGAAATAAAGCAGGGAGTTCCTCAAGGCTCAATATTAGGACCGATTATACTTAAAACATATTGCAACCTGGTCTATAGCTAATGGGCTGCTTCTTAATCCATCTAAATCTCAAATAATACCCATTTCAAAAAATAATTTCGACCCTTGCCTCCTTCCCGATGTTTACCTTAATAATAACAAAATTAAAGCTAGGCTTTGTTATCAACCGAAATTTGTCTGGTTACAATCACACAAATGTGGTCGTGGATCGTATCTACGGATGTCTTCGGTGCGTTATATCTATGGCTTACGTAGATATGACCATATTTCTGTGTTTGCCAGGGGTTTGCTTGGTTGTAGTTTGAAACAATATATCAACGCCAGTATGTTTTTGCACAAAATTATTATAACTCAAAATCCGTCTTACTTGTTAACACACTCAATTTTACTCTCTCCTCAAGAACCATCAACCTCATTCCCTATCGTTACAATAACCTTAACTCGTCACGTTTATTTTTTATCCATACTATAAGGCTTTGGAACTCTTTGCCCTCTCAATGGAAGAATATTTGAATTTATTACTAAGTACTATAAAAGATCATATCTTAATGTACAAACCATTTAATAAATGTATTGAATTGAATTGAACTTGTTGCTACGCTATTTATTCTCATAAGCTGGAGGCTCCAGTGTGTTTTTACTTGTTCTCCCAGTTTGTGTAAAACATATGGCTCGGTGGTTCCGTGCTGCTCGCTTGCCATAGATTTTGAGGCGGCCACGCTTTTATCCGTACTACACGGAGGGGTTTGTGACTGTCCGGTAATTTTGTACTTCTATAAAGCATTGTTTTATTCTAGCTTCTAAAGCCCCTGTGGTTTCAGAGATGATCATGTAGAGTGTGCTGTCAACCACTGGTAGAGTTTCTAGAGTGGCAAAAAGTTTGAATATATAGTATTAGAAATATATGTATACGAGTATGAACCGAAAACTGAATTTCAAGTTCATTTCAACCAAAATAAAGACATGCTTCTTTTGAGATACGAAAATGCTGTACAAAGCTAAAATTACTTGTATATGATTAGAAACGTAAGAAGGAATTGTTTTATCATAATTAACCAATTTGATGAAAGGAGCAAAGGATCCGATGTCTGCCTTCGTATTCTTCGCGTTCGCAACACCTTCCATTTTTCTTCGTATTCATTTCGGTTTTCAATAAAATAAAATAGATTATGTCTAATCATTTCTTCAAAATAAATTTTCACTTTTAGAACTAATAGTTCTAAAAATAGAACTAATAAAGATCCGAATTAAGAATTTATTGAATTTATTGAAATCATGCTGAGAAGCTCGGTGTTTCATGGAGTGGGGCTTACTTTATGCCGTATGCAAATTGTGGAAATTAGTAATTCTAGCCCTGGTGAATTAAGACTCATCCGGCGAATAAAGTTATCTCCGCAAAGTATGTTCGAAGAATGTAATTGCCGAATTCTCTGAATGCCCGGGTTGTTGCTCCTGTACTGGAATATGATGTAATGCATGCACGTCTTCTGAATGTAGAATTATCCAGATAGCCGTTACCTTTGTAGAAACCATAGACATAAATCATGTGAGCATATTATTGAGCTGAAAACTCCATCGTCAAGGATATTATGAATTAAACGTCAATATCTCGGTTAAAAATTACAAACTGATTATACAGATGATCTTGCATTATTTTTATATTATTTCTTATTTTTATTATTTCAGAAAAGGGGCCTATAATTTTTTTCCTACACAAGGTGGCACTTTTTCCCACTTTAGGGGTCATATAACTAACCTTTTTTTTTTAAAAATTGCTTTGGATTTCATAGTTCGTTTTACGGGGACAAAATTGCAAAGCAGATGTTAACTAAAATGGTTAATTTAATAGGGCTGTTTTAAAAGAATACCCCATTTTTTGAGTTTTATAGTTTGTACAAGTTGAGTCATATCTTGAAAACTACTGACTTGAGATGAAAAGATCCGACTTTTTTTTTATTTGTAAATACTAGAATCAAGTTTCAAAGTTGCAAAATGATGACAAACTCAAAATTGTCTGTTTAAAAAAACAGTCACTTTTAATCTTTAATAAATTTTGATACATTTATTTTAGGGCGGCATTTATTTTGAAACAATTATGATACTCATAATCACATACGAGTTCAACGATATCACATTTGCTATCATACACGCATAAATTTGACATATGTTATTTTCAATAAGCTTCAAAACAGTGCAGCGTAAGGCTTTGCTTAAAATCTCTATATCTAGAAGGGAAGCATTTCCGACCCCCTCGCCAAATACGGTTTTTTTCTCCAAATACGTCAAAGAATCTCCCCTTACAGTTTTCAACGCATTATCTCGAACGCCTTCTATATGAACATATAGGCAAAAGCCCTTATTAGCATATGTACATACATACATATGTACATCAATCATTTTTTCCGCTTTGGCGTGATCTTCATTAATATGTTGTTGTTTTATGGATTGTTGGAAATTCGATATGGTGTAATAAACAAAGATTCAAGAAGGTATCCAATTTTCAATAGAATGATTCTAAACTAACGTGTTGTTGGAAATGACGGAAAGCAGTATACAGGGTGTCCCAAAAATCAACGTCAAGCCGGAAACGGGTGATAGGTCAAGTGGTGTCGAATATCACAAAATCTAAGTCATATACTTTTAAAATTATTGGCACTCAAAAAAAATTTAGAAATCTGACACCCTGTGACGATCTTTCAAGTGCTGTGACCGCAAATCTTTACTTTTCTTCGATTGTTTTTTGTCACGTAACCCTGAGTAACTTTTTTGTAAATTAAATTTCTGAACTGCAAAATGCAGCCTCGATGCGTGAAGTGCGGAAGAACCACAAATCCGTGGAATGTGATCTAGGTAAGGACGGAGAGTCTGAAAAAAGCCAACTCTCTTGTGCGTTATGTAGGAACACGGGACACGCCGCAAACTATCGTGGTTGTCCCAAATTTCAATACATAAAAAAGTAAATCTGGCTCGGCAGTAGAAAGTGGAAGTTAAACGACCACTCGTGCAGGTACAAACACCAGCCGTTACTCCCCACATTACCTACGCCCAAATGGTGGCAGATAGGGGTAATACGGCACAAAAAACAAAGGTAGCTTTTCAGGCCCCATTGCCTAGAGCAGCTGAACCGGGACCTGACATGCTAGCTTCAACGTCAGATAACAGAACAAGCTACGCGGGTAGATCAAATATACGCGCTGCTGCCAGGCCTAACGCACCTACAGCCGTAATGGGTACGTACATGGCGGAGCAAACCCTGAAGGTCCTTGCTGTGAATGTGAATTCACTGCACGCACTATTTAAGTTGCTTAAAGACCAAGCCCCTGATGTGCTTTTGGTTAGCGAAACTAAGCTTACCAAGAGACACAAAATGAGGCACATAAGATACAAAATAGCACGGAGAAACCGGCCCAACTCCATTCAGGGAGGAGGCGTTCCGATTTTCGTACGAAAAGGTATACGTTTTAAAAGAGTATACAGTCGAGTAGTACGTAGGTTCCAGGTGCTGGAGACATGCATCGTGTATATCCCCCTTCGTAGTGGAAAACGGTTGTACATGGTGTCTGTCTATGCGCCTAAGACTACTCAATCCACTTGTTTGGCTCTCTTTTCCCTTGTAAGTCCTTTCGGTCCCTCTTTTCTTTGAGTGGGAACACCGAGCTCTGGCGGAGGGGGAGGGCAGCCATGGTCCCATCAGCCAGTGGCCCACCAATCCCAGACCTCGGAAAACAACCCACATAGGTTCACGGGAGGAACCCCAGGGTGCGACAGGAGGTCCACCAGGAACACCGTTGTCGGAGCCCATAAATAGACGGGAGACTCGCAACGGGCAGTATCAGACAGGACGTCTGAAAGTCGCCGACGGGTGGGGACGGACGGTCCTTTCAATCCAGACACCCCAACACGATGATGACGGGTGGGGGAAGACGATCCCTGGAACCTGCACCCCTACGAAAGCCAAACAACAGAAGGCGAAGAGTGCACCCCATTATGCTACCGAGGGGTGTACTAACCAAGCCACTTGATCGATGGGTGAAGAGACGACGATATCTTTTTAAGCCAGCACCCCACCGATGGAGCACCGAAGGAGCAGCAGGGACGTGTAGGCGGAAGGCCAAGTAATAAGACCGTCTCCACCGAGGGAAAAGAAAACCATACATACAACATACAATCATGCAACAAACTACAACGACCAAAAACAACATACAAACATGCAACAAACTAGAACAACCACAACTACCAAAATAATAAAAGTACAAACTGGCAGTGTGGTCAGAGGGCAGAAGACCCATTTACAAAAAAAAAAAAAAAAAAATAATTGTAAGGAGTGACACGCTATTTGTCAGTCCCCACCCCCCAAATCTGAACGCCGATCCACCGGAGTAGGTAGGGACCCGGAAAAAAAAATATAAAAATTTTAATTTGCACAGGCACTGTACTTAGCTTTCGTGCGGGGCGGCGATCCAACGGATGCTTGGATCGAGATACAATCCCTTCTGGATTGTATCTACATTCTTTTCCTTTCGTCCCAACACTCCAGCTACCATTCCATCGCATTTCCTTTCTCCTTCGCGAGCGTTTAATTTTAACAAAAAAATTTTATTCGTACAATTCGATGGGGGAAAATTACCCGGCTAGCAGAAGGAAAAGAAACTCTGCTTTTCGCAATTCCTTTTTTGTAGAACCTAAGAGTAGGCAATAGCTAGGATCCACAGCTTCCACAAACTCGCTCAGTGGAGTTCCCAGTCATTACTGGAAGTGGGAGCGAACTCTGAGAGTGAGGAGTTTAGTATGAATGTGCAAAATGGTATGTGTGAGAGGCCTAGTCGGAAACGGGGGCACACACAAGCAAAGCTTGCTAGTGTGGTAGCTAGACATCCCGTCGTTGGGTCCACTACGGCTGAATGGATGTGAGAGAGAATGTGGTGTGAATGTGTGTGTGTGTGTGTCTGGCGGGAGCTGTGGATCGTAGAAGATCTGGGAGACACTTTGCTGACGACCAGCCTACCGAGAGGGTCGGCCTAAGTTTTTTTTTTCATTTTGGGAATTTTTTTTTGTTGCGAAAAGTAGAGTTTTTTTGATTTTCAGTTTGCCAATTGCGAAAAGGAATTGTATAGAGCAGATTTTCCTTTTTGTTTGCAAAAAGTAAAGTAGAGTCGCGTTTACAAAAAAAAAAAAATAAAAAAAAAAAGGAAATAAATAAAACAAGAAAAAGGAGAATTACGGCAAAGGGAAAAAGGAGAAAGGAAAGGATACGAGGATTGGACAGCGGGAATAACGGGACGGAAGGAGTGAGAACTGGGCCAGGAAAGGGTGCAACACCGCTAGGAGGAGAGTAAAGATAAGTATAGTGCAGTGTAGTGTCGTGAAAAAAAAAAATAAATAAATAAATAAATTTTTGAAATTCGTTTTGGTACCTTGTCGAAGTGATACTCCGTTAGTTACGTTTGGTTGTTTCGGGCCGGTTAAATAGCGGGTCACTCTGTCGACGAGTGTGCCGCTACACAAAAAACAAAAAAAAAAATATAATAAATCGTCGAGCCCCAACGGGGACTTTATAACGTAGTGAAAAAAAACGGTTTTTTTATTTCTTTGCCTTGCTAATTTTTCCTTTGTTCGTTTTCGTTGGGAAGTTTTTTTTCCTTTTTTTTTCTCGGAAAGATTTCGTGATTCCGGGTGGAAAAATCACGTGGCGCCCATTTTTTTTTATTTCACCCAGGTTTAGCTGCCGTTAACGCGCTACCTGGTAGAACCCACAGCTGGGATAGCGAGATCCCAGAGAGTAAAGTGCTATCGTTTGGTTCGGGGTACCGCCTTATCGGTGCCGGGAATCAAACATAGCACACTTTCTTCATCTCAGATCTCGAGACGCTTTTTCGATTCCTGAGCTTGGAATTGAAAGATAACTATTTTATTATCGGCGGAGATTTCAACGCCAAACATAGTGATTGGGAAAATAATACACCAAATACTAGAGGGAACCTACTATTCAATTGGTGGGGTCAGCACAGTGTGTTGTATCGCCTCGGGCTTAAGGCGACGGATAGTCCGTCGTTTCCCAGACACGGGTCCTATTTGGATCTTCTGCGCTTCGACTCACGAATACAACTGACGTGCACTAACCAACAAACTATAAACTGCCTACGCACTTTCGTGTATGACAGTGACCATTGCGGTCTCAGCACCGAAATAACTGTTCCCAACGAAATTGCGTTCAACAGAAATCTGTTAAACGAGGAGATTGACAGGTATCTAAAACTAATGGACGAGACAATCAAACGAACAATCTACAAAACGATACCTCGGTACCAACACACTGACGAAGAAAACTTATTCCGCAACGCAACTATTGACGCACTGCACCGACATAAAAGTAGGCTGCTGTCAAGACTAAAATCCTTGTACAGACAGTTTACTGACAAACATAACCCGGAGATCATGACACTGAAGTCGTCGATTAAAAACCTCCAAACATTAATAAAAGAAAATTACAGAGCATATGTAAGTTTGTATTGGAACAATAAAATTCGGGCTGTAAACACCAGCAACTGGAATATGTTCCCGCAAATAAATAAAATATTTCGGAGAAGTAATCAGAACGACCTTCCATGTCTTAAAATCGCCCGAACGACGAACAATGAATAAATACTGGTAACAGCGGGCATAGATCCAAATGAGGCTGTTGATATGATAACTTCTTTGTGATCGAGGATCCGCAGGAGCAGGTAGAGGCTATAGGAGCGACTTTTCAGGAAGTGTACAAGGCGAATGTTATCATTGGCCCGAACCACGATCTGGAGAATCGAGTCCTTGTGCACAATTTCTACCTTCGAAATGAAATTGTGAATTTGTGATTCGAGAGCTCGGGTTTCACCCAGTTCAGTGACGAAAATATGGCAAATAATGTCATCACCAACGATAGGGTACGAGTACTACCTCCGTTCATTTCGAGGGAAGAGCTCCAAACGATCTTCGATTCACTTAGAAGTAAGAAATCAGTGGGAACCGATGAAATACCGAATATTGTGCTTCGACATCTCCCTCTAGAAGCTGTGAACTTTTATACCATTCTGTTTAATAATGCTATGAATAATGCACATTATCCAGCGCATTGGAAAACTGCGGTGGTACATCCGATCCCCAAAAGGGATAAAGATACTTCCAATCCGGAGAATCCCCGCTCGATTAGTCTTCTTTCAAACATCAGTAAGGTTTTCGAGAAGGTGATCAATAGAGTCCTGACTAAGTGGGTTGAGGACAAACATATAGTTCCGGATAATCAATTCGGTTTCAAGGCGGGGCATGATATCATTCATGCTGCGTCTAAACTGGTTTCTGATATCCAATGGAACAAAGGCAAGAAACAGTGCACTGGTGCCTGCCTGATTGACTTGGAGAAAGCCTTCGATACAGTATGGTTAGAGGGACTCTTTTTCAAGCTGGACAGGTTGGGCATTACTAAACCACTGCTGTATATTCTTTTCGATATGCTCTCCAGTAGACAGTTCATCGTGGAGAATGGCGATGTGACTTCTGCTGGAACATTTAACATTAAAAACGGTCTGCAAGAGGGTGCGGTAAATTCGCCGATCCTGTTCAACATTTACACAAGTGATCTGATAGGTTCACTTCACCATGCCATAGCGTACGCAGACGACATAATCGCGTACAGATCGGGTCCAAAGATTGAGGTCATTAATATACTTTTGCAACGTGACTTCGATAAAATTAAACGATATTGCGATAACTGAAGTCGGAAACTTTTCTGTTTAGGACGCCTTTGTCTGGGGCATCTAGGGATACCAGAAAGAATTGGCGAAAGTTTTCTATCATCGGACAACACGGACAGCCACTTGCTTGTCGAAATGTAGTCAGATACCTTGGGATCTGGCTAGATCAATTTCTGTATTTTAACAAACATATAGATGTTGCTCTGGCCAGAGCCAAATGTCCTTTTGCCCTTACAAAGAGACTGTTTTATAACAGCCAACTCGATGCGAGGGTGAAGGTGATCTGCTACATAACCCTTATCCGGCCTATGCTTGTATTTGGATGTCTCGTGTGGTTTAACGTGAGAGCAAGTTTATTGGAAAAGATTCGGGTGTTTGAGAGGGCTTGTCTTAGGACTTGTCTTCGCTTATACAGAACACCAGAGTCTGAGTACATAAAATTCTATCCTAATGAGGTCTTATACAATAAGGCGAACCTAATAAGAGTGGACAATTTCGTCATTAAGTTAACTCGAAGGCACATTGCAAGAGCAATGACCTCATCGAACAACCTGATCTCCGGGGCTTTCTACCCCAATTATATGTATCACGAGAGAGTTCGCTTTGACGGCTTTATTCCTCCAGAAGCGTTCCTCTATCTATATAGTAAAGGTCTGGTCCAGGACAGATTGGCGGTTCCGCTAATCTTCCACGTCGCTCGAACAGCTGCGGACAGGCGACTCAACTAAGACAGAGACGTCGCACACGGCAGCGCGGAGTGTCTCTGGTTCAGTAGGGCGGTAGAGAGTCGCGACATGAGGGATGTTGCTCGGCAGCACCAACAATTTTGGTGGCTGGTTGAGGGAGGGGAAGTTTCATCGTCCAATTCCTCCAGTACTAGGTAGCTCCATAGGAAGCAAAGTCGGTCGTCTGACTATTTTATTAGCCTTGGCCGGCTTACATAGTTTTAGGTAGGTTTGAGTTAGTTTTAAGAAAAAAATAATATATAAAAATACACAAAAAAAAAAAAAAAAACAAATTTAAAAAAAAAAAACAAAATATATATATATGCATATACTTATATATTAAGTATATAGGTATTATGGATATATATGTATGTGAATGGATTAGATGTAAATAGGTTAGGTAGATTAAGATTTATTTTTAAGTAGTCTATATGTTTTTAGTTTTAAGTTTTTATAATATAAAAAAAAAACAGTCCATTTACTAAGTTTTTACTTAAAATAAATTTTCTTAGTTCTAGTATGAAGTAATGTTAAAATGAATATAAAATTAGACTGTAAGATTCGTCGAAAGACATAGTTTAAGTGTTAGGTTTAGCTTAGAGCGCCCGCATGGGGCCAGTAAGTTAGAATAAGTTTATTTGTAAGTTATTTCAGCAAATTTTTAAGCATTTTTTTGTCTAGCATGTAAGAGTAAATTAATTAGTTAAATAAAAATGCATTTAAACTGAAAAAAAAACTGCTTACGCCGACCAAAGATCTATCGATCTTCATACAAAAGCCGTAGGTGGGTTAGAAAGAGGTCTGGCCGAGTGCAAAGCTCGGGGTTGTGTCTAAGGAGGAGACCCTGGAGGTCATTAGCCTCAATAACTCTTCCGACTCATAACTGGAAAGGATGACATCAACTGATTCTTTTCAAATTGTCTTCCCTCGGTTTTGGCCCCATATTGTTAAAATGGATATCTTCTTATCTGGAGAACCGTTATTATGGCGTTCGCTTTAGGTCAGCCTTCTCAACTCCATTTTCAGCCAATTCTGGTGTCCCGCAAGGCAGCCATCTAGGTCCCCTCTTTTTCATTTTAACTATAGGCGATCTTGAGAGGATTATTAAACACTCCGTATCCATTTACGCCGATGACACTAAGTCCTCCAAAACTATTTCTTCACCCCAAGAATCTATTCTCCTTCAAGAAGCCTTGATAGGTTTTCCGCTTGGTATCTAAAAAATTGCTTTGAGCTTAATATCTCCAAATGCCGTTATATGACTTTGTCTCGTAAGTCCAATCAATCTCCATCTCGACTTTATTGTCTGCATGACTAACCAGTACCCCAGATTCAATCCTTTCACAACCTTGGAATTTTATACGATAGAGAGTTAAACTTCCGTTTGCATATTGATGAGATAATCCTTAAAGCCAACTCATCGCTCGGTTTTATCAAACGTTGGTCTAAAGAATTTTGCAACCCTTATTTGACAAGGTCACTTTACATTAACCTTGTCCTGCCCCTCCTTGAATATGCCAGCCAAGTATGGTCCCCCTTTCAGCGAATTCATATATCCCAAATCGAGAACATTTAACGTTGTTTTCTTTGATTTGCCCTTCGTGGACTACCCTGGAATGTCGAATTTATCTTACCTCCCTATCGTGACGGCCTCAAACTTCTTAACCTGAATACTCCTGGAAAACGCAGAGATGTAGCTGACACTATCCTCATTCGTCGACTGCTCTCTCGTTCTGTGGATTGCGCTTCCCTTTGCAATTCTATTTCCTTCAACACTAACCCTCGTAATTTACGCTGTCCTCGTCTCTTCCATATTCCAACCCACCGCACCTCTTATGGCTCTATCGAACTAATCTCCCACATGATCCGTATGGTCAACTCAAACCTCCCGCTTTTTGATTTTAACCTGAGCACTTCTCGTCTTTAACTTGATCTCCTCCACCATTCCCTTACTTCCTAACCCCAAACGGTTGTAGAAGGCGTAATTTATAGACTTGGGACACCGGAATATCATTCGGTCTATACTGAAGATAAACGTAAGAACCGCACTTATGTATTAGTGAAACATTGCCTTAATGTACTATTACTTCCTAATCTCGACCACCACGACATACCCGTTGCTAGGCTGAAGACTGCCAAAGGTAGTTACTGACTGGCATCGGCATACCTTGGCCACGATTATGTAGACCCTCTTCCCGGTAACAATAACATAAAACTGGCCTCAGTCAACACACATTACACAGTGTGGGACAGAACAGACATTAATGATGGCGGTGAGTCACTTTTTATTATATTATAAGTACTACTCGTACCTTCATTGTTTGCAATATTGGCAATGAACCCACTAAATTAATAAGTGAAACCCGACAAGAAGTTATAGATATCACTCTTGTCTCCAACATCACTCAAATGATAACGAACGGGATAGTATTATATCATCTGAATACTCTTTTTCAGATAACAGATGCGCTTCCCTGCTAAAAAGCATTCCTGAATTATTGAAAAACTGATTAACCAAAATACAGAAGAAGACCTTTTAAACTTCTCTTCTCTGAACTCCTAAGTCCCCATATAACACCAACGAGCTTGACATGAAAGTCATGGATTTCATGCGGGCTCTCAATTAGGCAATGGTTGCTTCCTGTCTTCTCATTTAACCTAGAGGCAAGAAAAATACACACTAATGGACATCTGCACTGGAACCACTTAAAAATGTTTGCAGGAAACATTTCAACTAAGCCGAAAGCACAAGAAAAGTGGCAGAGTGGGACTTATCCTCAGACATATAAAATATCCTTTCCTTTTACATTTACAAAAGACAAATTCAATTTGATGTATTTTTGTTTGAGACACGAAATCTCCGCATCTACCAAACGAATTTGAATACGGTTTTCTCCTACAGATTCAGCAAGTTTTTTCTACGAGTATATCACAAATTAAGTTGTTTTAAATAAACAAAATAAATATTTTTGTTTGTTTTTTTCCTGTTTTTCGGTCACTTATCCTAATTTTTATTAACACAACCAAACAGATCTAGAGCTTTTATTAACAAAGCAATTGATATACGAGTATATCATCTTTGTACGTTTTATTAGAGAAAAGTTATCACATAAGTATGTACGAGTATGTATGTATGTATGTATAAATGGATGTGCAACTGCATACATCACATTGAAATGTGTTATAGTTCTTTGTTGTGATTATTATTAATTTATGCTATTAATAAAAAATGTTATTTAGTATACCAACAATTGAGACAAATTTTTCATAATCGAAGCGATCTTCCGCTGAATTATCCTCATCTCCAACTACATGCCCATCAAATTGTTGGTTTTTACCTAAACACTTTGAAAAGTCAATAGCGTTGGCATTAAAAGGATACAAGCCACTAGCTCGGAAACCATTTATAATTATCTCTTTCTTCATACAGGTGTCCAAGACTTTTTTTAATATGGGCGCAACTTGAGCTTTAGAGAAATTCGAGTGTAAATGTTCCCTTCTCCATTCCTGCGCAGCTTTTTTCTTTCCGTTTTTTAATGGCTTAAATGCAGAGACGTTAGCGGGTTGCATGAGCCGAGTTGCATTCGGAGGTAGGCAAATTAAAATGATTTTTAAATCAGAGCATAGGTTTGAAAGATTGTAAGTCATGTGTGTTTTATGACCATCTACAAAAAGAATAACTGGGATTACAACTTTTTCTTTTACTAAATGCGGATGGAAGATATCCTTTATGTAGTCATGAAATAAATCTGTTTTAATCCATCCGCTTTCGCTTAGGCCTATACCCCATCCGTCTGGCACTGACTTACCAATAGCCGTGGGAAGCCTTTTGTATGGATAGATGATAAATGGTGGTGTCAGGTCACCAGCAGCGGAAAATGTAAACAAGACGGTTAAATTTTCTTTGGCGGGTCCCTTGTCTGCTTCGTAAACATTTCTTGATCCTTTGGGTGCAACTACTTTTCCAATCTTTGGACAAAGTAGGAAATTCGTCTCATCTCCAGCATAAAGCCGTTTTGGATCATTGAGAACATCACATTTTCATCGATGTAATTTTTAATTTTAGTAAACCAACTGCGTATGTCTATTTCTTATACTCTGGCGCTGGCGTCTGTTACTGCCTCCGGAATCCTTTCAACAATCTCGGGATGTCTTCTTAAGAAGGCCTTATACCATGTGTTACCTGGTTTATTGTCAATAAAGGGAACCTTTCTGTTGGATGAATCAAGGAAATCCTTTACAGCTGCTTGAATGTCTTCCTTCCTGCGAGGAAATCCTTTAGAATGGTTATTTAAAATCCATTCCAAAATTTGGCTTTCTTCCTCAGCAGTAAGAAAAGGTGTAGGTCCGATCACACAATTTAAGTCTAGCTAACTTTTTTGGTATGATCGGCACCATGCCGATTAATTAAAAAGCACGGACGATCAAATCTAATTGTCCGCACCGTTAGATATTGAAAACGTAATTCACTTTTTTATTAAATAATACTTCAAACGGGATTAATATGCCTTAATACAATTTCAAATAGAACACTGAACGGTTAACTTAAAATATACTAGTGAAATTTGTAAAAAAAACTTACCTCACTTTCTTAACAAAATTCTCTTGTTTTCACAGTTTTGCGTGCTACACCAAACTGAGAATATTTTTGTGAAAAGCTTAGGACGAACTGAAATGTCACATTTGAAAGCAATATGCAAAATACGTTAAGCAGACTTGCCAGATTAATATAAAAGGTTCAAAATAAGAAATTTTTTGTCCTAAAACTAATTATAAGACAAATTCTGAAGGTATGCCGATCACCGGAGGGAGTGCCCATTATTGGGTAGTTTACCCTATTGCACATAAGTTCAACGCAAGGTATGTACATGTGTATGACGCTATATCTATTTGTCGGTTTATTGCAAAAAGTCAGTAAGTCGCATTTGACAGATTTGGACCTAACTTAATTAGTTATTGATTAGTTTTTCTTCTTTAAGAAAAATTTTTTAAAGCAGTTTACTTAATCATTCAAATGGGAGTTGGTGCCTTTTAAATAAAATAGTTCTTATCTGAAAAGATATGTAGGTGCATACCTATCTATGTAAATAGATAGGTAAATAAATTAGTTTTACGTACGTAGGAGCAAAAACGTTTATTGTTATGTAAATTTATTCCTTCTTAAGGGTTGCCAATCGAATAAGCTCTTTTCATTGGAATTTCGCTTATTGACTGCAGAGCTAAGGAATTTTTGCATTTATAAATATTGTATCTCGGCGAACTGATTTACAACATTGTGTATATATGTGACGCGGCTTCTCAGTGGAATATTAATTTGACTTAGTTTTTACAAAAGTTATACATATGCACATATCTGTTGAGATATATGCAAGTGAGAGATACTTCTTTTTTTTTCTTATTACATTACACTCTTAAATATTGTAGAATCCAACCATTCTGTATGTGCTGTGTATTTTATGAGTTTTTATTTCCAATAAATGTGTATTTCTTAGGTAATATGCGAAATGAATAAGCGAAGAGGTAGAACGTTTTCGCCATTTACTTCAAAAGCGACAAAAGCGTAATTTCTTGCAACAGAAATCTGAGCAGCAGCGAGATCATCGTCTGTCTCAAATGAAGGATCGCTCACGGGAAATACGAGCCTTAGAAACAACAGCGGAAACATCAGCTCCCTTATCTAAAGTAAGAAGCAATGCGTCCAAGATCTTAGATGCTGAGTCAACTGAAGCAAGAGAAACCCGTCTGCATAAAATGAGCCATTATGCCCCTACAAGTCGGGCAGCTCAAGCATCGATTACCAGACAGGATCGATAGGATTCTGATGAAGTGTCTCTTTTATGGTCCTTAAATAAAATAAAATATATTGATCATCCAGTTTTCATATTAAGGACGACGACAAGTTCTAAAATGGAAGCATGCATCAGTTGGAATATGTTGTTTAGGTGGGAAGGTGGCAAGGAAATTGCTAATCCGCCTGAGCCGCTCTATTCCTAATACCTATGCAGCATACTTCGTCTAAGCAATTCATTCAGTCCATACGGTCTTATAATAATGCTTTTCAAATGACTTCATTTGGTGCTAAGCAAATTGTTGAGCAAGGATTTATTCCAACTTTTAAAGTTCAAGGACAAGTTTACTATTTGGTCGGAAGTCCACTTCCAGTAAATAATTTTCACAAATTCCTTCCAATTTATTTCATATCAGACATGGAACATCAACTAGCTACGCAATGTGATCGACAACCATGTTTAAATATACAAATCGTATCTGACTTGCAAGAAATGTTGCACCAAAATAACGAATATATAAAGACTTTTAAAAATGCAATAGATTCCAATTAAAATTTGCCGCAGCTTAGTTTAGTTATCCATGTGGACAACATCGTGGTAGATTTAATGCGCCTACAACAAATGAGGTTGCAGTAGTATTGACTGGACAGGAATTTGAGAGCAGGGATATTGTGTTGCACTGTCGGAATGAGTCTTTGCGTAGAATTTGTGAAATTCACAGATCTTATAACGCTTTACAATAACCACTTTTATTTTGTAAGGGAGAAAACGGATACTGCATTAACATTCCTCAAATAGATCCTTTGACAAAAAGTTCTATCGCGAGGAAGACCGTATCTTGCATGAATTTTTATATTTATCGGATGATGGTAAGGGAGAATGGATTCAATGCGTTTCGGACAATTGACAAACAAGTATTGGGCTGACATGTATGCAAAAATTGAAACGGAACGTCTTACTTATACTCGACTTAAACAGAAAAAGCTTAGAGTAGAAAGCTATATACATCTATGCGATGCCTTGCGTAACGATGAAAATGTTTCGAACATTGGTAAGCTGTATATTTTAACTTCCACTGTGTCCGAGAGTCTTTGATATATGTACGAAAGAACTCAAGATGCAATGACGTAGGTTAGAGCTTACGGTTGTCCTGATCTTTTTATTATTATGGCGGCCGGAAATAATAACAAACTTGCTTTATTATTCTCGTTGTCACCCTGGGTAACATCTGTCGGTATATGTCGACAAAAATCGAGAGTCGTAGTATTCTCGTTCTCACTTACATCGTCATCGAAGTGACAATTTTAGTCGGTAGGAAAACTTCAGTGAGAAGAAATATGGAGAACGAGAATACGTAAGTAAAGCGGTTTTCTAATAGAAATTATATTACAGTTGCTCATTATTTTTAATTAAAGATTTAAGGTAACAAAAAAAAAACAGTTTGGACTCTTAGTTCTTATTATGGAGCAGAAGGTGTATGTGGCCAGAGGATTGCAATTTGCCGGAGGATTCAACACTAATAAAGTCAAATATAACGGTATGTGGCAGGAGATAACCACAAATTCGAATAGTTTAGGGCCTCCTGTTCGGACAACCACTGCTTGGCAAAAGGTACTTTTAACGTTACAAAGTTTGTAGAAATGTTAATGTTAAGTATGTTTAGGTGTGGACTGACTACACATTAAAAAAAAAATTGGCCCACAGTAGAAAAGAACGATCTGCAACAGGAGGCGGACCAAATAAGATACAATATATTTCCCCTCTGGAGGAATCTATTGTAAAATTATTAAAATTCGACAAAACAGTCGATCAAAATGGGAGGACGTTCGAGATCCCACAGACGACAGTAACGAGCAGTCCTCAAGTAGTCGGGCTAAATTATGATGCATTAATTCCTCAAGAAACAGGTGAACCACCGCTTCAAGAAGAATCGAATACATTTTATACTCACCACGAGTCGCACCACTTCACTTCACGAAAGGCTCCAAAGAGGCTCAAAGACAATGACTACAAGAAGGATTTATTGGAGAAGCATTTGTCGCGAGACAGAGGAAATTTCTAAATATATAAAAAAAAACATATATATTAAAAGAAGAACAATGAAAAATATATCCAAGGGATTTGAATTGTCTCTTATTTTTCGCCTCCTTAATGTTAAATTTCGACTTCTCTCTTCCTCACTGTCATCAGTTGTATCGTCAACCCACAATTCTACTGAACTCATTTTTAATTAACACTTTTTATTAGCAATTTTAAAACTTCAAACGTCTATAAGATCTACGGATCACACTTTTTATTCAATTCGTCGCGTCAACTTCAAACGTCAAAGCAATCGATACTCGATTCAGGACTCACTTCATTTGCGACTCACGTCACGCAACAACGAGAATACCTAATGCGAAGTGAGGTGATATGACTGTGAGGTTTGTCACTGAAGTGAGGTGACAACCGGAATAAGAGCCAATGGCTACCCTAATGGTGGGAGAACTGCAGAAATAAAGGTGGGTAAACAAAACGTTACTATTGATAATCGTTGGGTTGTACCGTATAATCCAGTTTTGCTTCGCACATTCAATACACATATTAATGTCGAACTATACAGTTCAGTGAAATCAATCAAATATGTCTGCAAGTACGAGTATGTTAATAAAGAATCGACAGGACAAGATAGAAACGTATCAAAGTGAACGATATATTAGTACATCTGAGGCAGTGTGGCGAATTCTGTTATATAATACTCACGAGTACTTGCCTACTGTCGTCCACCTTGCGATTCACCTAGAAAATGGCCAAAGGGTTTTTTTAATAAAGAAAATATTCAGGACATTATTGCTGCACACCATGAAGCTACTTTAACAGCTTTTTTTTAAATGATGATTTTGCAAGAACTCTCCTATAGAATGAAATACTAATGTTCTATACATGGAATAGAAATAAGTTCCAACGTCGAAAATGTGAGTGGTTTTCCCGGTGTACGGGAAACTAATGCCATAGGACGTGTATATACCGTACATACTAACAATTCAGAGAACTTTTATCTCCACATGCTGCTTCACCATATCCGAAGTCCAACATCATTTTCCAGCTTAACAATGGTAAACGGAGCAACTCAATGCAGCTACAAATCTACTTGCAAAGCTCTAAGGATGATAGAAGATGATACATATTGGAATGAATGCCTATCTGACGCTACTCCTTCTCGATCACCGACATCTTTGCGATATCGTTTCGCTATTATTTTGGTTTTTTGTCATGTTTCCGAACCACTAAGGCTTTGGCAGGAGTTCAGAAATAATTTTGCTGAAGACATATTATATCGTATGCGGAAGGTATCTGCAGATGAACTTATAATGTAGCTATTATTCTTCTTGAGCAAATCGTACAATCAAGAAGCAATAAAAGTATTAGCAGTTTTGGACTGCCTCGGCTAACTGACTGTGCTAATGATGATACCTTACTTTATACAGAATTTATTAAGGAAACCTCATACAACAGAGAGGAGCTACTGCAAGAAGTAGATAAATGACTTTGACTGTGGAGCAAAAAGTAGTGTTCAGTAGCGTTCTAACATAATATGAACAAAATATATTTTTTCGATGCTCCAGGAGGAACCGGCAAACCGTTTTTAATAAATTTAATTCACTTCTACGAAATGGACGAACAGCACACGCAGCCTTTACTCGTATATTACCAGTCGATAATGCGCACATTAGTAATGCAGTTTGTAATATTTCTAAGCAAAGTGAAGTTGCAAAATTGTGTAACGATATTACTAGCAGGTGATTTCCGTCAAACATTGCCATTTGTTACCCGAGGTACTCGAGCTGACGGAGTTAACGCCTGCTTGAAGAATCCGGCAATATGGCAATTTGTTGAAAAAATGAATCTTTCAAAGAATATGCGAGTTCATTTTCAAAACGACGCCGATGCTGAAACATTTTCAAATATGCTTCTGTAAACCAGAAGAAAATAGCTAAATTGCTTTTTCCGTTGGAAACCAAGTTAGCAACATCAATGAATTAGTGGACTGCATATATCCTTCTGTTCAACATATAAACAGCAAGACTCCTTCTTGGTTCAGAGAAAGAGCTATTCTTGTACCAAAAAAATGATTCTGAGTCCAAAATTAATCAATTAACTTTAAGCAAGATTAATGGTGACGTATATAGTGTAGTATAATAGATTCACACCGTCGTAATTACTGATGACTCTGTACACTTTTCAATAGAATTTTTAAATTCTACAAATCCAGCAGGACTACCAGAGCATTTAATTTTATTAAAAGTTGGAGTGCCAATAATTGTACTAAGAAACTTATGTCCCCCAAAGCTCTATAATGGAACAAGATTGCTGGTCAAAGATATGAGACCTAGTATAATTTTAGCTACTAGTATACCAGGGCCAGGCACAGGTGAAGACGTATTTATTCCAAGAATACCGATGATACTTTCGGACTACGAATTTCTTTTTAAAATACTACAATTTCCAATAAAACTATTCTTTGCTATGACCATCGATAAGGCTCAAGGTCAAACTGTTAAATTAACGGGCAATAATTTGAGTAATGAAGGTTTTTCGCGTGGACAATTTTAGGTGGCCTCCTCACGAGTAAATAAGCAGGAAAATTTGCAAATATTGTCACTAAATGGTACAACAGCAAATGTTGTTTACAAAGAAGTACTCTAGCTGCAAAAATATTTAATTACGTATTAATTAATTACACATGCTTCAGAAACTTACTAATTTCTTCCCGCAGGTGTGAACTTTATGATCAAAATAATAGACATCAAGGATTTTGAATTACATTCAATTAAGTTGAAGCTTCAAAAATAATAAATATTAACATTTCTATATTAATTTGAAGTCTATTCATTATCACAAACATAAAAGCAAGTGCTTACTCTGCAAAACGGATACATCAGCTTGTTGTATATAAAAAGGAGCTGAGAACAAAATCAAATATAAAGAAGAACTGAGGACGGGAGAGCGGCAATCCTCGATGTCATTCTATTGCAAAATAACAGAAAACTCTGAGACCACACAGCTAAAAAATATCCTCTCTACAAATCCTACGATGCCCAGCTGTTTCCAAAAAAGCCGATGGCTCTTCAACGACCTCAAGTGATGAATCATTCAAACCGCTGCTGTACACCCAATCTCCAGGTAGCTCCCTATTCACGGTAATAGCCTTAGAAGGACTAAGAGACACACATAGGTGATGTCATACGACATCTTCAAACACCGGTAGCGTAATGTCTCCTGCCTCACCTTGTTTTCGCTCTATTTTCATACTTTCACCATCAGTGCTCCATCAAAACTGCCAGTAGCACTCCGCCAATTCAAACTTTTAACCGTAAATCCCATCTCACTATTAACGTTCATCAGTACACCCTTAAGCCCACATTCGGGCGTACTCTGAAATATCGTGATTCTTTTGTAAGCCGTACAGCTCACTTATGGATGCCCTGCCGAGCTCTTTATTTCCTATTCACTATACTTACAAACATTTTTACATACATACATACCGTGGTGCAGTGGTACTAGCAATCGCTTCTCACTCGGAGGGTCAAGGTTCGAATCCTACTCATAACAAGTTTTTCATTTGTGTCATTGGAACTCAGTCAGAAAAGTCTGCGTGTGAAAGCATAACACTGATATGTAGATTTGGCTGTTGTAGTGTTTCAAGCACAAAACAAGCGTGAAAATTGATAACCTTCGAATCATTCCGAGTGAAGAAAAAACTCCCCGTCCTATTCGGACTCCCACGCCCGGAGAGCTAATATCGAAAACAAATATATCTGAGTTTCAAACCACTACATTATAACAATGTTTTTCTTTCTCCTCCTTCTAACTTTCCGTCCACGCCCTTACAACAGTAAAAGGGTATCATAACCCCTTAGGCGCGTGTAAATTATAAAATAATAATAATAATAATAATAATCCGGTCCTCTTTTACCATAAGATGTCGAGGTGGCACGTTTTATTTTCTCGTGAAATTTCTTCACTGGATCCTGGTTCTTGCTATTTGTTTAGCCGAGTCCTATCTTTCCCAGCTTCTTTCAACATATTGACTGTAGCTTTCAATATGGTTTTGGATCTTCCTCTTTTGATTTCCCTTCTGGTCTTGTTTCCCAAATTTTTTTCCCTTGTCTACTCTCTTCCATGCGCATTAAGTGTCCAAACCATCTTAGTTTCTTTTCCTCGAGTATTAGTTTAGCCGAATTGACGAGTAGTTGCTTTCTAATATATTCGTTCCTTTTCTTATCTATTCTTCTGGCTCCTGAGGTATTTCATCTCCATAGCTTGTATTCCTTTTTCTTTTCTTCCTGTGGATATGCAGTTGTTGCCTCTGCGTAGCAGCACAGGTAAGTTCGTCGATTCAAAAATTGATATTTTTGTTCGTTGTGTGATCTCGTTGTGGTCTATGAACTTTTTTCTCAATTCTGCGTAGTGTCTATTTGCCGCTTTTATCCTCGCCATCAATTCGTCTTCCGGATTACCTCTGCTGTTTATAATACTCTCCAGGTACTTATATCTTTGAACATGCTCAATGAATTCTTCATCCACCATTACTCTTGCTACTCCAGTTTCATTCCCGATTACCACCACTTTTGTCTTATCACAATTGAGCTGTAGTTTCTGCGTTGCTAAAGTATCTTTTCAAACATTTATTTTTCACTATTTGGAAACAGCACTATGTCATCCACGAAAGCACATGCTTGAATATATATTGGTTGATTTGGTCGGAAACCGCTTTATATATCCGATAACTGTTTTTCAACTCTTTCCCTTAATATGTATTCTAGGATGGTCACGTACACTTTAAGGGCTGTCGTAAGGAGATTTATTCCCTTAACGCTTAAGTGAGTATTATTACACTTAAAATGCCTGAGCACGTATTAAGTTATTAGGAAAATGAGACGAAAAATGGTTATTTCGCTCCATGGGTGGCATCCAACATTTAATGGGGAGACTAAATTATTAGTGTAATTAGACTTGTTGTTGTATTATACCTGAGCCACGGCCACCCCTATAATTATCACATTCTTTTTAGTCACCTTTTTCGTAGATAGGTAGGATAACTCCGTATTTCCAATCTTCTGGAATACCTCCCTTGTCCAGGCTAAATTTATTACTCCTAATAGTTCGTTTTTTTCCTCTTCTCCAAGATATTTTATAAATTCCGGAGCAATCTCATCCATACCCGGAGCTTTTGCGAGTTTGATTTTCCTCAGCCCTGTTTCGAGTTCTTCTGTGGCGATAGAGTTTTTCTGGTAATGTACTAATCCATTGTTCGGATCTACTTCAATTTCATCCTCTGTTTCCTCAGGGTCTTCCTTATCTGCCTTGTTCAATAGTTCCTTGAAATATTTTTTTGCATCTATTTACGATTTCATCGCACACACTGAAAATAAAAGTCAAATTTTGCAAAATTTCTATTTCCCACACATCGGTGCAAAAATAATAAAAATCACTAAAGATTGCAATATCTGCAAGTAGCACAAATATGACAGAAATCCCAAGAAACCAACCAACCCTTATCCCCGAATATCCTGGTCAAATTGTACATATATACTCGTATATCTACTTCACTAATAAAAAGTTCATTTTGACCGCTATAGATAAATTCTCTAAATACACGCTGGCTAGAGTCTTAAAATCAAGAGCAACAGAAGACATCAAAAACACCCTTATAATAAAGCACTTTAACAGGACCATCAAAATCAATAGAAGGGTTATCAGATCAAGCGAAATCACCAAATATAGGGTTTTCAAATAAGGACTTGACAACTTTTTTTTAAAATAATTTGAGATATTTCAAAAACTTTATTATCGGCTTGAAGTACAATCAAAACATTTATGTTTCATATGGCCACCGCGGGCACGTTTGCAGCGGTCGATTCGTTGGACCCAATTCTCAACGACTCGGCAACACATTTCGGCCGAAACGGCCGCTATTTCGCGTTCAATATTGGCTCTGAGCTCTTCCACCGTCGTCGGCGTGTTGGCATAAGCACGAACAAGCGCACGAACGAGGCGGCCAATCGACTGGCCCATGTCTTGAGATAACACGCTCATCATACTTACTCTTCAATTAATCGATTGTAGCGTGTGCTGTGTGGCTTGTGGCACTATCCTGTTGAAACCATATGTCATCCAAGTCCATATCTTCCATTTCGGGCCAAAAAATAATCGGTGACCATGGCGAGATAACGACCATTCACAGTAATGTGACGATCGTTATCGTCGACGAAAAAATATTGCCCAATAACGCCGCCGGCATGCAAACCGCACCAAACAGTTATTTTTTGTGGATGAAATGGTGATTCATGAAGCACATGTGGATTTTCACCCGACCAATAATGGCTACTTTGCTTATTGACGAACCCATTGAGCCAAAAATGAGCTAGTCACTGAAGATGATTTTGCGATGAAATTCATCATCTTGGCGCATCTTCTCTAGAACCCAATCGGAGAACGTACGTCGCTTCAAATGGTCCATCGGCTTCAATTCTTGAGTCTGCTTGATCTTGTATGGGTGTAAACCAAGATCCTTACGCAAAATACGCCATAATGTGGTCTGAGACATGCCCAATTCTTGAGAACCGCCTGAACGTCAGCAATTTTTTCGGCACATCGACCAACCCGTTGTCTCACTGACACGGCAACATCACACAACGGATATGTAGACTCAAATTTTTTCACTAAACTTGTTATTGCCTGTCTACTCCAATGCGAGAATTACGACCGAAAATTGGAGTTAACGCTCTTAAAGTTGCAGTCACCGTCTCCGAATTTCGGTAGAAAATTTTTATAATTTGTAGACGTTGCTCGTTCGTGTACTTTACCATGATGAAAATGTTGAGTTTACTGAATAAATTGACAGTGACAGTTTGATGATTAGTGAAAGAGTGCGTTCACAAATTAAATTCAAAGTTGTCAAGTCCCTATTGGGAAACGCTTTACAACCTTTGCCAACAATACTACAATCATCGCTCAACCTAGACAAAACAGAAGAGGTATTGTCTCTAGAGAAGATAAAGGTCTTATATTATACGTCAACCGAACAAAAAAGATCGATCCAGGGCGGAGGAACAAAGTAAGCAAACTCAGCAGAATGGTTACACGCGCCTAAAGTCAATTTCCCACAATAGCAACGGGATCAGGTGAACATCTGCCAATACATGGAAACACCTATGGGACAGCTGATCCGCACCTTTCGTTATATTTAGGTTTTTAGTTGTAAGTCAGTCTTAAGTGAACGTTCTAAGAAAATAGTCGAAAATAAAAGAGACAATTTTTTTTTTAAATGAATTGTACGAGTAATTAAATAGTTTAATTTACATTTAATTTACAAAAACCACAACGCCGCGGATGAGATGATAAACCCAGATGAAACAAATGAAGGGGAAAATACAGACAACGAATATGAAGACAGTGTAAGTGTGCAGAAGGACAAGAAAACATGATGGTTAAAAATGAAAACGCGAATAACAAAGAGATAGTGCAGAAGAACAAAAAAGAGAGCAAGAAAAAGAATACAAATGAAATGGCACTGCTGAAGAGGGAACTCGATTTCATGAAGAGGCAAATGGAAATACAATAGGAAAGAAAATAACATATTGAAGAAAAAATGGTTACATTCCAGTCAGACCTAGTTGTGCTGCCAAATAAACCAAATCTTTGAGGACGTAAAAAGCATGATTCGCCTAATACTTCGTCGACAATTCGAGATGAAGAAATGTCTCTCTGGAGAGCTTTTTCATGAAAAGTAGGATTTCGATAGATGCAACGACTTAATGAAGGATTGAAAGGATATCTGATGTCTCCTTGCGATCCCAGGCAAGAATGCAGCGGTTCGAAAATAAACAACAACTGCCATATGCATTCACCAACGTAACTATGCAAAAACGCACACCGATAAATACACGTAAAAATAGTATAGCTGCCCCACTGCCTGTACGATGTTATCATTGTAATTCCATTGAACACATGGAAGGTGAGTGCTGTAGACCGAACAGGGAACCAGGGGCATGATACGTGTGTGCTGAGATGGGCCATTACGCAGCCCAATGCCCGAAGAGGAAGATATCTTAAAGAGTGTATCATATCAACCAGGCCGAGGAGAACGATGATTATGTAAGGAATTTGCACTATATTTTTAGTAACATAAATTACTGATATAAAATATTACTAGGAACATTGTAAAATTGAATGTGCTATCCTATTTCAAGAAAATGAGGTAGAATTGAATTTCCTAGTCGTATTGGACTACACAATGCACTATTCGGTAGTATTAGAAAAAGACTTCGTGAAGAAATCTAATCCTAAGATAGAGAGTGCATCAAGTGAATTGAAAGAAATAATTGAATACCATAAATGTAATAAAGAGTGTTTAAGTTTAATGAAGATTAAATTCGATAAACAAAAAGATTTTATAAAGAATGATAATATAGACTTTGCGTCAAAAGAGAGATTTAAATTTTTTAATGAAAATTACTTGTGCTGTAAGCGTCCTGATCTTCCCGAAATAGGATCTAAAATGAAATTATTTTTAGATAATGAAAAGCCATTTCATGGTCTCCCGCTGAGATTGTCTTATTATGAAAAAGAACAAATGCAAGTCATTTTGGATAAATCACTGGAGCAGAAAGTTATTCGAAGTAGTAGGTGAGAGTATTCGTCTCCTGTAGTCTTAGAAAATAAAAAAATAGCTGAGATCAGGTTAAATAAAATGATAAAAAAAGGTGCCACTCATAGAAGGCTTATTGGACGGATTAACCCGTAAGAAAATATTTACGCTTCTGGAACTGAAAAGTGTTCTTCACCACATCCGGGTGTTTGTACACCTCGCGGGTAAAGGAAAATCAAGCAGGAAGAAAAGAGAAATACCGACGTATAGTACAATTGTTTTAAATATTTGTAAGTTATCACGACTAGGAAATAGAAAGCTCGGCAGGACATTCCATAAACAAGTTGTACGGCGTAGGAATGAACCACGATATTTCAGAGTATGTCCGAAAGTGGGCTTGAGGGTATACCGATGAGCATTCATATCGAGACGTGTACTACGGTTGAAGGTTTGAAGGGGCGGAATGCTACTGGCGATTCATATGGAGCATTGGTGGTGGGAATTGGGATAAAACAAAGTGAGACAGCAGACATTACGATTGCCTACAAGGGTTTCAATTGCCTGACTGGTATTAGTGTCACCAATAAGTTTTATCGCACGCTTCTGAATCCTATCTAGCAAGTGCGGAGATGTTTTACGAACAGCTGGCCAGAAGTGGGCATTGTACGCCAATTTTGGACGGATGAGTGCCTTATTTACTGAGGGGTGAAATATTTCTTTTAACGCTTGAGGAAACCCAGACATTTCGCAGAATTTTTGACGACACCGAATATGTCGTCATTCCAAAGTAAGTTGTCGCTGACACACATACAGAGAATGGAAAATTTTAGAAGCATTAAATTCCACTCTGTTGATGGTTCCCCAATGCTTATACTGATTCCAGGAGCGAATATGAGAAGCAGAGAGTACTATCATCAGCAAAGGAATATATTGGATTAAAAGTAGCAGCTAAGAGATCATTAATGACAATTAAAAAGAGTTTCGGAGACAGAATGTAATCCTGAGGCACACCAGCATTTATTTTGTGAATATTAAACTTGAAACCATCCAGGGCAACGTGAGTTGAACGTTAAGATAGGTAATTTATAATCCATTGAACAAGAGAGTCATCGATCCCAAAAGCCCGAATTTTCAACAAGAGAGCCTGATGCCAAACTCTGTCAAGTTCCTTAAAAATACCCAGTGCGGCTATCTTGCCTTCGCCAGATTGATGTACGCTTTCGTTCCATTTTTCGGTGAGACATGCCATCAAATCACCAGTGGACCTGCTGCTACAAGAACCATACTGCCCGTCAAGTTTTCGTGTTTCGAGATATTTCATGAGCTGACGGTTTATCAGCGTTTCCATGACCTTGAAAAGAAGGGACATAAGTGCAATGGGTCTGTAGGAGGAGAGAGAAGAAGATTCGCCTTTTTTAGGGATGGGATGCACAAATGCTGTTTTCCATATGCTCGGAAAGAGTCCTAAAGTGTAGGAATGATGAAAAAGGTTACGCGGTGGTTTTACCATCGAAGAAGAATACCTCTTCAGAAGGAGGTGACCAGCGGATTTGTGTATATTAAGATATTTAAGTAATCTTGCTACTACATTAGTGCGAAAGTGTATTCGTCTCATTAAAGATTCGACGCACTCAAGTGTAGGCCGGGTCAAAGCACAATCTGGAAGTGTTGCGCTGGTCGTAAAGTGTGCAGCAAGCAGATTGGCCTTCTCCGAAGAGCTGACAGCTGGAATGTCAGTATAAATAAGAGTTGGGATGGATGATGAGAATTTCTAATGTGTTTAACGAATGACCAAAAATTCTTACTACCATTGTGACATTTTAGTATTTTTTGCCTCTGTTTTTGGTCGTACTGATATTGCACATGCTTAAGAAAGACATTGCAGTCAACCTCTGTTGGGTTGTTCTTATAGGACCGAAAAAAAAACGTTTCTCTAACCCTGAAAACCTCTTTACAGCTCGAGTCGTACCACGCCTTTTCTTTTGATTTGATACTCTTCATCCGATGAGGATAAAGGATAATGGTGTTTGTGTTCATATCAGCAGCGTCAGCCACGTCGTTATCGAGGAATCATAACGACCAATTAAAATTCCTGAAGAAGATGTTTAGTCCGCTTGAATTAGCTTTCTCGTATTGCTATGCGATTATTTTAGGAATCTTTGGGAATAAAGAAAACTATGCACGAGAAATTAGCTTATATGAAACAGTGGTCCGACGAACCTAGAGGGGATAGCACACTGACCTTGTATTTATCAGGGTGAGAAGTTAAAAACAAGTCCGGGGTGACGATGGTATGGCTGTTAGCATCTGGTATACGTGTGGGCTGATTTCTAAGCTGGGACAAGTTATTTTTCGCAGCGAAGTTGTCGACAAACTGCTCTTCCGGTGTTGTCTGTCTAGAATTTCGAAGCCACCCAGAGTTTTGTATATTGAAATCGCCCGTAATAACAATTTCAGTATGAGGATGCAGGAATACAATTCTTTGAATGGAGTCAGATAGCGCATCGAACTCGTTGACGGTCGAATTGCTGTCCAGTTTTGAGCTTCTGTAAATAACGCAGTAGTGGATAATGGAGATGGAATTTTCACAACTTAAAGTTGAATTCCGGATTGGAACACGTATCACAATGTGGTGGAGTATGGTAAGCTATATCACTAAGCACGTAAATGGAGAGACCGCGGTGAGAGAAGAATAATGACAAAAGTTCGTAGCCAGGTAGCTTCAGATCGGAATAATCTGAGAGGTGTGGGCGGGGATCTACCTGTGCTTCACTAAGTGCCAAAACAGTTGGCTTGTATTTGCAAACGTGGATGTGCGCAGAAAAATGATTACTTTTTAGTCCGCGTATATTAGCTACGTCAATCCTGAATTCCCTACTCATAATCGCACACAAACACAGAAAACACAAACACCGATGATACTAAGGAAGGCTGGGAATTAAAAATTCAGACGTTGGTTTACCGAATCAAATTGTTGTAGGTGTTATGCCTTTACAACAAAATGAAACTGTGCACTAACAAAATTCACACCTGCAACCCGCTATGCATCGGTTGTTACATGTACTCAGTCATTGCCCGGGCCGTATGACAATGACCAAGTACAAGAAAAGTTTTCACTCATAGCACAACCGCTATACAATTTGATTAAACAAAAATTTAATTCAAAATGGGTGAGGAGGAGATAAGATGTCATTGAGGGATAATCTGGTTGAAGCTCCTATATTTGCAATGTATGACGAAACATAGCTTCATTATGATGCTAGCTCTCTATGTTTTGGAGCCATATTGTTGCAAAAGGAAACCGATGGAAAGTTTCACGCAATATTTTATTCTTCAAAAAGAACGACTGACTGCGAGTCAAGATACCACAGCTTCGAGCTAGAGACATTAGCGATTATCTATGCACTTCGAAGATTTAGGATATACTTACATGGATTTAGGATTAAAATAGTGACAGATTGCAATTCCTTAACACTGACCCTGAATAAGAAAGAAATTAACCCTAGAATATCCGGCGAGGCATTAGAGTTACAAAATTACAATTATATTTTGAACACCGCGTTGGCTCCAAAATGCAACATGTAGCATATCGAACATCTTAATTTTGGAAGATAATACACTCGAAAAAAATTTGTCAATTTCCCAACATAAATATGAGGTTATTAATAAAATTAGAGAGTAGTTTTTATGAAATGCGCAATGGTTTGATATACAGGGTGTCCCCTAATTCGTCAGCGATAATTTGGAAAATGATTCCTGGGTATATTCTAAGAAAAAAATCGTTCTACAGTCTATCTCCAATGCTGACATCGCTTAACGAGGATTTAAGGAAAGGCTTACTTTGGTATACCCTGACGCATGTTAACGGAAATTGCTCAGTTAATACTGATGGAAGAAACTTCGTGGATGACTCTGTTTTTAGAAGAAATACTACCCTTTGTAACTGCAATAAAGTTGATATCTTTAGGGTCTTCAGATATCCAATTTTTAAACCTGTTCCATTTTTCTTGCCATGCTAATTTTTGACTTTGAAGTAAGAGCTGCCAACTCATGTTTTTGCTTGCACTGCGTTTGCTTTGATTGAATTCCATCGATTGTTCTCATTAAATAAAGATGAAGAGCCTTAAATTGTTGTTGGATTTCTAGGGTGTCTCTTTTCGAAATGTTGACCGTAGAGTCTGATATGGAATTCTGGCTTTTTAAAAGATATTCTGCATGGCGTTCATTTTCTTTGACTAAAGCTATTTGTTCTTCTATTCGATTAGCATCTTCCTGATCAAAAATTCCAAACAAACTATGTGCTAATGTTCCAACGATGTCAAACGGATTCATATTTTGATCCTTGGGAACTATGCAGCAGCTCATTGTTGCTCTCTATCACCGTAACTCGATGTTGAAGGTTATCTATTATGGGTCTACAAAAAGCTTCGTTAGCTATATTTCCTGTGCATATTCCATCTAGCAGCTTAAGATGTGGTTTTATTTCGTTAGATTCAAACCAATTGTAATAAATAAATTGTAATAAATATAAACGTTCCAGAAGGCATTTATTATTTTTACCTCACCAATGTCTTTGAAGTAAATATCAATGCCGTTGTCTAATTTTGTGACTGCAACTTGTTTATTTGTCTGTGCCAGACATAACAGTAACACTAAGAAAACGCACAATATTGAGGTAAGCACGCTCCTTAAGTTAAATTTTTTCCAACCTGAATTTCGCACTGGTTTCATTTGATTTTGGTCTTGTATGATAAACATTTTCAGCAATTGAGTCCTCTATTGGCAATGGGCATTGATTGTGTATGGCTCTTTGGTATGTGCCTTTTT